>JAPYKE020000106.1:0-316333 GCA_028554795.2 Sinohyriopsis cumingii | reverse complement strand
TTAGTTCATTTGTGACTACCAAGGACCAAGCGAACAAGATGAATACTTTCAGAGAAACACAAAACAAGTTTGGAAAGGCACAATTCAAGTGTGGGGCTTCTGAAGTGGAATGCAAAGTTTTGCCTCCCACGATCCTATACCATCCCGTCTTACCTCACCATTGCCAAGGCAAACTGATGTTTCCTTTGTGCCGTACTTGTGCCGAAACGTGCAACCAAGATCAACCTTGTCAGCACACCCAGGAAGAACGGGCCTTGACGGGGACATGGGTCAGCGTAGAATTGTTCAAAGGATGGACATGGGATACCCAACTGTTAGAAGTGTACGAAATTTGCCACTTTCCCAGACTCAACAATACCACAAGGGTGACCCCACGCAGAAAGGCATTTTCGCAGACTACGTGGATGCCTTTTTGAAACTGAAGCAAGAAGCCAGTGGCTATCCGTCCTGGTGTCACACTCCCGAAGACCAAAAGACGTTCAAAGAGAAATACTGGGCACAAGAAGGCATTACTTTAGATCACATCGAGAAAAACGAAGGCAGGCGATCGTTTGCCAAAGTGATGTTAAATTGCTTGTGGGGCAAAATGGCACAACGACCGTGTTTACCCAAGACGGAATATTTGACCGAACCTTCCCGCTATTTCCAGATGGTTCACGACAAAACCAAATTCATGAAACACATGGACGTCGTTCACGAGAATTTGATCTTGGTCAATTACGAAGAAGATCTGGACTTTGTACAAAACGACCCCTTTGGAAATGTCATCATTGCGGCTTACGTGACAGCTCATGCTCGCTTAAAATTGTACGAAGCTTTAGAACTGTTAGGGGAACGTGTCCTGTACTTTGACACGGACAGTTGCATTTACATCCATCACCCGAGTCAACATCACCCTGACATCGAAGGAGACCGTTTAGGAGCCTGGACAGACGAGCACCCCGACGACAAGATTTTAAGTTTCGTCAGTGGTGGTCCTAAAAATTACCGCTACGAATACCGGGACAAACAAGAGAAGTGCACACGAAGTGTAAAGTGAAAGGACTGACTCTGAATTTATCGTACCAGTCGAGTGGTGAACTTTGGCGTATTGAAAGAAGCCTTGCAGTCTAGAGAAGATGAACACTTTAAAGTGACCACCTATCAACATAACAAGATTGTACGTTTACCCACTCACCACATCGTCAGTCTACCCTTGGAAAAAGGCTATCAAATTGTGTACCAGAAGCGAGTGCGACTTCCCAATCATTTCACCTTACCGTATGGACACGTCGGTATTGGTCTGTATATAAAAGGGAACCCTAGGCAAGATCGATAGTTCATTGTGACTACCAAGACCAAGCGAACAAGATGAATACTTTCAGAGAAACACAAAACAAGTTTGGAAAGGCACAATTCAAGTGTGGGGCTTCTGAAGTGGAATGCAAAGTTTTGCCTCCCACGATCCTATACCATCCCGTCTTACCTCACCATTGCCAAGGCAAACTGATGTTTCCTTTGTGCCGTACTTGTGCCGAAACGTGCAACCAAGATCAACCTTGTCAGCACACCCAGGAAGAACGGGCCTTGACGGGGACATGGGTCAGCGTAGAATTGTTCAAAGTATGGACATGGATACCAGCTGTTAGAAGTGTACGAAATTTGCAACTTTCCCAAGACTCAAGAATACCACAAGGGTGACCCCACGCAGAAAGGCATTTTCGCAGACTAGTGGATGCCTTTTTGAAACTGAAGCAAGAAGCCAGTGGCTATCCGTCCTGGTGTCACACTCCCGAAGACCAAAAGACGTTCAAAGAGAAATACTGGGCACAAGAAGGCATTACTTTAGATCACATCGAGAAAAACGAAGGCAGGCGATCGTTTGCCAAAGTGATGTTAATTGCTGTGGGGCAAAATGGCACAACGACCGTGTTTACCCAAGACGGAATATTTGACCGAACCTTCCCGCTATTTCCAGATGGTTCACGACAAAACCAAATTCATGGAAACACATGGACGTCGTTCACGAGAATTTGATCTTGGTCAATTACGAAGAAGATCTGGACTTTGTACAAAACGACCCCTTTGGAAATGTCATCATTGCGGCTTACGTGACAGCTCATGCTCGCTTAAAATTGTACGAAGCTTTAGAACTGTTAGGGGAACGTGTCCTGTACTTTGACACGGACAGTTTGCATTTACATCCATCACCCGAGTCAACATCACCCTGACATCGAAGGAGACCGTTTAGGAGCCTGGACAGACGAGCACCCCGACGACAAGATTTAAGTTTCGTCAAGGTGGTCCTAAAAATAACGCCTACGAATACCGGGATAACAAGGAGAAGTGCACACGAAGTGTAAAGGGAAAGGACTGACTCTGAATTATCGTACCAGTCGAGTGGTGAACTTTGGCGTATTGAAAGAAGCCTTGCAGTCTAGAGAAGATGAACACTTTAAAGTGACCACCTATCAACATAACAAGATTGTACGTTTACCCACTCACCACATCGTCAGTCTACCCTTGGGAAAAAGGCTATCAAATTGTGTACCAGAAGCGAGTGCGACTTCCCAATCATTTCACCTTACCGTATGGACACGTCGGTATTGGTCTGTATATAAAAGGGAACCCTAGGCATGATCGATAGTTCATTGTGACTACCAAGACCAAGCGAACAAGATGAATACTTTCAGAGAAACACAAACAAGTTTGGAAAGGCACAATTCAAGTGTGGGGCTTCTGAAGTGGAATGCAAAGTTTTGCCTCCCACGATCCTATACCATCCCGTCTTACCTCACCATTGCCAAGGCAAACTGATGTTCCTTTGTGCCGTACTTGTGCCGAAACGTGCAACCAAGATCAACCTTGTCAGCACACCCAGGAAGAACGGGCCTTGACGGGGACATGGTTCAGCGTAGAATTGTTCAAAGTATGGACATGGATACCAGCTGTTAGAAGTGTACGAAATTTGCAACTTTCCCAAGACTCAAGAATACCACAAGGGTGACCCCACGCAGAAAGGCATTTTCGCAGACTACGTGGATGCCTTTTTGAAACTGAAGCAAGAAGCCAGTGGCTATCCGTCCTGGTGTCACACTCCCGAAGACCAAAAGACGTTCAAAGAGAAATACAGCGCACAAGAAGGCATTACTTTAGATCACATCGAGAAAAACGAAGGCAGGCGATCGTTTGCCAAAGTGATGTTAAATTGCTTGTGGGGCAAAATGGCACAACGACCGTGTTTACCCAAGACGGAATATTTGACGAACCTTCCCGCTATTTCCAGATGGTTACGACAAAACCAAATTCATGAAACACATGGACGTCGTTCACGAGAATTTGATCTTGGTCAATTTACGAAGAAGATCTGGACTTTGTACAAAACGACCCCTTTGGAAATGTCATCATTGCGGCTTACGTGACAGCTCATGCTCGCTTAAAATTGTACGAAGCTTTAGAACTGTTAGGGGAACGTGTCCTGTACTTTGACACGGACAGTTGCATTTACATCCATCACCCGAGTCAACATCACCCTGACATCGAAGGAGACCGTTTAGGAGCCTGGACAGACGAGCACCACGACGACAAGATTTTAAGTTTCGTCAGTGGTGGTCCTAAAAATTACCGCTACGAATACCGGGACAAACAAGGACAAGTGCACACGAAGTGTAAAGTGAAAGGACTGACTCTGAATTATCGTACCAGTCGAGTGGTGAACTTGGCGTATTGAAAGAAGCCTTGCAGTCTAGAGAAGATGAACACTTTAAAGTGACCACCTATCAACATAACAAGATTGTACGTTTACCCACTCACCACATCGTCAGTCTACCCTTGGAAAAAGGCTATCAAATTGTGTACCAGAAGCGAGTGCGACTTCCCAATCATTTCACCTTACCGTATGGACACGTCGGTATTGGTCTGTATATAAAAGGGAACCCTAGGCAAGATCGATAGTTCATTGTGACTACCAAGACCAAGCGAACAAGATGAATACTTTCAGAGAAACACAAAACAAGTTTGGAAAGGCACAATTCAAGTGTGGGGCTTCTGAAGTGGAATGCAAAGTTTTGCCTCCCACGATCCTATACCATCCCGTCTTACCTCACCATTGCCAAGGCAAACTGATGTTTCCTTTGTGCCGTACTTGTGCCGAAAACGTGCAACCAAGATCAACCTTGTCAGCACACCCAGGAAGAACGGGCCTTGACGGGGACATGGGTCAGCGAGAATTGTTCAAAGATGGACATGGGATACCAACTGTTAGAAGTGTACGAAATTTGCCACTTTCCCAAGACTCAACAATACCACAAGGGTGACCCCACGCAGAAAGGCATTTTCGCAGACTACGTGGATGCCTTTTTGAAACTGAAGCAAGAAGCCAGTGGCTATCCGTCCTGGTGTCACACTCCCGAAGACCAAAAGAACGTTCAAAGAGAAATACTGGGCACAAGAAGGCATTACTTTAGATCACATCGAGAAAAACGAAGGCAGGCGGATCGTTTGCCAAAGTGATGTTAAATTGCTTGTGGGGCAATATGGCACAACGACCGTGTTAACCAAGACGGAATATTTGACCCGAACCATCCCGCTATTTCCAGATGATTCACGACAAAACCAAATTCATGAAACACATGGACGTCGTTCGCGAGAATTTGATCTTGGTCAATTACGAAGAAGAATCTGGACTTTGTACAAACGAACCCCTTTGGAAAATGTCATCATTGCGGTTTACGTGACAGCTCATGCTCGCTTAAAATTGTACGAAGCTTTAGAACTGTTAGGGGAACGTGTCCTGTACTTTGACACGGCAGTTGCATTTATATCCATCACCCGAGTCACATCACCCTGACATCGAAGGAGACCGTTTAGGAGCCTGGACAGACGAGCACCCCGGACGACAAGATTTTAAGTTTCGTCAGTGGTGGTCCTAAAAATAACGCCTACGAATACCGGGATAAACAAGGAGAAGTGCACACGAAGTGTAAAGGGAAAGGACTGACTCTGAATTATCGTACCAGTCGAGTGGTGAACTTTGGCGTATTGAAAGAAGCCTTGCAGTCTAGAGAAGATGAACACTTTAAAGTGACCACCTATCAACATAACAAGATTGTACGTTTACCCACTCACCACATCGTCAGTCTACCCTTGGAAAAAGGCTATCAAATTGTGTACCAGAAGCGAGTGCGACTTCCCAATCATTTCACCTTACCGTATGGACACGTCGGTATTGGTCTGTATATAAAAGGGAACCCTAGGCAAGATCGATAGTTCATTTGTGACTACCAAGACCAAGCGAACAAGATGAATACTTTTCAGAGAAACACAAAAACAAGTTGGAAAGGCACAATTCAAGTGTGGGCTTCTGAAGTGGAATGCAAAGTTTTGCCTCCCACGATCCTATACCATCCCGTCTTACCTCACCATTGCCAAGCAAACTGATGTTTCCTTTGTGCCGTACTTGTGCCGAAACGTGCAACCAAGATCAACCTTGTCAGCACACCCAGGAAGAACGGGCCTTGACGGGGACATGGGTCAGCGTAGAATTGTTCAAAGGATGACATGGGATACCAACTGTTAGAAGTGTACGAAATTTGCCACTTTCCCAAGACTCAACAATACCACAAGGGTGACCCCACGCAGAAAGGCATTTTCGCAGACTACGTGGATGCCTTTTTGAAACTGAAGCAAGAAGCCAGTGGCTATCCGTCCTGGTGCACACTCCCGAAGACCAAAGACGTTCAAAGAGAAATACTGGGCACAAGAAGGCATTACTTTAGATCACATCGAGAAAAACGAAGGCAGGCGATCGTTTGCCAAAGTGATGTTAAATTGCTTGTGGGCAAAATGGCACAACGACCGTGTTTACCCAAGACGGAATATATGACCGAACCTTCCCGCTATTTTCCAGATGGTTCACGACAAAACCAAATTCATGAAACACATGGACGTCGTTCACGAGAATTTGATCTTGGTCAATTACGAAGAAGATCTGGACTTTGTACAAAACGACCCCTTTGGAAATGTCATCATTGCGGCTTACGTGACAGCTCATGCTCGCTTAAAATTGTACGAAGCTTTAGAACTGTTAGGGGAACGTGTCCTGTACTTTGACACGGACAGTTGCATTTACATCCATCACCCGAGTCAACATCACCTGACATCGAAGGAGACCGTTTAGGAGCCTGGACAGACGAGCACCCCGACGACAAGATTTTAAGTTTCGTCAGTGGTGGTCTAAAAATTACCGCTACGAATACCGGGACAAACAAGGAGAAGTGCACACGAAGTGTAAAGTGAAAGGACTGACTCTGAATTATCGTACCAGTCGAGTGGTGAACTTTGGCGTATGAAAGAAGCCTTGCAGTCTAGAGAAGATGAACACTTTAAAGTGACCACCTATCAACATAACAAGATTGTACGTTTACCCACTCACCACATCGTCAGTCTACCCTTGGAAAAAGGCTATCAAATTGTGTACCAGAAGCGAGTGCGACTTCCCAATCATTTCACCTTACCGTATGGACACGTCGGTATTGGTCTGTATATAAAAGGGAACCCTAGGCAAGATCGATAGTTCATTGTGACTACCAAGACCAAGCGAACAAGATGAATACTTTCAGAGAAACACAAAACAAGTTTGGAAAGGCACAATTCAAGTGTGGGGCTTCTGAAGTGGAATGCAAAGTTTTGCCTCCCACGATCCTATACCATCCCGTCTTACCTCACCATTGCCAAGGCAAACTGATGTTTCCTTTGTGCCGTACTTGTGCCGAAACGTGCAACCAAGATCAACCTTGTCAGCACACCCAGGAAGAACGGGCCTTGACGGGGACATGGGTCAGCGTAGAATTGTTCAAAGTATGGACATGGATACCAGCTGTTAGAAGTGTACGAAATTTGCAACTTTCCCAAGACTCAAGAATACCACAAGGGTGACCCCACGCAGAAAGGCATTTTCGCAGACTACGTGGATGCCTTTTGAAACTGAAGCAAGAAGCCAGTGGCTATCCGTCCTGGTGTCACACTCCCGAAGACCAAAAGACGTTCAAAGAGAAATACTGCGCACAAGAAGGCATTACTTTAGATCACATCGAGAAAAACGAAAGGCAGGCGATCGTTTGCCAAAGTGATGTTAAATTGCTTGTGGGGCAAAATGGCACAACGACCGTGTTTACCCAAGACGGAATATTTGACCGAAACCTTCCCGCTATTTCCAGATGGTTCACGACAAAAACCAAATTCATGAAACACATGGACGTCGTTCACGAGAATTTTGATCTTGGTCAATTACGAAGAAGATCTGGACTTTGTACAAAACGACCCCTTTGGAAATGTCATCATTGCGGCTTACGTGACAGCTCATGCTCGCTTAAAATTGTACGAAGCTTTAGAACTGTTAGGGGAACGTGTCCTGTACTTTGACACGGACAGTTGCATTTACATCCATCACCCGAGTCAACATCACCCTGACATCGAAGGAGACCGTTTAGGAGCCTGGACAGACGAGCACCCCGACGACAAGATTTTAAGTTTCGTCAGTGGTGGTCCTAAAAATAACGCCTACGAATACCGGGATAAACAAGGAGAAGTGCACACGAAGTGTAAAGGGAAAGGACTGACTCTGAATTATCGTACCAGTCGAGTGGTGAACTTTGGCGTATTGAAAGAAGCCTTGCAGTCTAGAGAAGATGAACACTTTAAAGTGACCACCTATCAACATAACAAGATTGTACGTTTACCCACTCACCACATCGTCAGTCTACCCTTGGAAAAAGGCTATCAAATTGTGTACCAGAAGCGAGTGCGACTTCCCAATCATTTCACCTTACCGTATGGACACGTCGGTATTGGTCTGTATATAAAAGGGAACCCTAGGCAAGATCGATAGTTCATTGTGACTACCAAGACCAAGCGAACAAGATGAATACTTTCAGAGAAACACAAAACAAGTTTGGAAAGGCACAATTCAAGTGTGGGGCTTCTGAAGTGGAATGCAAAGTTTTGCCTCCCACGATCCTATACCATCCCGTCTTACCTCACCATTGCCAAGGCAAACTGATGTTTCCTTTGTGCCGTACTTGTGCCGAAACGTGCAACCAAGATCAACCTTGTCAGCACACCCAGGAAGAACGGGCCTTGACGGGGACATGGGTCAGCGTAGAATTGTTCAAAGGATGGACATGGGATACCAACTGTTAGAAGTGTACGAAATTTGCCACTTTCCCAAGACTCAACAATACCACAAGGGTGACCCCACGCAGAAAGGCATTTTCGCAGACTACGTGGATGCCTTTTTGAAACTGAAGCAAGAAGCCAGTGGCTATCCGTCCTGGTGTCACACTCCCGAAGACCAAAAGACGTTCAAAGAGAAATACTGGGCACAAGAAGGCATTACTTTAGATCACATCGAGAAAAACGAAGGCAGGCGATCGTTTGCCAAAGTGATGTTAAATTGCTTGTGGGGCAAAATGGCACAACGACCGTGTTTACCCAAGACGGAATATTTGACCGAACCTTCCCGCTATTTCCAGATGGTTCACGACAAAACCAAATTCATGAAACACATTGACGTCGTTCACGAGAATTTGATCTTGGTCAATTACGAAGAAGATCTGGACTTTGTACAAAACGACCCCTTTGGAAATGTCATCATTGCGGCTTACGTGACAGCTCATGCTCGCTTAAAATTGTACGAAGCTTTAGAACTGTTAGGGGAACGTGTCCTGTACTTTGACACGGACAGTTGCATTTACATCCATCACCCGAGTCAACATCACCCTGACATCGAAGGAGACCGTTTAGGAGCCTGGACAGACGAGCACCCCGACGACAAGATTTTAAGTTTCGTCAGTGGTGGTCCTAAAAATTACCGCTACGAATACCGGGACAAACAAGGACAAGTGCACACGAAGTGTAAAGTGAAAGGACTGACTCTGAATTATCGTACCAGTCGAGTGGTGAACTTTGGCGTATTGAAAGAAGCCTTGCAGTCTAGAGAAGATGAACACTTTAAAGTGACCACCTATCAACATAACAAGATTGTACGTTTACCCACTCACCACATCGTCAGTCTACCCTTGGAAAAAGGCTATCAAATTGTGTACCAGAAGCGAGTGCGACTTCCCAATCATTTCACCTTACCGTATGGACACGTCGGTATTGGTCTGTATATAAAAGGGAACCCTAGGCAAGATCGATAGTTCATTGTGACTACCAAGACCAAGCGAACAAGATGAATACTTTCAGAGAAACACAAAACAAGTTTGGAAAGGCACAATTCAAGTGTGGGGCTTCTGAAGTGGAATGCAAAGTTTTGCCTCCCACGATCCTATACCATCCCGTCTTACCTCACCATTGCCAAGGCAAACTGATGTTTCCTTTGTGCCGTACTTGTGCCGAAACGTGCAACCAAGATCAACCTTGTCAGCACACCCAGGAAGAACGGGCCTTGACGGGGACATGGGTCAGCGTAGAATTGTTCAAAGTATGGACATGGATACCAGCTGTTAGAAGTGTACGAAATTTGCCACTTTCCCAAGACTCAAGAATACCACAAGGGTGACCCCACGCAGAAAGGCATTTTCGCAGACTACGTGGATGCCTTTTTGAAACTGAAGCAAGAAGCCAGTGGCTATCCGTCCTGGTGTCACACTCCCGAAGACCAAAAGACGTTCAAAGAGAAATACTGCGCACAAGAAGGCATTACTTTAGATCACATCGAGAAAAACGAAGGCAGGCGATCGTTTGCCAAAGTGATGTTAAATTGCTTGTGGGGCAAAATGGCACAACGACCGTGTTTACCCAAGACGGAATATTTGACCGAACCTTCCCGCTATTTCCAGATGGTTCACGACAAAACCAAATTCATGAAACACATGGACGTCGTTCACGAGAATTTGATCTTGGTCAATTACGAAGAAGATCTGGACTTTGTACAAAACGACCCCTTTGGAAATGTCATCATTGCGGCTTACGTGACAGCTCATGCTCGCTTAAAATTGTACGAAGCTTTAGAACTGTTAGGGGAACGTGTCCTGTACTTTGACACGGACAGTTGCATTTACATCCATCACCCGAGTCAACATCACCCTGACATCGAAGGAGACCGTTTAGGAGCCTGGACAGACGAGCACCCCGACGACAAGATTTTAAGTTTCGTCAGTGGTGGTCCTAAAAATTACGGCTACGAATACCGGGACAAACAAGGACAAGTGCACACGAAGTGTAAAGTGAAAGGACTGACTCTGAATTATCGTACCAGTCGAGTGGTGAACTTTGGCGTATTGAAAGAAGCCTTGCAGTCTAGAGAAGATGAACACTTTAAAGTGACCACCTATCAACATAACAAGATTGTACGTTTACCCACTCACCACATCGTCAGTCTACCCTTGGAAAAAGGCTATCAAATTGTGTACCAGAAGCGAGTGCGACTTCCCAATCATTTCACCTTACCGTATGGACACGTCGGTATTGGTCTGTATATAAAAGGGAACCCTAGGCAAGATCGATAGTTCATTGTGACTACCAAGACCAAGCGAACAAGATGAATACTTTCAGAGAAACACAAAACAAGTTTGGAAAGGCACAATTCAAGTGTGGGGCTTCTGAAGTGGAATGCAAAGTTTTGCCTCCCACGATCCTATACCATCCCGTCTTACCTCACCATTGCCAAGGCAAACTGATGTTTCCTTTGTGCCGTACTTGTGCCGAAACGTGCAACCAAGATCAACCTTGTCAGCACACCCAGGAAGAACGGGCCTTGACGGGGACATGGGTCAGCGTAGAATTGTTCAAAGTATGGACATGGATACCAGCTGTTAGAAGTGTACGAAATTTGCAACTTTCCCAAGACTCAAGAATACCACAAGGGTGACCCCACGCAGAAAGGCATTTTCGCAGACTACGTGGATGCCTTTTTGAAACTGAAGCAAGAAGCCAGTGGCTATCCGTCCTGGTGTCACACTCCCGAAGACCAAAAGACGTTCAAAGAGAAATACTGGGCACAAGAAGGCATTACTTTAGATCACATCGAGAAAAACGAAGGCAGGCGATCGTTTGCCAAAGTGATGTTAAATTGCTTGTGGGGCAAAATGGCACAACGACCGTGTTTACCCAAGACGGAATATCTGACCGAACCTTCCCGCTATTTCCAGATGATTCACGACAAAACCAAATTCATGAAACACATGGACGTCGTTCGCGAGAATTTGATCTTGGTCAATTACGAAGAAGATCTGGACTTTGTACAAAACGACCCCTTTGGAAATGTCATCATTGCGGCTTACGTGACAGCTCATGCTCGCTTAAAATTGTACGAAGCTTTAGAACTGTTAGGGGAACGTGTCCTGTACTTTGACACGGACAGTTGCATTTACATCCATCACCCGAGTCAACATCACCCTGACATCGAAGGAGACCGTTTAGGAGCCTGGACAGACGAGCACCCCGACGACAAGATTTTAAGTTTCGTCAGTGGTGGTCCTGAAAATTACGGCTACGAATACCGGGACAAACAAGGACAAGTGCACACGAAGTGTAAAGTGAAAGGACTGACTCTGAATTATCGTACCAGTCGAGTGGTGAACTTTGGCGTATTGAAAGAAGCCTTGCAGTCTAGAGAAGATGAACACTTTAAAGTGACCACCTATCAACATAACAAGATTGTACGTTTACCCACTCACCACATCGTCAGTCTACCCTTGGAAAAAGGCTATCAAATTGTGTACCAGAAGCGAGTGCGACTTCCCAATCATTTCACCTTACCGTATGGACACGTCGGTATTGGTCTGTATATAAAAGGGAACCCTAGGCAAGATCGATAGTTCATTGTGACTACCAAGACCAAGCGAACAAGATGAATACTTTCAGAGAAACACAAAACAAGTTTGGAAAGGCACAATTCAAGTGTGGGGCTTCTGAAGTGGAATGCAAAGTTTTGCCTCCCACGATCCTATACCATCCCGTCTTACCTCACCATTGCCAAGGCAAACTGATGTTTCCTTTGTGCCGTACTTGTGCCGAAACGTGCAACCAAGATCAACCTTGTCAGCACACCCAGGAAGAACGGGCCTTGACGGGGACATGGGTCAGCGTAGAATTGTTCAAAGTATGGACATGGATACCAGCTGTTAGAAGTGTACGAAATTTGCCACTTTCCCAAGACTCAAGAATACCACAAGGGTGACCCCACGCAGAAAGGCATTTTCGCAGACTACGTGGATGCCTTTATGAAACTGAAGCAAGAAGCCAGTGGCTATCCGTCCTGGTGTCACACTCCCGAAGACCAAAAGACGTTCAAAGAGAAATACTGGGCACAAGAAGGCATTACTTTAGATCACATCGAGAAAAACGAAGGCAGGCGATCGTTTGCCAAAGTGATGTTAAATTGCTTGTGGGGCAAAATGGCTCAACGACCGTGTTTACCCAAGACGGAATTTTTGACCGAACCTTCCCGCTATTTCCAGATGATTCACGACAAGACCAAATTCATGAAACACATGGACGTCGTTCACGAGAATTTGATCTTGGTCAATTACGAAGAAGATCTGGACTTTGTACAAAACGACCCCTTTGGAAATGTCATCATTGCGGCTTACGTGACAGCTCATGCTCGCTTAAAATTGTACGAAGCTTTAGAACTGTTAGGGGAACGTGTCCTGTACTTTGACACGGACAGTTGCATTTACATCCATCACCCGAGTCAACATCACCCTGACATCGAAGGAGACCGTTTAGGAGCCTGGACAGACGAGCTCCCCGACGACAAGATTTTAAGTTTCGTCAGTGGTGGTCCTAAACATTACGGCTACGAATACCGGGACAAACAAGGACAAGTGCACACGAAGTGTAAAATGAAAGGACTGACTCTGAATTATCGTACCAGTCGAGTGGTGAACTTTGGCGTATTGAAAGAAGCCTTGCAGTCTAGAGAAGATGAACACTTTAAAGTGACCACCTATCAACATAACAAGATTGTACGTTTACCCACTCACCACATCGTCAGTCTACCCTTGGAAAAAGGCTATCAAATTGTGTACCAGAAGCGAGTGCGACTTCCCAATCATTTCACCTTACCGTATGGACACGTCGGTATTTGTCTGTATATAAAAGGGAACCGTAGGGAAGATCGATAGCTCATTGTGACTACCAAGACCAAGCGAACAAGATGAATACTTTCAGAGACACACAAAACAAGTTTAGAAAGGCACAATTCAAGTCAGGGGCTTCTTAAGTGGAATGAAAAGGTTTGCCTCCCACGAACCTATACCGTCCCGTCCTACCTCACCATTGCCAAGGCAAACTGATGTTTCCTTTGTGCCGTACTTGTGCCGAAACGTGCAACCAAGATCAACCTTGTCAGCACACCCAGGAAGAACGGGCCTTGACGGGGACATGGGTCAGCGTAGAATTGTTCAAAGTGTGGACATGGGATATCAACTGTTAGAAGTGTACGAAATTTGCCACTTTCCCAAGACTCAACAATACCACAAGGGTGACCCCACGCAGAAAGGCATTTTCGCAGACTACGTGGATGCCTTTTTGAAACTGAAGCAAGAAGCCAGTGGCTATCCATCCTGGTGTCACACTCCCGAAGACCAAAAGACGTTTAAAGAGAAATACTGGGCACAAGAAGGCATTACTTTAGATCACATCGAGAAAAACGAAGGCAGGCGATCGTTTGCCAAAGTGATGTTAAATTGCTTGTGGGGCAAAATGGCACAACGACCGTGTTTACCCAAGACGGAATATTTGACGGAACCTTCCCGCTATTTCCAGATGATTCACGACAAAACCAAATTCATGAAACACATGGACGTCGTTCGCGAGAATTTGATCTTGGTCAATTAAGAAGAAGATCTGGACTTTGTACAAAACGACCCCTTTGGAAATGTCATCATTGCGGCTTACCTGACAGATCATGCTCGCTTAAAATTGTACGAAGCTTTAGAACTGTTAGGGGAACGTGTCCTGTACTTTGACACGGACAGTTGCATTTACATCCATCACCCGAGTCAACATCACCCTGACATCGAAGGAGACCGTTTAGGAGCCTGGACAGACGAGCACCCCGACGACAAGATTTTAAGTTTCGTCAGTGGTGGTCCTAAAAATAACGGCTACGAATACCGGGACAAACAAGGAGAAGTGCACACGAAGTGTAAAGTGAAAGGACTGACTCTGAATTATCGTACCAGTCGAGTGGTGAACTTTGGCGTATTGAAAGAAGCCTTGCAGTCTAGAGAAGATGAACACTTTAAAGTGACCACCTATCAACATAACAAGATTGTACGTTTACCCACTCACCACATCGTCAATCTACCCTTGGAAAAAGGCTATCAAATTGTGTACCAGAAGCGAGTGCGACTTCAAAATCATTTCACCTTACCGTATGGACACGTCGGTATTGGTCTGTACATAAAAGGGAACCCTAGGCAAGGTGGATAGTTCATTGTGACTACCAAGACCAAGCGAACAAGATGAATACTTTCAGAGAAACACAAAACAAGTTTAGAAAGGCACAATTCAAGTGTGGGGCTTCTGAAGTGGAATGCAAAGTTTTGCCTCCCACGAACCTATACCATCCCGTCTTACCTCACCATTGCCAAGGCAAACTGATGTTTCCTTTGTGCCGTACTTGTGCCGAAACGTGCAACCAAGATCAACCTTGTCAGCACACCCAGGAAGAACGGGCCTTGACGGGGACACGGGTCAGCGTAGAATTGTTCAAAGTATGGACATGGATAGCAGCTGTTAGAAGTGTACGAAATTTGCCACTTTCCCAAGACTCAACAATACCACAAGGGTGACCCCACGCAGAAAGGCATTTTCGCAGACTACGTGGATGCCTTTTTGAAACTGAAGCAAGAAGCCAGTGGCTATCCGTCCTGGTGTCACACTCCCGAAGACCAAAAGACGTTCAAAGAGAAATACTGGGCACAAGAAGGCATTACTTTAGATCACATCGAGAAAAACGAAGGCAGGCGATCGTTTGCCAAAGTGATGTTAAATTGCTTGTGGGGCAAAATGGCACAACGACCGTGTTTACACAAGACGGAATATTTGACCGAACCTTCCCGCTATTTCCAGATGGTTCACGACAAAACCAAATTCATGAAACACATGGACGTCGTTGACGAGAATTTGATCTTGGTCAATTACGAAGAAGATCTGGACTTTGTACAAAACGACCCCTTTGTAAATGTCATCATTGCGGTTTACGTGACAGCTCATGCTCGCTTAAAATTGTACGAAGCTTTAGAACTGTTAGGGGAACGTGTCCTGTACTTTGACACGGACAGTTGCATTTACATCCATCACCCGAGTCAATATCACCCTGACATCGAAGGAGACTGTTTAGGAGCCTGGACAGACGAGCACCCCGACGACAAGATTTTAAGTTTCGTCAGTGGTGGTCCTAAAAATTACGGCTCCGAATACCGGGACAAACAAGGAGAAGTGCACACGAAGTGTAAAGTGAAAGGACTGACTCTGAATTATCGTACCAGTCGAGTGGTGAACTTTGGCGTATTGAAAGAAGCCTTGCAGTCTAGAGAAGATGAACACTTTAAAGTGACCACCTATCAACATAACAAGATTGTACGTTTACCCACTCACCACATCGTCAGTCTACCCTTGGAAAAAGTCTATCAAATTGTGTACCAGAAGCGAGTGCGACTTCTCAATCATTTCAGCTTACCGTATGGACACGTCGGTATTGGTCTGTATATGACAGGGAACCGTAGGCAAGATCGATAGTTCATTGTGACTACCAAGACCAAGCGAACAAGATGAATACTTTCAGAGAAACACAAAACAAGTTTAGAAAGGCACAATTCAAGTGTGGGGCTTCTGAAGTGGAATGCAAAGTTTTGCCTCCCACGAACCTATACCATCCCGTCTTACCTCACCATTGCCAAGGCAAACTGATGTTTCCTTTGTGCCGTACTTGTGCCGAAACGTGCAACCAAGATCAACCTTGTCAGCACACCCAGGAAGAACGGGCCTTGACGGGGACACGGGTCAGCGTAGAATTGTTCAAAGTATGGACATGGGATACCAACTGTTAGAAGTGTACGAACTTTGCCACTTTCCCAAGACTCAACAATACCACAAGGGTGACCCCACGCAGAAAGGCATTTTCGCAGACTACGTGGATGCCTTTTTGAAACTGAAGCAAGAAGCCAGTGGCTATCCGTGCTGGTGTCACACTCCCGAAGACCAAAAGACGTTCAAAGAGAAATACTGGGCACAAGAAGGCATTACTTTAGATCACATCGAGAAAAACGAAGGCAGGCGATCGTTTGCCAAAGTGATGTGAAATTGCTTGTGAGGCAAAATGGCACAACGACTGTGTTTACCCAAGACGGAATATTTGACCGAACCTTCCCGCTATTTCCAGATGATTCACGAGAAAACCAAATTCATGAAACACATGGACGTCATTCGCGAGAATTTGATCTTGGTCAATTACGAAGAAGATCTGGACTTTGTACAAAACGACCCCTTTGTAAATGTCATCATTGCGGCTTACCTGACAGATCATGCTCGCTTAAAATTGTACGAAGCTTTAGAACTGTTAGGGGAACGTGTCCTGTACTTTGACACGGACAGTTGCATTTACATCCATCACCCGAGTCAACATCACCCTGACATCGAAGGAGACCGTTTAGGAGCCTGGACAGACGAGCACCCCGACGACAAGATTTTAAGTTTCGTCAGTGGTGGTCCTAAAAATTACCGCTACGAATACCGGGACAAACAAGGACAAGTGCACACGAAGTGTAAAGTGAAAGGACTGACTCTGAATTATCGTACCAGTCGAGTGGTGAACTTTGGCGTATTGAAAGAAGCCTTGCAGTCTAGAGAAGATGAACACTTTAAAGTGACCACCTATCAACATAACAAGATTGTACGTTTACCCACTCACCACATCGTCAGTCTACCCTTGGAAAAAGGCTATCAAATTGTGTACCAGAAGCGAGTGCGACTTCCCAATCATTTCACCTTACCGTATGGACACGTCGGTATAGGTCTGTATATAAAAGGGAACCCTAGGCAAGATCGATAGTTCATTGTGACTACCAAGACCAAGCTAACAAGATGAATACTTTCAGAGAAACACAAAACAAGTTTAGAAAGGCACAATTCAAGTGTGGGGCTTCTGAAGTGGAATGCAAAGTTTTGCCTCCCACGAACCTATACCATCCCGTCTTACCTCACCATTGCCAAGGCAAACTGATGTTTCCTTTGTGCCGTACTTGTGCCGAAACGTGCAACCAAGATCAACCTTGTCAGCACACCCAGGAAGAACGGGCCTTGACGGGGACATGGGTCAGCGTAGAATTGTTCAAAGTATGGACATGGGATACCAACTGTTAGAAGTGTACGAAATTTGCCACTTTCCCAAGACTCAACAATACCACACTGGTGACCCCACGCAGAAAGCCATTTTCGCAGACTACGTGGATGCCTTTTTAAAAGTGAGGCAAGAAGCCAGTGGCTATCCGTCCTGGTGTCACACTCCCGAAGACCAAAAGACGTTCAAAGAGAAATACTGGGCACAAGAAGGCATTACTTTAGGTCACATCGAGAAAAACGAAGGCAGGCGATCGTTTGCCAAAGTGATGTTAAATTGCTTGTGGGGCAAAATGGCACAACGACCGTGTTTACCCAAGACGGAATATTTGACCGAACCTTCCCGCTATTTCCAGATGATTCACGACAAAACCAAATTCATGAAACACATGGACGTCGTTCGCGAGAATTTGATCTTGGTCAATTACGAAGAAGATCTGGACTTTCTACAAAACGATCCCTTTGGAAATGTCATCATTGCGGCTTACGTGACAGCTCATGCTCGCTTAAAATTGTACGAAGCTTTAGAACTGTTAGGGGAACGTGTCCTGTACTTTGACACGGCAGTTGCATTTACATCCATCACCCGAGTCAACATCACCCTGACATCGAAGGAGACCGTTTAGGAGCCTGGACAGACGAGCACCCCGACGACAAGATTTTAAGTTTCGTCAGTGGTGGTCCTAAACATTACGGCTACGAATACCGGGACAAACAAGGAGAAGTGCACACGAAGTGTAAAGTGAAAGGACTGACTCTGAATTATCGTACCAGTCGTGTAGTGAACTTTGGCGTATTGAAAGAAGCCTTGCAGTCTAGAGAAGATGAACACTTTAAAGTGACCACCTATCAACATAACAAGATTGTACGTTTACCCACTCACCACATCGTCAGTCTACCCTTGGAAAAAGGTTATCAAATTGTGTACCAGAAGCGAGTGCGACTTCCCAATCATTTCACCTGACCGTATGGACACGTCGGTATTGGTATGTATATAAAAGGGATCCCTAGGCAAGATTTATAGTTCATTGTGAATACCAAGACCAAGCGAACAAGATGAATACTTTCAGAGAAACACAAAACAAGTTTAGAAACGCACAATTCAAGTGTGGGGCTTCTGAAGTGGAATGCAAAGTTTTGCCTCCCACGAACCTATACCATCCCGTCTTACCTCACCATTGCCAAGGCAAACTGATGTTTCCTTTGTGCCGTACTTGTGCCGAAACGTGCAACCAAGATCAACCTTGTCAGCACACCCAGGAAGAACGGGCCTTGACGGGGACATGGGTCAGGGTAGAATTGTTAAAAGTATGGACATGGGATACCAACTGTTAGATGTGTACGAAATTTGCCACTTTCCCAAGACTCGACAATACCACAAGGGTGACCCCACGCAGAAAGGCATTTTTGCAGACTACGTGGCTGCCTTTTTGAAACTGAAGCAAGAAACCAGTGGCTATCCGTCCTGGTGTCACACTCCCGAAGACCAAAAGACGTTCAAAGAGAAATACTGGGCACAAGAAGGCATTACTTTAGATCACATCGAGAAAAACGAAGGCAGGGGACTGTTTGCCAAAGTGATCTTAAATTGCTTGTGGGGCAAAATGGCACAACGACTGTGTTTACCCAAGACGGAATATTTGACCGAACCTTCCCGCTATTTCCAGATGATTCACGACAAAACCAAATTCATGAAACACATGGACGTCGTTCGCGAGAATTTGATCTTGGTCAATTACGAAGAAGATCTGGACTTTGTACAAAACGACCCTTTGTAAATGTCATCATTGCGGCTTACGTGACAGCTCATGCTCGCTTAAAATTGTACGAAGCTTTAGAACTGTTAGGGGAACGTGTCCTGTACTTTGACACGGACAGTTGCATTTACATCCATCACCCGAGTCAACATCACCCTGACATCGAAGGAGACCGTTTAGGAGCCTGGAGAGACGAGCACCCCGACGACAAGATTTTAAGTTTCGTCAGTGGTGGTCCTAAATATTACGACTACGAATACCGGGACAAACAAGGAGAAGTGCACATGAAGTGTAAAGTGAAAGGACTGACTCTGAATTATCGTACCAGTCGTGTGGTGAACTTTGGCGTATTGAAAGAAGCCTTGCAGTCTAGAGAAGATGAACACTTTAAAGTGACCACCTATCAACATAACAAGATTGTACGTTTACCCACTCACCACATCGTCAGTCTACCCTTGGAAAAAGGTTATCAAATTGTGTACCAGAAGCGAGTGCGACTTCCCAATCATTTCACCTGACCGTATGGACACGTCGGTATTGGTATGTATATAAAAGGGATCCCTAGGCAAGATCGATAGTTCATTGTGAATACCAAGACCAAGCGAACAAGATGAATACTTTCAGAGAAACACAAAACAAGTTTAGAAAGGCAAAATTCAAGTGTGGGGCTTCTGAAGTGGAATGCAAAGTTTTGCCTCCCACGAACCTATACCATCCCGTCTTACCTCACCATTGCCAAGGCAAACTGATGTTTCCTTTGTGCCGTACTTGTGCCGAAACGTGCAACCAAGATCAACCTTGTCAGCACACCCAGGAAGAACGGGCCTTGACGGGGACACGGGTCAGTGTAGAATTGTTCAAAGTATGGACATGGGATACTAACTGTTAGAAGTGTACGAAATTTGCCACTTTCCCAAGACTCAACAATACCACAAGGGTGACCCCACGCAGAAAGGCATTTTCGCAGACTACGTAGATGCCTTTTTGAAACTGAAGCAAGAAGCCAGTGGCTATCCGTCCTGGTGTCACACTCCCGAAGACCAAAAGACGTTCAAAGAGAAATACTGCGCACAAGAAGGCATTACTTTAGATCACATCGAGAAAAACGAAGGCAGGCGATCGTTTGCCAAAGTGATGTTAAATTCCTTGTGGGGCAAAATGGCACAACGACCGTGTTTACCCAAGACGGAATATTTGACGGAACCTTCCCGCTATTTCCAGATGATTCACGACAAAACCAAATTCATGAAACACATGGACGTCGTTCGCGAGAATTTGATCTTGGTCAATTACGAAGATCTGGACTTTGTACAAAACGACCCCTTTGTAAATGTCATTATTGCGGCTTACGTGACAGCTCATACTCGCTTAAAATTGTAAGAAGCTTTAGAAATGTTAGGGGAACGTGTCCTGTACTTTGACACGGACAGTTGCATTTACATCCATCACCCGAGTCAACATCACCCTGACATCGAAGGAGACCGTTTAGGAGCCTGGACAGACGAGCACCCCGACGACAAGATTTTAAGTTTCGTCAGTGGTGGTCCTAAAAATTACGGCTACGAATACCGGGACAAACAAGGAGAAGTGCACACGAAGTGTAATGTGAAAGGACTAACTCTGAATTATCGTACCAGTCGAGTGGTGAACTTTGGCGTATTGAAAGAAGCCTTGCAGTCTAGAGAAGATGAACACTTTAAAGTGACCACCTATCAACATAACAAGATTGTACGTTTACCCACTCACCACATCGTCAGTCTACCCTTGGAAAAAGTCTATCAAATTGTGTACCAGAAGCGAGTGCGACTTCTCAATCATTTCACCTTACCGTATGGACACGTCGGTATTGGTCTGTATATGACAGGGAACCGTAGGCAAGATCGATAGTTCATTGTGACTACCAGGACCAAGCGAACAAGATGAATACTTTCAGAGAAACACAAAACAAGTTTAGAAAGGCACAATTCAAGTGTGGGGCTTCTGAAGTGGAATGCAAAGTTTTGCCTCCCACGAACCTATACCATCCCGTCTTACCTCACCATTGCCAAGGCAAACTGATGTTTCCTTTGTGCCGTACTTGTGCCGAAACGTGCAACCAAGATCAACCTTGTCAGCACACCCATGAAGAACGGGCCTTGACGGGGACACGGGTCAGCGTAGAATTGTTCAAAGTATGGACATGGGATACCAACTGTTAGAAGTGTACGAACTTTGCCACTTTCCCAAGACTCAACAATACCACAAGGGTGACCCCACGCAGAAAGGCATTTTCGCAGACTACGTGGATGCCTTTTTGAAACTGAAGCAAGAAGCCAGTGGCTATCCGTGCTGGTGTCACACTCCCGAAGACCAAAAGACGTTCAAAGAGAAATACTGGGCACAAGATGGCATTACTTTAGATCACATCGAGAAAAACGAAGGCAGGCGATCGTTTGCCAAAGTGATGTTAAATTGCTTGTGAGGCAAAATGGCACAACGACTGTATTTACCCAAGACGGAATATTTGACCGAACCTTCCCGCTATTTCCAGATGATTCACGACAAAACCAAATTCATGAAACACATGGACGTCGTTCGCGAGAATTTGATCTTGGTCAATTACGAAGAAGATCTGGACTTTGTACAAAACGACCCCTTTGTAAATGTCATCATTGCGGCTTACGTGACAGCTCATTCTCGCTTAAAATTGTACGAAGCTTTAGAACTGTTAGGGGAACGTGTCCTGTACTTTGACACGGACAGTTGCATTTACATCCATCACCCGAGTCAACATCACCCTGACATCGAAGGAGACCGTTTAGAAGCCTGGACAGAAGAGCACCCCGACGACAAGATTTTAAGTTTCGTCAGTGGTGGTCCTAAAAATTACGGCTACGAATACCGGGATAAACAAGGAGAAGTGCACACGAAGTGTAAAGTGAAAGGACTGACTCTGAATTATCGTACCAGTCGAATGGTGAACTTTGGCGTATTGAAAGAAGCCTTGCAGTCTAGAGAAGATGAACACTTTAAAGTGACCACCTATCAACATAACAAGATTGTACGTTTACCCACTCACCGCATCGTCAATCTACCCATGGAAAAAGACTATCAAATTGTGTACCAGAAGCGAGTGCGACTTCCCAATCATTTCACCTTACCGTATGGACACATCGGTATTGGTCTGTATATAAAAGGGAACCGTAGGGAAGATCGATAGTTCATTGTGACTACCAAGACCAAGCGAACAAGATGAATACTTTCAGAGACACACAAAACAAGTTTAGAAAGGCACAATTCAAGTGAGGGGCTTCTTAAGTGGAATGCAATGTTTTGCCTCCCACGATCCTATACCATCCCGTCTTACCTCACCATTGCCAAGGCAAACTGATGTTTCCTTTGTGCCGTACTTGTGCCGAAACGTGCAACCAAGATCAACCTTGTCAGCACACCCAGGAAGAACGGGCCTTGACGGGGACATGGGTCAGCGTAGAATTGTTCAAAGTATGGACATGGGATACCAACTGTTAGAAGTGTACGAAATTTGCCACTTTCCCAAGACTCAACAATACCACAAGGGTGACCCCACGCAGAAAGGCATTTTCGCAGACTACGTGGATGCCTTTTTGAAACTGAAGCAAGAAGCCAGTGGCTATCCGTCCTGGTGTCACACTCCCGAAGACCAAAAGACGTTCAAAGACAAATACTGGGCACAAGAAGGCATTACTTTAGATCACATCGAGAAAAACGAAGGCAGGCGATCGTTTGCCAAAGTGATGTTAAATTGCTTGTGGGGCAAAATGGCACAACGACTGTGTTTACCCAAGACGGAATATTTGACCGAACCTTCCCGCTATTTCCAGATGATTCACGACAAAACCAAATTCATGAAACACATGGACGTCGTTCGCGAGAATTTGATCTTGGTCAATTACGAAGAAGATCTGGACTTTGTACAAAACGACCCTTTGTAAATGTCATCATTGCGGCTTACGTGACAGCTCATGCTCGCTTAAAATTGTACGAAGCTTTAGAACTGTTAGGGGAACGTGTCCTGTACTTTGACACGGACAGTTGCATTTACATCCATCACCCGAGTCAACATCACCCTGACATCGAAGGAGACCGTTTAGGAGCCTGGAGAGACGAGCACCCCGACGACAAGATTTTAAGTTTCGTCAGTGGTGGTCCTAAATATTACGACTACGAATACCGGGACAAACAAGGAGAAGTGCACATGAAGTGTAAAGTGAAAGGACTGACTCTGAATTATCGTACCAGTCGTGTGGTGAACTTTGGCGTATTGAAAGAAGCCTTGCAGTCTAGAGAAGATGAACACTTTAAAGTGACCACCTATCAACATAACAAGATTGTACGTTTACCCACTCACCACATCGTCAGTCTACCCTTGGAAAAAGGTTATCAAATTGTGTACCAGAAGCGAGTGCGACTTCCCAATCATTTCACCTGACCGTATGGACACGTCGGTATTGGTATGTATATAAAAGGGATCCCTAGGCAAGATCGATAGTTCATTGTGAATACCAAGACCAAGCGAACAAGATGAATACTTTCAGAGAAACACAAAACAAGTTTAGAAAGGCAAAATTCAAGTGTGGGGCTTCTGAAGTGGAATGCAAAGTTTTGCCTCCCACGAACCTATACCATCCCGTCTTACCTCACCATTGCCAAGGCAAACTGATGTTTCCTTTGTGCCGTACTTGTGCCGAAACGTGCAACCAAGATCAACCTTGTCAGCACACCCAGGAAGAACGGGCCTTGACGGGGACACGGGTCAGTGTAGAATTGTTCAAAGTATGGACATGGGATACTAACTGTTAGAAGTGTACGAAATTTGCCACTTTCCCAAGACTCAACAATACCACAAGGGTGACCCCACGCAGAAAGGCATTTTCGCAGACTACGTAGATGCCTTTTTGAAACTGAAGCAAGAAGCCAGTGGCTATCCGTCCTGGTGTCACACTCCCGAAGACCAAAAGACGTTCAAAGAGAAATACTGGGCACAAGAAGGCATTACTTTAGATCACATCGAGAAAAACGAAGGCAGGCGATCGTTTGCCAAAGTGATGTTAAATTCCTTGTGGGGCAAAATGGCACAACGACCGTGTTTACCCAAGACGGAATATTTGACCGAACCTTCCCGCTATTTCCAGATGATTCACGACAAAACCAAATTCATGAAACACATGGACGTCGTTCGCGAGAATTTGATCTTGGTCAATTACGAAGATCTGGACTTTGTACAAAACGACCCCTTTGTAAATGTCATTATTGCGGCTTACGTGACAGCTCATACTCGCTTAAAATTGTAAGAAGCTTTAGAAATGTTAGGGGAACGTGTCCTGTACTTTGACACGGACAGTTGCATTTACATCCATCACCCGAGTCAACATCACCCTGACATCGAAGGAGACCGTTTAGGAGCCTGGACAGACGAGCACCCCGACGACAAGATTTTAAGTTTCGTCAGTGGTGGTCCTAAAAATTACGGCTACGAATACCGGGACAAACAAGGAGAAGTGCACACGAAGTGTAATGTGAAAGGACTAACTCTGAATTATCGTACCAGTCGAGTGGTGAACTTTGGCGTATTGAAAGAAGCCTTGCAGTCTAGAGAAGATGAACACTTTAAAGTGACCACCTATCAACATAACAAGATTGTACGTTTACCCACTCACCACATCGTCAGTCTACCCTTGGAAAAAGTCTATCAAATTGTGTACCAGAAGCGAGTGCGACTTCTCAATCATTTCACCTTACCGTATGGACACGTCGGTATTGGTGTGTATATAAAAGGGATCCCTAGGCAAGATCGATAGTTCATTGTGACTACCAAGACCAAGCGAACAAGATGAATACTTTCAGAGAAACACAAAACAAGTTTAGAAAGGCACAATTCAAGTGTGGGGCTTCTGAAGTGGAATGCAAAGTTTTGCCTCCCACGAACCTATACCATCCCGTCTTACCTCACCATTGCCAAGGCAAACTGATGTTTCCTTTGTGCCGTACTTGTGCCGAAACGTGCAACCAAGATCAACCTTGTCAGCACACCCAGGAAGAACGGGCCTTGACGGGGACATGGGTCAGCGTAGAATTGTTAAAAGTATGGACATGGGATACCAACTGTTAGAAGTGTACGAAATTTGCCACTTTCCCAAGACTCAACAATACCACAAGGGTGACCCCACGCAGAAAGGCATTTTCGCAGACTACGTAGATGCCTTTTTGAAACTGAAGCAAGAAGCCAGTGGCTATCCGTCCTGGTGTCACACTCCCGAAGACCAAAAGACGTTCAAAGAGAAATACTGGGCACAAGAAGGCATTACTTTAGATCACATCGAGAAAAACGAAGGCAGGCGATCGTTTGCCAAAGTGATGTTAAATTGCTTGTGGGGCAAAATGGCACAACGACCGTGTTTACCCAAGACGGAATATTTGACCGAACCTTCCCGCTATTTCCAGATGATTCACGACAAAACCAAATTCATGAAACACATGGACGTCGTTCGCGAGAATTTGATCTTGGTCAATTACGAAGAAGATCTGGACTTTGTACAAACCGACCCCTTTGTAAATGTCATCATTGCGGCTTACGTGACAGTTCATTCTCGCTTAAAATTGTACGAAACTTTAGAACTGTTAGGGGAACGTGTCCTGTACTTTGACACGGACAGTTGCATTTACATCCATCACCCGAGTCAACATCACCCTGACATCGAAGGAGACCGTTTAGGAGCCTGGACAGACGAGCACCCCGACGACAAGATTTTAAGTTTCGTCAGTGGTGGTCCTAAAAATTACGGCTACGAATACCGGGACAAACAAGGAGAAGTGCACACGAAGTGTAAAGTGAAAGGACTGACTCTGATGTATCGTACCAGTCGAGTGGTGAACTTTGGCGTATTGAAAGAAGCCTTGCAGTCTAGAGAAGATGAACACTTTAAAGTGACCACCTATCAACATAACAAGATTGTACGTTTACCCACTCACCACATCGTCAGTCTACCCTTGGAAAAAGTCTATCAAATTGTGTACCAGAAGCGAGTGCGACTTCCCAATCATTTCACCTTACCGTATGGACACGTCGGTATTGGTCTGTATATAAAAGGGAACCCTAGGCAAGATCGATAGTTCATTGTGACTACCAAGACCAAGCGAACAAGATGAATACTTTCAGAGAAACACAAAACAAGTTTAGAAAGGCACAATTCAAGTGTGGGGCTTCTGAAGTGGAATGTGATTGTGAGCCTTGCGATGGGAACTATACTGTACGCTGTGACCTTGGCGATGCCGTAAAGCATCATGGGAGCTTTGTTCTCACTACCCCTATCATGGAAAGTGATGCTGTGCGTGTCAAACCTGAAGGATGCGAAAGCGATTCCGCTCGTCATTTTGGACACTTTACTGGGTTTCGTTTTAAAGGTGGATGCCCACCTTCACGTCTACCTCCCGACGGATGTCGTGCAGCCCTGAGCAAACTCCTGTCCATGTGACCCAACCCTTATCTAAACGAACCTGTGAAAGACGAATATTCTTTTCCTGTGCGTTTGTCGGAATACTGTGACTTTGAAAATCGTCTTCAATCGTTCAAAGGAAAATGGCTTAAGTATCTGGGAGGACCAACCCCCGAAGAATTAGCCAGAGCCGGATTTTTCTACTTGGGCAAAGGGGATAAAGTCAAGTGCTTCAGTTGCGGTGTGTCACTTCACCACTGGGAACCGCAAGATTCGGCCTACCTAGAACATGCTCGTTGGTCACCGAATTGTCATTACTTACCCTTAGTGGGACCGAGACATTGAAGTAACTTACCATGTCGTTGAAGAATAAGAAACCAGATTGGCTAGGAGTCAAATGTTAGACATCACCGAGACCAGTATTTAAACTCCATTTAAAAAACCATATTGAATCCTTACCTAAAGAACTGCAAGAGAAGATTTACAAGGAAGTTTGGTAGGGACTTGCCAGAGTGAAATCTCAATGGGTGACTGTAGAACTTTTATGCCGAGAAATTCACAAGAGGAAAGTGTAAAAAGTCAACCAGTGTGTTAGATTTCTCTGGGTCAAGGGTGCATTCATCCTATTATATTACTCTAAACCGTTTACATCAAAAGAGTTCAATGAGATTCTTGGACGTTACCTGAGTGGCAGTGGTCGGAAATTACTTACTATGTGGATTACTTTTGCTCTAGGAGAAGATTGTAAATTCTGACTGACCTATTCATGGACACTTTGCTAGAGAACATTCGTGGTTTGCCTGTGGAGCTGAGAGAAAGGATTTACCGAGAACTGGTCAAAATACAAGTCAAACGTAAAGAACAATTGCATCCGTTACGTCACCAGATGTTTAACCACTGGTACCTGAATGCTATACAAGGACTGATTGAGTTGAAAGTGTCCCATTGGACAGACATTGATCAACGACCCCCTGGTTTTAAAAAGAATTGGTTTTGTATTGATAATTCTATCTACTACATTGTAAGCTTACTGGATCGAATTCCTGAGGAAGAGTTAACGAATTACCAACATCTTTTACGCAATGTCAACTTAGTGAAAGAGGAAACTTCTGAACGAATTGTAATGTGTAAATTAGTGATTAAACGATTTAGATTCGACAATGAATTAAAACCATGTCTGTGCAAACAGTACATTTATTGTGTCAGAAAGAGAATTTAGTATGACCTATTCATGGATACTTTACAAGAGAACATTTGTGCTTTGCCTGTGGAGTTGAGAGAACGCATTTACCGAGAACTGGTCAAAATACAAGTGAAACGTAAAGAACAACTGCATCCGTTACGTCACCGGTGTTTGAACCACCGGTACCTGAATGCTATAAGAGAACTGATTCGTCAGAAATTGTTTCAGTGGTCAGACATTGTTCAACACTTTGAGGTCGCCAATGATCGACATGTTCATCATTTTGGTTACTTCGAGATTCACCTAGTGCAACGCATTGAGGAAGATGAGTTAAAGGATTACAAAGGTCTATTACGTGGAATCTGCTTAGTGGAAGAGGAAACTTCTAAACGAAGTTTGAACTTTAGGTTACAGTTTGGAGCATTTAGATTCCCCACTGGAGAACGAAGATCTCTGGGTAGAAAGTACGTGTATTGCATCCAAAAAAATAGAATATAAAAACAGGCTGTCATGTGATTGAACAGATTCCGTGGAAAGAACTCAATGACCATATTCAAACCGTGGATCATTACCATCAATTATTACAAGAACTGTATCCGTTCAATTTGGGACGACGCATAGTGTGTGTCTTACTGACTTGTTTTCTGGGATTTCGTTTACCAGACGATTCCTTGTGGACTCTTTACGAACAGTACTTACCACCCAAATATCCTTAAATGGTCACGAAAGACTCCGTTTGCTCAAAGCCTTGCGTTTTCATCTGGATACTTCTCGACCTCAACAGGAAAAAAAGATTCGTCAACTTTTAGCTACCGAAGACGTGTATGACGATGTGTTTGTAGCTTGTGACTTACACCCCCATTGGACAGATGTCCGTGACTGGAAGAAAGGGGGTTTTGAGGCTTGGTCCCAAGAAGTGGCCCAGTATGCACGAGACTTGTTCAAAAAAGTTACTTTTCAACCTGTGTTAGTGACAGTGCCAGAAGAAGAACCCGTCACCCAGGACAGGGCTGTCGTAAACATGCCTGAAAGACCCTTTCGGGAGGACACTTGTGTGACCTTACCTCCTATAGAACTGGTCAGAACATTACCCAAAACATGTTGTACAGACACTTGTGTTTACTCCACGTTGATGGTTTTCATGTGCCTTTTATCGTTGTACTTAAGCCTTTGGCTTTTATGTATTTTTGTCTTTCGTGTTCATGTTTAAAACATTCAATAAACGTGTCCTGAAAAAAGTATATAAACTCTTGTCTTGTCTGTTTTCGTGTCACAAGTGACATTCCTAACACTATGGCTACCTCTGCTCTCTCTGCTCCCTCTTCCTCCACTGTCAAAGTCATCGATGAACACTTAGATCGTGCCAGTTGGGAGGCTTTGTATCTTCGCCATCCCTTTAACATGCTCATTGCTGGACCTAGCGGTTCAGGCAAAACCGAATTCGTCAAACGTTTGATCGAACATAAACATCATTTGATCGATCGACCACCTCAACACATCGTGTGGTGTTACAAAGACTGGCAATCGGCGTACAGCCTCTTGCGAGAAAGTCAAGGCGATTCCATTGTGTTTGTGGAAGGCATTCCTAAAGAAGACGACGGCATCGTCTCTGACTCCCGTCAAACCCATTTGGTCATTTTCGACGACATGTTAGGAGAAGACGAAGAAGAAATTAAGCTGTGGTTTACGCGCAAAGGGCATCACCGTAATGCCAGTGTCGTTTACATCACCCAAAATTTGTTTCAACAAAGTAAAGCCCATCGCACCATCAGTCTCAATGCGCATTACGTGGTTTTGTTTAAAAGCCCTCGAGATAAATCGCAAGTGCAAGTCTTAGCCAAACAATTAGGAACGCCTTGGCTAACTCAGGCGTACGACGATGCCACTCAAACTCCACACGCTTATTTACTCGTCGATTTGAAACCTACGACCCCCGATGATTTGCGATTTCGTACCCACTTGTTTCACCACCGGTGCCAAGACGGAGGGCCTGTCCTGTACACGTCTCCGTCCTCGACTTAATTTCACTTAACAAAAAAATCTATAAAACCCTCAGACACTTTTCGTCTGTCTCACACAGTTTGAACATGACGTCCCTTCAGTCGCATCTTCCCGTCAAATTGATTCGTGCCTTGTATGGCATCAGTCGAGAAAAAAATCCACAAAAACGGGCTCGTGTCTTAGAAAATAGTCTCAAAGAAGTCTTACGATGGTTCACAGTGACAGAACGTCAATTACTACAAGGGATCATTCAGATTCCTCATCAAACCAAACGCTTTTTTGATCGAAACAAAGTCGCTTTGACCCAACTGGCCGATCCCCGCATCGACACTCAAACCAAACAACAAATCATTTTGAAGCCTGGAGGGAGCGGTACGCTAGGAGGGGTCATCATTCGCTCTCTCTTAAGATGGGATCCAAATGCTTCCAAACTTCTCCCCAAGAAAAAAGTCAAACGAAGCTCCAAGAAGAAGAAAAAGAGCCACGGTGTCAAGACCAAGTCCCCAAGGAGACCCGTGTCTCCAAGAACTTCTCCAGTGGCGGGACCCTCCTCTTACCAGTCACCACCCCGGAAAAAGAAAAGCCCCCAGAAAAATAAACAGAGAAAAAGTCCTCAGAAAAAGAAAAGTTCACAGAAGAAAACTAGTCGCAAGAGAGGCACTTGGGACAGGACGCAACCTTACACTCGCAAACCACGACCTGCAACGGCGGTGACTGCGTCACCGGTAGCCTCAAGTTCATTCACTTCTCCGTTGATGACACCAAGAACTGAAAAGTACTTGGAGACGTTGATCACACCAAGAACTTCTCCGTTGATAACCCCAAGAACTTCCCCAGTGGCAGGGCCCTCCAATTTAGCGGCAGTGGCCGCTGCTCACAAAGTACCTTCTCCCAAAATCAAAGTCCAAGAGAGATCGGGCATGTTACAAAGTTTACTGGATTTGTCCAAGCAAGAACTGGCTCGATTTAGTTGGTTGCGTACCCCTGCACGACGTGTCATGCCTGTCCTCAAGTTGATACGACGTAAAGACAATCAGTGGCGACGCGTTCCAGTATAAAAAGGCCTGTGACTAAGTAGGGGTATCAGTGTTTCTGGTGCTGAAGACTCAAAGATGTCACCCTCCAGAAAACATCCCTCTTCTAAAACCCAAGGAAAGAAAAGGAAAGGACTGCCTCCTCGTTTAGTCAAACATGGGGACATGTTATCTGTCCTGTGCAAAGCTTCTCCACCCCTACGAAAATAACTCATTCAGTCAGCTTCCAAAGAGGTCATCGATACCGTGTGCGAATGTTGTTTGAACGTGTTGAAAGGCACGATCCCTTTGTCCAAACACCAGAAACAATGCTTAGGCAAACATCGTCACGTTCTTCGCCAAATGGTTCAAAAGAAAATTCCCCTTCGTCAAAAGAAGAAGATGTTGGCCCAACGTGGAGGAATTTTACCCCTCTTGCTAGGCCCCTTGCTGAAAGGAGTCTTGGGAACCATGTTGGGAGGACTGGTGGGAGCAAGATAAAAAGGCCCTCTGAAGTCCCAAGATCTCAGGATCGACCCCTGACATCCCATGGAAGGACGAAAACTCGCTTTAGTGCCTTACAAACGATGGATGGAATACCATCGTTGGCAAGAACAACGCGCCCCGCATTTACCTCCCAATCCCAATTTGAGCGAGATGTCCCAGTTACAACACGAATTGCAGTCCTTGATGGATCGCCAAGATTTGTCCGAAACAGAAAAATCGCAAAAGTACGGTCAACTCTTCCAACGACTGCAACTCTTTCACCAGAAAGCCTCAGACAAAACAGCTCTTCCCACTCTGAAAGATTTTAAGACCTTGATGAAAAGTCCAGCACCATCACCAGTACCACCAACACTGTCAGTGACCAAGACAGAAAAAGGAGAAGAAGAAGAAGGGTTTCAAACTCCTCCAGAAAAAACTACGCAAGTTAACAACACAGCCTACCTCCAGAATTGGATGGATTAATACGATGATGACCACACCTTCTTCATCACAAGAGAAAAAGAAGGTGAAAACAGAAGTGAAACAAGAACCGATATCTCCTGTTCAGACATCCTCCTCGACACCTATTGCCGGTCGCAAACGCAAAGCATTGCAATCCAAGAAAGTACCCCAAGAGAAAAAGAGTAGCATCCTCCAAGAGTGGTGTCTTATTAACAAACAAACAAAAAATGGAAAAAGTGTTAGCCAGCATTTACTACGATCCCTCCCATCCTGCAGGTTACGCAGGAGTTCAAAAATTGTATCGTGCTGCCAAAACTCGACTGAAAAGTCTCCGTTTACCTCAAGTGCAACGATGGTTACAAGAACAAGCTACTTACACTTTACACAAACCCATTCGACGCAAGTTTTCCAGAAGTCGCACCCGAGTGGAAGGCATCGATCATCAATGGCAAGCCGATTTAGCCGATATCTCTCATTTGGCCAGCTACAATCGTGGCTACAAATATTTGTTTTGTGTCATCGACGTCTTTTCCAAATTTGCCTGGGTCGTACCCTTGACTTCCAAATCGAGCAGCGAGTTAGTGCGAGCCCTGCAACGGGTGTTGAAACAAAGCGGTCGTCGCCCTCTTCGATGGCAAACGGACAAAGGTACCGAATTTCTGAACCAAGCTTTCTAAAAACAATTAAAGAAACGTGACATTCATTTTTTTATCACCGAGAATCCTGAAACCAAATCCAACATCGTGGAACGTTTTCAACGCACTTTGAAAGAACGCATGTGGAAATATTTTACCCATCACTACACTCTGAAGTACATCGACATCTTACCGCACCTGGTGCAAGCGTACAACCAATCTTACCATCGAAGCATCGGACGTGCCCCGCAAGAAGTGACTCCCGAGAACGAAGTGCTGGTGTTTGAGCGCCTGTTTGGTACGTCTCCGACGAGGGCTGTCCCCAAGAAAAGTGGAATGTTGGCCGTAGGAGATTGGGTACGCATTGGCAAAACCAAACGCACTTTCGACAAAGGTTACTTACCTAACTGGACTACCGAATTGTTTCGTGTCACTGGACGAGTGCATGGCCGTCATCCTGTCGTCTATAAATTGGAAGACATGAACGGAGAAGTACTCAAAGGAACGTTTTATTTGCCCGAGTTACAACGTGTCACCAAAAATGAAGACGACGTGTACATCATCGAAAGCATTCTCGAACGCAGAACCCGTAAAGTGGGCAAACGACGTGTCAAAGAAGTCAAAGTACGTTGGAAAGGATATCCACCCAGTTTTGATTCTTGGATCGACGCTTCGCAAGTCATCGACTATAAAAAGAAGTGACCATCATGCCCTTTCACATAGACGCAGCTACTACTGCTACCACTCCTTCACCCAGTTCTTCTCTGCAAGATTTACAAAACAACCCTTGTGGGTGTGGTGTGGAGAACGTGTGCCTAAAACGCAAATCGTCTTTATCTGCCAAATCTTCGTGGTGTATTGTGTCATCGGTACAGCCATTGCCAATTTGAGTTTGCAACAAGGAGAGAAACACTTGTGGAAAATTTTATTGAGCAATTGCATCGGTTACCTGCTTCCTAATCCCTTCCTGAAATTCTCTTCGAACGGGAACAACGGGAACCTTGTGTCCAGTGCCAGTGTCAGTCCAATAACAATAACCCCATTTTGAGCGGAGACACGCCTCTGACGTCCAGTAACCCCTCGGACAGCCACAGAATTCTGGAATTATGAGTCACCAAAACCAATTTTACTTAACCTTACCCAGTGACAGTTCTATGGAGGTGTTTCCCAACAACACTTCGTGCTGTTACACGGCCAAATTACCTCAGGCCATCCAATTAGATCACGAAGCCCATTGGGAAGTGACTTTGGTAGAAATGATTTACCCAACACAAATCAAAAACATCACTGAAACTCAAAACACTTTTGACGTCGAAATTCTGGACCAAACAGTGCAGCAAACCATGATGACCACTAATCAACATAAATCACTTCCGAAGGACACAGTACCCCGCAGCAGCAGTTACACTTCTCCTCCTTTTTACATTTATCACTTTAAAATTAACTCAGGCCATTATTTTAGTGGTCAACATCTGGTGGAGGCAATCGCTGACAAATTCCATGCAGCATTTGACAAATTTCTAACCGGACTAAAAAAACGTGTCACGATTGAGTACCATAAACTGTCTCACCGTCTACTAATCAAATTTGAAATTGAGGAAAAAAGTATACGTATTAAATTTCGCCCTGAATTGTATGACATTTTGGGTGGAGACCTCAATATGGTCACGGATAAGCACACCAAAAGGATTCACATCGCAGACATTGACAACAACGGGCATTTTGCGAGGTATTTTCGTTTCCCGGTAGAACCGAACCAGGGACTGAATTTGATCTTCGTGTACTCCGATGTGGTGGAGTACAACGTGGTGGGACACACCTCCGTACCGTTACTCCGTGTCATTCCTTTCAAAGTGAATTCTGCCACGAACGATGACCAGGAAAGTGGAAACACTTATCACGTACACCGCGAATTTGTACATCCTCATTATTTGCCTGTCAGCAAGTTGTATTTGGACACGGTCAACATTGCTATAAAAGGAGATTTGGGACAAAATATTTCATTCACCAAAGGAAAAGTCACGGTGAAACTCCATTTTCGAAAACGGTTCTCTCACGACTCGTAAGTCATGTATCCAGTGTACCGAAGGGTTGCTCGACAGCGAGGACACGGTTTAGGAGATATGTTGAAATCAGCCTTTCGTTCGGTGGCTTCGGTGTTGAAACCGATGGTGACACGCGGATTGCACGCCTTGAAAGATGCCGTACTGACGCAAGGAAAAGAATTTCTCCAAAATGTCATCATCGACAAACAAAACCCTAAAGAAGCCTTCTTGAGGGCAGGTAAAAATGTCTTGTTGCAAATGGGTAAAGACATTTTAGGCCGCCGAGAAACACCTATCAATGCCCTGCACGCTACCGAGTCAAGCATTCCCGCTTCCCTGAAGCCACAGCAAGGACAAGGCAGAAAGAGACGACGAAGAAAACACCCTTTCACCAGACTTCACACTTCTAAAGCTAGAAAGACTAAGAAAAGAAGAACCGTTCGAGACTTAGACGTTTTTGATTATTGAGAAACATCAAAATGATGCACCGAGAGTCTTGCGCCTGTTCCAAGTCGGAACTCGATCTGTTTGCCATGCCCCCCACCATGATGACGATGCAAGAATCACAATGGGTGGAATTTCACCCTGTCTCCTTACTGACAGATTCCGCTCCCATCGAATTTGAAATCAAAGGACAGCCCGAAGATTACATCGATCTGAATAGCAGTTACTTGTACTTGAAAGTCAAAGTTCTAGATAAGGATGATGGTGGAGTAGAAGACACTGAGAATATAGCTCCCGTCAACAATTTCATGCATTCCTTGTTCAGCTCAGTGGACTTGTACTTGAATAACAAACTGGTCAGCAGCAGCATGGATACTTACCCTTACCGTGCCTACCTGGAAAATCTCTTGACGTACGGAATAGATGCCAAGAATACTCATCTCAATGCCTGTGTGTTATGGGAACCTGACGAAGCGAACAAGTTTGACACAATAAATAAAGACAATGACGGCTTTGAGGAAAGACGAAGCAAAATCTTAAATAAGAAGAGTTTAGAACTGATGGATCGTTTGCATTTGGACATGTGGTTGCAAGAGAAATATTTGCTGAACGGTGTAAATGTCCGCTTGAGACTGAATCGCAGCAGTACCGCTTTCCATTTGTAGGCTGATACTGATGCTACTACTGGTGGCAATCCCAAAAGCAAAATCGAGGAGGCCAAACTCTACGTACGACGCGTGGAAGTGTTACCTAAAGTGGGAAACGACATCAGTAACACGTTGAGCAGAACGACCGCCAAGTATCCGATACGACGCGTGGAAGTGAAAACGTTCACCATTCCCGCTCACCATCATTCCATCATCGAAGATCATCTGTTTCAAGGACAGTTACGCAAGCGTTTAATCCTTGGTATGGTCAACAATGAAGCCTTCAACGGAGACTTCGATCAAAATCCTTTCAACTTTCAACACTTCAACGTGAAGAAAATCGAAGTCAGTCGCGATGGCAAGACCTTGTGTACCAGACCTTTCGAACCGGACTTTACCAAGAAGAATTACTTGAGATCGTACTTGTCCCTGTACGAAGCCACGGGACAGTTAGGAACCAACACCAGTCACGGTATTACGTACGAGGATTATGCAGAAGGTTATGCTTTGTGGGCTTTTGATTTCACTCCAGACCAAGGCAGTGACGAGGGACATTTCCACCCTATAAAATCAGGCCAGATTCGTGTGGAACTTCAGTTTGCAGACCCACCGGACAACACAGTAAACGTCATCCTGTATGCAGAATTTGACAATACCATAGAAATCAACAGTTTGAGAGAAGTCATTCTAGATTATTAGAAACCATGGAAGACTGTTATCCCTCTTTACCTAGTGGAGAAACTTTAGACATGGAATGTGAGGAGACTGTGGAAGAAGAAGAATCCCAAGACGAAGAAGTTATCATGATAACGTCCCGATGGCCAGAACAAGAAGCCCATTTAGTCTCCTCTTTTGCTACAGTCCTGGCAGATATAATGAAAGAATTGATCAAGGAAGAGTGCTATGAATGTCACAACGATCATATCAGTCAAATTCAACACGACAAATGTCTGATGTTGAGTCAAGAAGAAAAATTGGACGAATATCTGGACAAAGCTTGGGGCCACATCGAGATAGAATTCGTGTTGAATGAGTGGTATAAAGGCTTGGATAAACATTCTTCTCCTCCATTAACGTCTCTGGAGTGCCGTCGCATCGAATCTCTCTTTGACCAGAGTAAGAAGTCGGAGCAAAACGCCTTTTACTTGTCAGACATTTTCAAGCAAAATGTCAGGATCGAATTGATCACTTATCATTATCTGTGAAGAAAAAAATCACACAAATAAATGGATACCTGGGAACTTTATTACCTTTTGAACCACAGCTCGTACACGGCTTCTTTGAATCCTGTCGTCTGTGCTAAAGATGAACTCCCTCATCGCAAACCTCAAGACCATCTAGCTTATGTGATCAACACGGACGACAATCATCTCCCAGGAACCCACTGGGTAGCCGTCTACTTTCCTCAAGAAGGATGTGTGGAATATTTCGATTCGTATGGACTGCCCCCTTTGGAAGACGATATCATTGACTTTATGAGAAGAAATGCTCAGACCACCCGATTCAATAATGTGAAATTACAAGGCACAGATTCCTTGGTGTGTGGACAATATTGTGTATATTTTCTGCATTATCGCAGCCTGGGCTATTCGTTAGAACATTTAGTGACTCATTTTGATCCTCGTTCTTCTTCTAGAAACGATGTGAAAGTAGATCGATGGTTTTGTGACCATTATGCTTATCTTTTGTCTCAAGCTAGGAAACGTAGTGTCCATCAATGGCCTAATGATTTCCAACAGTGGAAATCACAATTTCAATCACAACGTTGTCAGCCTTGTCCAAAATAATGTGTTAGTTGAAAAGAAAATGTTTGTGATTTGAAAAAAAAAATGTTTGATGTTATATTGTTGGGTTATTGTTAAATATGTTTAGAGTTGTTTGTTAGTGTTAAGTGATTTTGAATAAAAATGTTGTGTTTTGAAAAAAATGCCTTTGTGGTTTGTTTGGCTATAGGAATCTTGATTCATGCTCTTTGACTTCTTACTATCCCTCTCATGACACTCATTGAACTTTCCGGCTCGAAAACCGTATAGGGATGTTTTCCTTCACGTCCGCGCTTTGACTTTAAAGCTGGGGTAGTTTCCAGTCTAACCATCCATTGTCGACTCATCCTCCTACGAAGATGTGCTCCAAACTAGCTAAGCTAAACGAAGCCTACGTGAATTTGCATAGGGTCAGACACAGTCTCATACCGAAGCCTGAAGAGATAGAGAATGTGAGAATGTTAAAAGTCACTGAAGACCTGATAGAAGAGCTCTTCAGAGAAGAAATGAAGAAGGAGAAAGAAGAATGGACAGAGAAGTACAGACTTCAGAAACAACAGAGAGAGCAGCAACAGCAACAACAACAGCAGCAGCAACCTGAACCTGACAGAGGCTTTTTCGATTGTCGTATCGACACCAAAGAGTTCTTCTTCTCTTTCCGCAGAAGCAGACCTATCGTCAGAAAGTCTATCGTCAGAGGACGTCGCATTCTTAGAATATAAAAGATCGCCCTAGCTTCAACTTCGCACACAAAAAACAGCCCTTTTCAGGGCTACCCAATCTCTAGAAAAGAAATAACAATCAATTGCCTATAATAAGTTTAAAAAAATAGAAGTGCGTGTATAAGCACATGAACTATTTTTTTCTTAGTTAAAAAGTAAGTGTGTGGGGGTGTGTGTGTGTGTGTGTGTATGTGTGTGTGTGTGTGTGTGTGTGTGTGTGTGTGATTGTAAGCGCTCACGTACGTTTGTGTGGATAGTAGATTATGATAATGTTTTTTGTTGTTTGAAGTGTGGGGATAGTATATTATTTTTTAAAATGAAATTTTTTTTAGAATATTGATGGGTAGTTTAAAAAAGTGAGTGAGTGTTTCTTTCAAAAAAGCGGACCACTTCGTCAATGCCACAAGACCAGGTGTCAAAATGTGACGTCATCACTGCCGACCAATCGTAGCGGGAGTCACATACTGCTCGGTTTGACACCTGGGGCATTTCAGTCCTACTAAGAAACACGAGTGTGTGGTGTGACTATTCCCACTCATGTTTATTAGCCTTTCAGTCAGGTTGTTAAGGACTAGTTAGTCCTACACCTGAGTAGCTAAATTAAAAAGTACTCTTTGAGTACATAAAAGCCTGGGGGATGAGGCTCCTTTTCCTTCCCCCAGGAGTAATTAAAAATCACGCAGTGCGTGAATAAACAAGTGGTACATGTTCAAAAGAACGAAAACCACTATAATCCAACTAACTAAAACTAACAAACTTTTGTTTTAGGGGATGTTTTCCTTCACGTCCGCGTTTTTAGTATAAATTGAAAACTAATCGTCAGTTGGGCTACCCATCGTCGACCTGTTAACAGCAAGACAATGAATACAAGGATTGTGAAACTTCTAGAACTCCAGATGCACCTGGAATATGCCAGGCGTATAGTGAATGAGCTGGCTGCAGAGGCCATAGTCGAAGAGGGAAGGATAAGGAAGGAGGAGGAGGAGAGAAGACAGAGGGAAGAGGAGGAAAAGAAAATAGGAGAGAGGATGACTTACAATATACCAGAGACAGAGGATTGGGGTGCTGAAGCCAATCATCCTCCCTCTGCGCTCTCAGTCAAAAGAAGAGTGAAAGAAGGATGGAGCAGAAGATGTGTGTGTGGTACCAGGCCTGGAAGGTGCCATCATTAGCCAGGTGCCCTGGAGTTCAAAACAAACAGCCCTTTTCAGAGCTACCCAAACCTTTAGAAAAGATATAGTAATCTGTTTGCCAATGTGTGTATGTAGAGTAGTGCGAATATAAACACTGACTCTTTTTTCCTAGTGTGATTGTATGTGTTTATGTTTGTAAGCACTCACGTACGTTTGTGTGGATAGTAGATTATTGGGTTTTATAAGCGCTTAAGTTGGTTTGTGTGGATAGTAGATTTGGGTTTCATTTTAATGCTTTGCGTGTGTGGATAGTTGATTTGGGGTTTGTTTATTGCTGCTTCGCGTATGTGGATAGTACATAATATGAGATGATAAAAGTAGGGAATGTTTTCCTTCACGTCCGCGCGTTGTTTGGTCATGATCTAGGTAATATAAATTTTGTTTTAGGGGATGTTTTCCTTCACGTCCGCGCTTTAACTATAAGAACCCACAGTGTTCGTCGTTCGCACCATTCCAAGGAATAAACAAAGAAGATGGATGTGACAAAATTATTTAACGATTTGAGACATAGCTATTTTTGGATCATGGATGGGACTTATGTAGTAGAAAGATTGAATAAGGAAGGAAGATTTGAAGGTAGCCTGAACAATGTGAAGAGTCTTGGAGTAGCAAAAGATCTAATAGGAGGAATAATTGAGGAAGAAGTAGAAAGAATCAGAGGATTCATTGACCCACCTTACGTGAGAGTAGGTACTTTAAAGGAAGCCTTGGATCATGTCATAGAAGTCAGGAGCTTCCTAGAAAACAGCTTTTATTGGACTGACTGGTGGTACGTAAAGTGGGGTTTTAACCAGTTGATACAAGTAGAAGAACTAATTAGAGAGGTAATGAAAGTAGAAGTGATGAAAATAAAAGAAAAATGGAGCAAAGAGAGAAAGGAAGAAGAGAATAAGAAGAAGAAATTAGAGTTTGAAAGATTGAATAACAACTGGATGAAGATCCAACAGAAATTCAGAGCGATGGGTCATCCTGACTGGATAATAGAAACTGAAAAGAGGAAGAAGAAAGGAATAATGGAAAAAGTGAGAACTTGGTGGAAGAAGTGGAGGAGTTAGAAGAAGAAACCCAAAGGCCCTTTTCAGGGCCACTCCTATATCTCGAAAATATCTTGACTTTCAATTGCCTACCCCATTTTTATATTTTTTTGTTTTTAAAAAAATAACAAATAGAGACCCATCAGGTCGGGACCGTATTAAAATAGGGTCCCGACCCTGTTCCATTTCCCCTAGTCCCTAGACAGGCCCAAACTCTATTCCCCCATGTTAAATTCCCCTTGTCCCTAGACAGTCCCACGAACTATTCCCCATGTTAAATTCCCATTGTCCCTAGGGTACAAACTTTTTTCTCTAATGTTAAATTTTCCATAGTCCCCAGGGTACAACTCTCATGTTTTCAATTTTAAGTATCATTGTCTCTAGGGTATCCCCATTCACTACTTGCGTCTGTGACACAATTACACAAACGTGTCAATTATTTTTTCTCACTTCCACAGATTATCACATCATCAGCTAAGGGTGATTTACCCTAGCTACCTTATGTTTCATCGTCTCGGAATACATAAGGATGATACTGTCCTACTTTAATTCTAAGTTTGAATCTCTTCTGACTAAAATGGACTACTTTAGTAATAAACTAATATCGCTCAGTCATTTTATCTGATATTAAGTGGCATAACAAGGAGATCAAACCTGGGGTGGGGGTGGGGGTGGGCTCCACTGAGCTAATGGGCTTGACTTATATTTGGAAGCATACGATTAAGAAACGTTGATTTTAGGTCTAATATGATGTCAGGAGAAGGAAGTAGATAATATAAACTTGCATGCAATAGTGTTGCAAAGGAGGGTTTGGGGTACGGACGGAGTGTTTGCTCCGTGCGCTAGTAGCATTGGGGCACCAAAACCATGGATGGGCGCCAGAGGTGTTGTGGCACCAAAACCCCCTTGGGCTATCATCGTCGTCCCGACGCCATTTACCTTAGTACGCCACCGCTTGCATGCAAAGTTAGAATGTATTTATGCTTTAAAACAAACATTGCTGTTGTGGCAATGCCAATTTGTTACTTTTGACATGACATATATTTATTATTATTATTATTATTATTATTATTATTATTAATTTTGATATTTTGTTCTTGTTGGCACTGCCAATGACATCAAAGTAGAAAAGTGCTAAAATATGCCTCGCTTCTATAAAACAAGATGTCGAGAGTTCGAAACTCGCGGTGGCATCCCAATTTTTTTGCAAATACCTTTTTTGGCATTTCTTTCAAATTCGCTCATCCCAATTTTACTTTTTTAAATTTTTTATCTTGAAAATGAATGGCTTTTTTATATTGATACCCACATTTATCTTTCTATGTGTCAGGCTGCCAAATAAGAGGTAGCAATTTTTTAAACACCTTTTTGTATTTTTAAATTCAATTTTTTTTTAAATTTGCTCATCCCATTATTATTATTTTTTGTTTACTTTTTGAGAATTTTTTTTTGTTGAAACAGGCAATTGAGCTAAGTACAAATAAATACCAAATAGACACTACTTAAATCGATGGATATCAGGTAAAATCTAGCATTGGTCCAGCAGTCAGCAGAAAGTACAAGCTTCGACCGTTCTATTGCAGAGAGAGACAGAGAGAGAGAGAGAGAGAGAGAGAACGTCTTTACCCTAAGGGCTACGTGGTATCACTTACAAATCGCTGATGCTGTTGTTTTTTTTTTTAAATTCTGATATAATCCATGGCCTTTCCTTGTTATTTTCATACATCATTTGCTAAATTGTGGGTTTATTAAAATATGATTTGTGCTTCTTCTTCGCCATAAAACACTCCAAAGGAGGTAACTGTTTTTTGTCACGTATTCTTCTTTCAAAATATATGACTAAGTTCCCTCCCCCCCTCCCCAATTTTCAATACGTTTGGAAAGGAGAGTGGGGTGTTTGAAGTACACTAAGAGTCGTGAATAAGGGATGCTAAGAAAAATGATATTCGATATCAAAGAGGAAATATAAAAAAGAAAAAAGCACTAATATGTCGCTGCAAACTGGATTCAATGGCGGAAAAAGAATTGATAACATATAGACCTTGGACGAATAATGCGTCTGCACGAAGGGCCGGTAATGTAAAATATACCAAAAGTGACGGGAAAAACATTTTTGGCTTAGTGTGTAAGGTCATTAAACATGGTAATTAATATTGATCAAATAAAATCAAGATTTAATCTCTTTAGTTCATAGATTTCGCTTTGTTGAAGCCTAAGAAACTCGCGCAGTACAGGGCAGAACTTGAAAAAAAAAATACACGCACATTCATTAATGTGGATAAGATCACTTTATGCTGATTGGAAAACATGGTTCTTGTTTATAAAATACGAAAAGAAACACTTACCTTTGCTTTGCTGTCCGACTGTCGTCTGCAAAAATCTCAGCCGAATGCTGTAAATACACCCGTCGATTATGTTTCGGCGTGCTGACATCATACGTCATATATAACAGCGCTCCCTGTGTTTGTTTGGATTTACGCTAGCTGATTTACAATTTGATCAGACCGTTTACTTTCCATACATTTCATTTCATACGACATCATTTGGAATATGAGCTGATCATTCCATTCTGTTCTTCAGACCATTTCAACTAATGCCAGATCATTTGGAATCTGAATACATCATTTCATTTTTTGGGTTAAATCATTTAATTCTACACTACATAATTTCATTTAATACTACGTCATTTGGAAGCAGATTTCATCAATCCGTTTTGTTCTTTAAATCATTTAATTTAATACCACATCATTTGGAATCTGAATTCATCATTTCATTTGTGGAGTTAAATCATTTCATTTCATACTACGTAATTTCATTTAATAATATGTCATTTGGAAGCAGATTTCATCAATCCGTTTTGTTCTTTAAATCATTTTATTTAATACCAGATCATTTGGAATTTAAATTCATGATTTCATTTGTTGAGTTAAATCATTTCATTTTAGACTACATCATTTTATTTAATAGCACGTCATTTGGAAGCATATATCATCATTCCGTTTTGTTCTTTTAATCATTTTATTTAATACCAGACCATTTCATTTAACGACACATCATTTGAAATCTGAATTCATTATTTCATTTTTGGGGTTCAATCATTTCATGTCATGCTATATCATTTCATATCACACAATATCATTTGGAATCTGAATTCATCATTCCGTTTGATGGGTTAAATCATTTCATTTCACTCTACATCATTTCATTTAATACCACGTCATTTGAAATTTAAATGCATCATTCGGTTTTGTTCGTTAAATCATTTCATGTGACACATCATTTGGAATCTGGATTTATCATTTCATTTGCTAGGTTAACTCATTTGATTTCATACTAGATCATTTGATTAATGTGAAACTTTTGGTTTGTAACAATGGCAAAAGCTCTGAGGTACGAATGCGTTGGTCGACCTATTTTCCGACCCGAAGATGGTGGCTAGTTTACAATGTTTGGTTGATTAATTTGCCGTGTGAACAGGCTTGTTGTTCTTGAGGTGAAGCATTGATCGATTCTGTGCACTGATTACAACATACTGTAGTAGACATTTAAACAAATATATGACGATAGAAAACAAATTAACAAATCATTCAAGAGCTGTTAATTTTAATGTCCTCTGAATATTTGATATACACTCATTCAAATATTCTTTTGCAGACAAGCTTTGATTTTTTAGGAAGTGTTGTAATTCAAATTAGCATGAAAAGAAGAAAAACTTACAGTGTTTTAATATAAAGATGACTTAAAACTAGTCGTCACTACTGACGTTGCTTTGGGAGCAATCAACACTATACGTTTCGAGAGAAAAAAAACGCACCAATGTTTACACTCACCCTCATCCCGCCATGTAAACAGTAGAAGACATTTTGCAATATCTTACATGGACGGTATCATTTTATCCTGCTTTGTAATGTTCCATTTATCCAGGAAAATTTATCACATTTACTGATGCACCATTAATACTGGCCGCCATGTATAGCCTATCGTGTGCTGAAAAATGGCGTTAAACCCTACAACAAGAACAACAACAACACATTTACTGATGCGTACGTGGTTCGCCATGTTGTTGGCACTGGCGATATACTGCAATCCGGTTGGTGAGTGTTAATTATGCATGGTACAGTAGTAAAGATAAAATCCCACGAGAAATCGTATAGTCACTCGTCACACAACGAGTGTTGTTGTTCATCTTTTGAACATAGACATGTGATTTGGTCCAATGTTAGCTGTGCTCAGTTGTTCACGTGTTTCTTCTGTGGATAAAAATAGAACCTTGAAACTACTACTGCACTGAACATTCCGAGTTGTCACTATTGATGCTTTCATAAATAAGCTGCCAATGAATATGATTTAAACATTATCAATACTATTCTGAATCCAGATATGCCTCACCGAATTTACTTTGGATGAAATAGTATATTTAAAGCGTTGAAGATAAAAGCTATTATCGGTCACATTCATTTATTTTCTGACAGGACTGCCCACTAGTTATGTAAGAAGAAAGCACAAGTAGCTGATCTAATTTAAAGTGAAGTAATGCTATTGAAGTTTTTCATATTCTTACCCAGCAATTATGACTTCATAAGAAAAGCTATCTTATTGCTGTGGTTGATCTCGCGTGAATCGCACAGTTACAAATTCTATGCACGTATTGCTGAAATGACGGTACACTCGCTTTCTTCCATCAGCTTGAAAACTGGGATTATACAGAAATAACTCCACGAAATTTAGATACTGCAACACATCCATTGGTTTCTAGTATAAAACGTAGTCTTTGTTACTCGGTAAAAATAATCGTTTGGTGCCAGAGTCACACTTGCCAATAGTAACTTCTGGGGTAAAAAAGTATAACTTAGTAAAGACAAGTAATCCTGGGAGCCCATGCATCTGGCTTTCATGAACTTTCACACAAAACTGTAACATCGTTCACCTTTTTGCTTTTTTGCAGAAACTCCTCGCTTATCGACGTTTATAATTTAGATCCATATGAATATTATTCCAGCCTTCACTTGAATGCATCAAATGATGACTTTTAAAATTGTTAAGACAGAACTTTAACGTCGTTTACAACTATGAAACGTGCTATTTTCATAAGCCATCGAGAGAAAGAAGACAAAAACTAACAGCATTAACATTATCTTTAACTACGAACTTCAACCTTGTTCACAGTGATGAACCAAGCTTTCTGTTACATACAATACAGCAGCCCAAAGCATATTGGCGTATCAACTTTAGACCCATAGCAATATTAGTAAAGTTGAATGCAACCACTGATGTTAAAAAGATAAGACTTGCTAACACTTTAACGCACAAAGTTAATACTGTTCAACGTGATGCAACAACCTTTCTGCTTAATGTAGATAGGTGAGCCATGGAATCTGTGCATTTCACGGCATCTACGTTGCACATGTAATGATGTTTAACTTTAGTGCAGCAAATGATGCAGAACATATATGACTTTCAAAGTCTTGAACGCAAGAATTTCACATTGTTGACGTCGCCGTTGCTTTTGGCGACTGAAAGCGGCTACTATATGCGATATTGAGAAATTTATCGACTTTACTGTCTGAAATGTAATTTTCTTATAAATATATAGATAAGTTTGCAAGAATTTATTTGCTTGTCGAACCTTTTTATATAATCGCACCGATATGATTTTGAGACTGACAAAATGGATGTACGGAAGGACCACTATTGGTCTGAACGAAGAGAAAAGAGAGTATCAAAATGACCATTTCTACCTTCGCGATCAAGGCATAAAAAGCACTGGACTTGTGCCATATTTTAGATGCAAACTATATTGTATTTCATCATGCTTTGTCGTTTTCTAAATGAAAATACCTTTTGTCTTTGCTTTCTAGTGACCTCTTCTTGTATATATTGTGAGACCTTATTAACTCAAATCTTACACTAAAATATGGTGATCAGGCTTTTTAAGTATGACAAGCGATTTTCCACTTTTTCAGATTTTTGTCTCCGGAATTGTTGTTGGCGACGTTTTGCTTCCTATGGAAAAATTCCTCATGAGAATGAGTTGAGCCCTATTAACCTGCATGAAGATTAAGATGAAAATGTGTGCGTGAAAGGAAACGTTTTATGCATGAAGTATGACATGAATGACTCTTTTCAAGGATTTTAAACATGGCTACCAGCACTTCGAAACGTTCACCTCTCTATTGAAAAGATATTTTCCGTCAAAGACTGAAGCCATTATTGTTAAACGTGAATAGTATGCTCTCCCATAACATTGACACTGTTACATGTTTCACCATTTTGCTTTTTTATTTTTGAAGAACGCGCGTGGATTCTTTTCATAGGCACAAAAATACATGTTTGGTGGCATGCAACAGAGTGATGTACGGATGAATGTAGGCTTCGTTTACTTTAAAATCTTTCAACTGGAAAGATAATTGCTAGTGGCCACTGTGGATGTCTTGAAAACCATGTCGTCACCACAACCCCTGAATAAACAGTCATATTTACACGGGATTTTCACCAAAATACTTCTAATAATGTCTACTTTATTCTTAATGAAAATGGTGCCAATTTGACATCCAATATACAACAGCTAATTTGAAAATCCGGTTTTAACTGAAGAGTATCAGAGATGGTCCGATAGCCTCATACTCAGTCTCAGATGTGACTCATACTCAGTCTCAGCTGAGGATTTGATGATTTAAGCATATAACGAGTTTAAACAAATCTAATCATATAAAATCCCCAGGGGAATTAGCAAGCTTAGGAAAATCAGCTGCCATAACATGTTTAATTTGCTCTGATCACATTTATTCTATATCTATATACCTTGTATAACAAACGTGATTTTAAACGAGTTTAAATAAGCAAACGCTGACGGACACACGACAGTTGAAGCGCGTTGGATGACAAAAGTATTGCCATATCTTAATATCACGTAGCCTTAAGTAGGGTGAGCTGAAAAAAGAGGCCAATGTTGAATTGAAAAATAATGCATTTATTTTAGTTAAAGTTATCGAAGTTGCCGCTTTTGAAATAAAGAACTATCGATTAAAACCGTTTAAAGTAAAATATGGTGGTCAAGATGTTTGCATCGTCATCAGACACGGTCGAAAATCCGTTTCGGATTTCGATGATTAGGTATATTAACAAATGATACTGATTTTAACCTTGTAGTCCGGTGTTATGTATGCCTCACTACGATGCAGATAAGCTGGGTTAAAAGCTCAGCAACAGCTAAACTTCGTCCGTTATTTAACACAAATTAATGCAAAACTACCCAATGGATTCTTCCGACTGCAGCAAACTGATAAGATCATGTTTGGGGAAAACGATGGGTGATAGTTTGGTAGCGTTATGATAATTCTCTAAGTCAATCAGAGAAAACGATGCCAGAAAGGTCTTTTTCTTTTTCGACCCCAAGTTTTCGATCATTCTAACCTCTGTAATATATATAAAAAGAGCAAGCAGCAAGTAGTTTGCACATGTAAGAAGAGGAACCATATATACAGTTTTTTATGCTTTAATTGATAATGAATTAAGACTTAAAGAGCTGCTATAAACCATCTTAGGGAGGACACTAATATAATGGTTGACGGTTGGAATCCGATCACTCTTGCTCCATAAAAGATAAAAGGATATAGGTTATATCAAATGGACGCAACTTTTGCTGTGATGCCACAGGATTGATGCATAACGAAATCATTGTCCAAAAAATGATCAGCTGATACGGCCATCTCACGTAAATTGACTTCAGAATTCATGAAATTACCAAAACCCATACGTCTTTACAACTTAATTACGTAAAGCGTGGAACAATTGCTAACATAAGTGAAAAGAACTTGGCTTTTATGTTTTAAAAAACGTAGCATCTTATTGTGCAGTTTTATTTAAATTACGAACAGAGAATAGAGAAAAAAAATCAATGAAATGTATTTCTATAGTGAAAACGTATCATAGCCTTCGGCTGCTTCACATATTCCACTTTATTCTCCTTTTATACAAGTTAGAGTCATAACACAAACACAATGCAAATTTGAATATACACGATATATTAATAGAACATGTGTAGATATAATTATCGCCTTGATTCCTCGAGATTCTACTCTATTCGTTTGCTTTCATATTTGATTGACTAGATAATCAATTCAACACTGACGCATATTGCATCAGATATTGCTTTATTTCACGAGAAATATCGGCATCAAATCGTCGCTTTTAGCATTTTTTGTTTGTTTTGCGGAGACAACAAATGAAAAACAAGAAATGAGTCGAATTACATTCTAAGATTTTCAAACTTGAAATTGTACAAACATATATCTCAATGTAAGTTGGACAACTCATCGATTCGTCTGCATACTAAATCTCACTCGCAAACATTTCTTATCATAACTTATATTACTGGAATCCAGTTACGATCGATTTCTAACGATGGCAATGCCCTGGGTACGAATATTTTGGTAAACCAATTTTCCGACCATAAAATGGATGGCTGGTTTATAAAGTTACGTAGATTAATTCGTCGTGTGCACAGTTTAGGGTAGTTCCTGTGCATAACGAATCTGGTCTTGACAGGTGATTTCTCGTGGCAGTGTTTCGTTCAATACAACTAGCTGGTGTTGTTCTGGGGTTTAACGCCATTTTTCAGCACACGATAGGCTATACATGGCGGCCAGTATTAAAGTGGAGGAATAGCCCGGGAAAACCCCGAAAAGAACCACCGACCCACGAGAAGCTACTGACAAGCTTTCTCACATATCCACATTGGCCGAATCCGAGACTCGAACCCATGCAAGTGAGATGACAGTGATCAGTAACGGAAAGCGCTTTAGACCACTCGGCCACTCGGGGCCCCCAATACAACTAGTCTTGCGTCCTCTATTTTGTACTTTTCTAAAGTACCAACCTTATTTTTGTTCATATTTTGAATAGAGACCTTTGATTTGGTCTAATTTTAGCTGTGATCAATTGGTCACGTTTTTCGCCAGTGGAATTTAAATAGAATATTGTACTCTACTGCAGCACTGGATTAAGTGCTCTGAGTCATTTCGAGTGGCCACTGTTTAGCTGATGCTTTTATGAGTATGCTGCCGATGAATATGATTTAAACATTATCAATAATGTTCTCAATCCAGACATGCTTGGCTGAATTTACTTTGGATGAAATAGTATATTTAAAGTGTTGAAGACAAAAGTTATCATCAATCACTTTCTTTTATTTTTTTCTGACACAGTGGCAAGTAATGAAAGAGGAAAGTAAAAATGTGTCGAAGAAGAACGTGACCCTCGACATGTAAATAGCTTTCAGTGAAGTAAACAACTTTTTTTCTCAGAGTAAATTGATTGGTTTTTATCAAGGTCATACTGGTGCTACGTGATTTTTTATATGTAAACATGATCAGGGTGCCTGTCTTGTGCAATATTCAAGTTTTAAACCATTGCTTTGAGAGAGATCTTTCAGTTGGGCTTCTAAACACTAGGACGTAAAGGTGTTTCTTTTGTTGTGTCATTTTGGGAATGACATTTTATTGTTTATTCGAATTATTTGGATTCTAAAATATTAATTCGTTTCTCTGGAAATATTCTGAGTACTCATGCAGAACTCTTGAGCAAAGAACTTTCATTAATTCAAACATCGGATTATTTCTTTGTTTCTACAAGGAACTGCAGACTTCAGCACAGTACAGAATACCGCATACGTCATCGCCTTCCATCTTGGATTCTTCGTCGGGACTCGAACTTGAATTCATTTGAACATTTCAATATTAGGACTTCTAAAATTTTATTCGTGGATTATTCTTGGATTAGTTTTGGATTTGATTCATAAACCGTAAGATCTTATTTTTTCATTTTTACAGTATTTTTCCAGGAAAATAAATAATTTGTTACAATTTTCCAAAGCTTGTTATTTTCACTCCTTCTTGTGTTGCTGTTTATTCGAGCCTAAATACGTAACATATGAATCAAAATGACCCTTACTGATTTTTAGATGAAGGCATAAAAAGCGCTGGATTTACACAATATTTTAGTTGCTGCTAGTGCTGTCTTTCGTCATGATTTTTCTTTTTTTAGATGCAAATATCCTTTATTTCTCGTTCTTTTATAAATCATAAGACTTTGTTGGTCCACCTTTTCGCTATTTTGGAGATTTGCCCTAAAATTTGGCTATCAAGTTCTCTAAACAAGACAAGCATTTTACCACATTTTCAGATTCGCATCTCCAAAAGTGTTGTTGACATTTCCAGAAGGTTGAATTTGTACCTGAAAACAAACAATTACGTCAACGCTTCAGAGAAAAGATACTTGTCACGACTTTTTGCCAGTTCTTCCGAGAATACAGGCCAAAACTGAAGTGTCTGAAAGGACGACTCTTCTACAAGACCAATCAATCAGTAATTCAATCTTTAGGTGTATCAGTTTATTTAATTACAGTTTTTTTTCTTCAAAACAGTATCTTGAAAAAGCATATACATGTACATCAGTTAATTTTAGGAAACATGAATGCATGAATGCTTCATAGCTTAGCCAGAACACAATTAATTTTAGCAAGCAGAAACATACGAATGCTTAATTATTTATTTACTTCATTTACTTCAGCTTTGTCTATATCTAATCGAAAAGATCCTAAGTCTATCTTTCTTGGACTTGAAAGATACTTATTTACAATTTACCCAGCTCTTTGGAAAAGCGAGATTTTGGTATAGCTATGCGTCCGGGGTGTGTCCACCATCGTCATTTGCGATTTATATGTTCTCCTTTAAATACTGGACCAATTTCAACAGAATTTGGTAGTGAGTATTATAACATGAGGGTCTTCAACTTTGTACCAGTAATGTCAATTCGCCCTCAAATATGTCAGCCGATACAGAAAATATAAAAACTTGAAACGTCTTCTTCTAAAAAGAAAAACTATTTATAAAAATGTAGTCATATGTAAAAGAATCATCCTGGAATGAAGGACTTATAATTTAAACAAATAATGATGATTCTCCGTCAAATATAGGCATTGTTACTAAATATAGAAACAATTTTAAACGACGTTTCTATTACTGCTCAATAGAATTTAACCAACATTGACAAAAAGCATCCCCTTAAAAGGTTTTAATGTTTATACAAATGACGTCGATCGACCAGCAAGTATCTGCCGTTTACAGAAAATATTTAACCTTTAAACAACAGAATTTTGCTCAATATGAAAGAAAGCAATCTGGAATGAAGAGCATTCAAACGATGATGTCAATCTGCTGTTAAATATGGCGTTGTTGCTAAAATTAGACAAACTTTCAAACGGTTTCTCTAAATCTGCTCAATATTATTTGACCAACATTAACGGAAGCATCCCATCATCAAGGAGTTTAAGTTGTGTAAATGACGCCTACCCGTTATCAAATATGGCCACCGTAACTTAAGTTAAAAACACATTTAAATAATTACTCTAAAACGTCTCAACAGAATTTGGCCACCTTTAGTAGCAAACATATAATGCTGTTGAGTCATTTTATATGGTAGCCGTTACTAAAAAGAAACAAAAATAAAGGACTTCTCAAAAAATTACTAGATATAAATGAACTAAATTTGACAGAAGTCTCCTGGCGTAAAAACTTTTTAAGGTTTATACAAATGTTGGACGCCGTTACTAAAATAACAAACCTTCTGACATTAACGGCCTTCAACTTTCAGCAAAGTATGCATATCCGTCATTGAAAAATAGCCGCCGTTGTTGAAAATAAAGAAAAGTTAAACATTCTAAAAAATAGAAGAAAACAATAGACAGAAAAGTTAACGTGCAAGAAAATTTAAACATTTCAAACAAAACATCCAGAGAAAAAGGGTCTCTTGTTTATTCTTAAGGCGACTTGAAATTTTATTCCTTTGAAATTATCGGAGCTTGAGATATTACAAAATGACCTCTTTAAAGGAAGTGTCAGACCAACAAATAGCAGAACTTAATTGTTAAAGCCAAAGTGACACCTGAAATTATCCCAAAAGTGTTCAACCTGCCCGTAAGGTAAACTGAATGAAGATAAAGGAGGAGTGCTGGGTCTCACCTGGGACCCATGGAATGATGTATTAAAGCCATTTCCAGTATATGACATGCTAAAATATTGAACATAAATTTTGAACTCAAGATCATAAAATTGTTGCCGCCATTGCTGAAAATTGATACATAAGCCTCATTTGAGATGAAATCTAATCCAATGATATTCATGAAAATTGCCAAATAAAGTACACACCAACAACACACATATCACATATACAACAATAAATATATTATTGTAATGTACATAGCGATATATATATATATATATATATATATATATATATATATATATATATATATATATATATATATATATATATATATATATATATATATAGTAATTTTTATTCATGGTTGTAAATTGAACACAATATCTTTAGTTAGATTTTTGCTTATGTGACCTGAGTCTGTTAAGAGCATAAAATTAGATAAGATCTAAAAATATATGTTTACGTATTTGTTGACAATTAATAATAATAATCTTAATAATAAGACTTAATGGCACCTTTGGATTAATTTCTCATTGGCTGATGGGGTTTAGAGATTTCTGGAGGAATTACGTAACTTCCCATTGGTTGGGCTGGATCACACGAACAGGCAAGTTCGAGGCAAAATGAGTAGTAAGATCCGTCAAGCGGAGTACATTGTGAAATTTAGTCGCAATTAAAGGTGTACATAGAAAACAAATGAGCAAACAGATTTATTCCGATTTTAGAGTCATCTTCATTTCTTGTGTTCCTATTGTTAGTCTGCGGACGTGTTTTATGCTGTACTTAGATATCATTCGAGAGGTAAACATTTGTTTGGACTGTTCAGTGGAAATATAAAGTGCTCATTATTTGCACCATAATATTTTTTGGGTACTGTTGTTAATTATTCGAAGGAGTTATGGACGACGCCATCTGGACAACGTCACGATTCTTGGCGGACAATTACATTTCCGGTTTTTGTTTTGCTCTCGGACATAAATTCATGCAACTTTTAACATATAGCCTTCTCAGCGCAATATCAGATCCAGTATGGAAATATTACATCCGGGATGGCATTTTTTTATACGGCAACAATTAACAATTAAGTGCTGACCTACTAATGCCTTCGATTCTAGCCTCTCGTGCCTTGCTAGCACTAAAAGGTAACAACACTCAACATCTTTCAACCTTTATTGGTTATTTATTTTACGTATCTGCAGTGCAGAAAATGTAGATTTGTATAGTCTTGTGTTTTTGTGTTGGGTTTTTGTTTGTTTGTTTTCATATTATGTTTTAGTTCGCGAAATTTTTCCGTTATGGCTTTGAGCCCTTGAAAGAGGATCGTGTAGATTCCGAAACCGCTTGGTCTGTTCTCGTACCAGTTTTGTGCTCTTGTTTGTCAGTATATTCTGTCTCATATAATAATAATAATTATAATAATAATGAGGACTTTGTATAGCGTCTAATCTTTAGAAGCTCTATGCGCTTTACAACATTAGACAACACCTATAAGATAAAAAACATATAATAATATTATTACAAAAACAAACACCATGAAATTAGAAAAACATTAAAAAATAAAAAAACATGCTGCGAATATTTAAGGTAGGAATCATTATTAGGTCTTTAAGTTTCATCTTGCAGTCGAAATAAGTGAGTTTTGAGAGCACACTTGAATGGGATCACTGTGTCTTTGTGTCTAAGTTCAGTGGGCAATTCATTCCACGTTGCTGGACCCTGGTATGCAAAAGAATACTGTCCATATGACTTTGTTTTCATAGTGGGAATAATGAGCATACGGTTGTCAGAAGAGGAGCGTAAGTATCTTGCTGGTGTGTACACTTGGGTGAGATCGGATAGGTATGTTGGACTAGAGTCCGACAGTGAAACTAGCACAGAGAACAACTCTTGTGTTTGATTCTGGATCGAATGGATAGCCAGTGTAGGGTACAGAGCAGCGGGGAGGTGTACTCTGATCGTGGTATCCTAATTATGATCCGAGCAGCTGTGTTTTGAACTTTTTGAAGTTTCTGGAGTAGATATTGAGATGAACCAGACAGAATTGAGTTACAATAGTCCAGTCTTGAAAGTACTAATGAACACACAAGTGTTTTAGTGGCATCAACTGAAAGATATTTGCGAATAGAGCTGATGCGTCTCAGCTCAAGATATGCAGCCTTGCATATGTTCATGACATGTTGGTACAATGTGAGAGTACTGTCCAGAGCAACACCTAGGTTTCGTACTGATTGTGTGAATTTAATGTTGGCGTTGCTGATGTTTATTGTTTGAGGTAAAGGATGTGAATGAGAAAGTCTTTGTGTTGTGATCAGAATGGCCTCAGTTTTATCATCATTCATCTGCAGCTTGTTACATGTCATCCATGATTTCACATCAGAAATGCACCTCTCTACACCTTGGATGGTAGCATCAACTTCAGTTGGGTGGCTAGATTTGTATATTTGGGTGTCATCAGCGTACAATTGGTGAGACACTGGATGATGATCTATGACACCTGAGAGCGACTGAGTGCACAGAATGAAGAGAACAGGTCCAAGAACAGACCCCTGTGGAACACCATAACATAGATCAACTGGGCTGGAGTGTATTCCATTTGCAGATACAAGTTGTGTCCTGTTGACCAAGTATGACTTGAACCACAGTAAGGCTATATCATGAATGCCAAATACATGCTGGAGACGGTAAAGTAATATATCATGGTCTATTGTGTCAAATGATGCAGACAAATCAAGGAGGGTGAGGACTGTAATCTTTCCGCTATCCAACGCAGAGAGAATGTCATTAACTACTTTTAGAAGAGTAGTTTCAGTACTGTGGCAAGGGCGATATACAGATTGTACATTGCTAAAAAGACTGTTTGAATTCAGATGAGATACAAGCTGGGATAGAACAACCTTTTCTAAGATTTTTTATATGAATGGGAGATTAGAAACTGGGCGGTAGTTCTTTAAATCGTTATGGTTTAGTGTTGCTTTCTTCAGCAGAGGCTTTACAATGGCAGTTTTGAAAAATGATGGGAATTCCCCGGATGAGAGAGAGGTATTAATAACGTCAGTTGGTGAAGGCAATACTGGATCTAAGCACTCAAGCAGCAGTGATGTTGGAATTGGATCAAGTTCACATGACTTCGGTGCACTCTTCATCAGGATTGTACGTACGAAATCCATAGAGACAGGTTCAAATGCTGCTAATGGTTGCTGCTCAAATTCTGTATCCCAGCTGTATGGTGACGACGAGTCAATTGAAACTGTGGTGTCAAGCTTATCTCTGATGGTTTGTACTTTGTCACGGAAGAAATTTGCAAACATGTCCAGAAGGTCGACTGGAGAGAAGGTAGTTGGAAGTGGTGTAGATTTGTTCCTTGACATTAGCTTGTTAGTAATCTCGAAGAGCTCTTTGCAGCTGGAGCTTTCCATGATCAGTATAGTGGGCTGATTTCGCTGCATGGACTATATTTGTGACATTCTTCTTAACAGCTTCATAGATTTGCTTATGAATAGTGAGTCTGGTGGAAAGCCAAAGCCTCTCAGCTTTACGGCGGTCTCTTTTAGCAGTACGAAGCTGGACCCTAACACTGCTATACCATGGATAACACTTTTGAATTGTTACTCTGGACTTGGTAGCTGGGGCATGTTTGTCAAGCAATGAACGCAGACAGTTATCAAGTTCTTCTGCGGTAGGAGGTAAGCAAGTTGTTAGGTTAGCTTGGATGTCGTGCATTAGTTTGTTTCTATTTATCATACGAAGGTTTCTCTTAGTAGCAGATAAAGGTGGAGGGTTAGGGTCTGATACGTCAAGATGGCATATAATGCAGAGGTGATCTGATGCAAGGTCATGGGATACCATTGAGGACCGTAGAATGTTATCATCAGGTCTATGAAGAATCCAGTCTAAAATGTGACCATGTTTATGGGTGGGTTGGTTAACTGACTGTTTGAGGTTGAAACCATTAATGGAATCCATGAGTTTTGATGTATTTGAGTTTACGGGACAGTCAAAGTGAAAGTTGAAATCTCCAAGAATAATCAGGTTGCCACCTATCGAATTTCCATAGTCCAGGAGATTCGGAAAATGCTCCAAAAAGAGAGAGTCAGCCAGCTTGTTTTTTCTACTAGGAGGAGGGCGATATTGGCAGAAAAAATGGACTGACCTATGCTCCAGTGTGAGTGTGGTTTGGACTAGTTCAAACGATGTGTGGTCGAAATTGAATGTTGTGGTGTAGTTAAGACGTTGAATCATTGAGTTCTTTGTGATGAAAGCAATTCCACCTCCGCGAGAATTACGGGGGAACGACTTGATGGAGTAACCAGTGGGTGTTAGATCCGCACACTTGGGCTCATCGCCTGATGCTTTTAGCCATGTTTCTGTCTGGAAAAATATGTCAACATTTTGGTCGTTGATAAAATTAACTATTTCTGTGCGCTTTTCAGGTGGTCCTACTGACTGGGCATTGAATAATGCAACGCGCAGAGGTATTTCTTGGATAGTAGACACAAAGGTTGACGAATAGGGATTTGAATTAGGTTATCTAAATTAACGAGTGAATTTTTTTGCTTTTAAATGGTTGTGCCGAAATAAGGGAGATAACTGGGATTCTTCGTCCTGTTCTACGCCAGCCAGCTTTGAAAGAACGTTTCTTTTTTCGCTTCTGTTTACATTTAGATAATTATGAATGTAGTCCCAGTTCGTTTAGTCTAGAGCACAATGTAGTGGTGAGAGCCAAGGAGTGATCATTTAAAGCAATCAATGAGGGTCCAACGTAGGATAAACGGGTTGACTGGCGAGTATCACGTGATGGCGGTTTGTTCAAAAACAGTGGAGCTAGACAGCTGAGAAAAAGTCTAATTGTTCTCGTTTCCAAAACAAGGAGATGAAGAAACACATACAAATTTAACAGCCAATACATAATGAACACAATAGCGAAGATGAAAACAGGCAACAAGCACAAATATCATGAAAACGGCACTAAAAAACGGAACAGCTGCTTCAAGCCGGTTAACCGATAGCGGCCATCTTGTCTCATATCATTAAGTAATATATATATATATATATATATATATATATATATATATATATATATATATATATATATATATATATATATATATATATATATATATATATATATATATATATATATATATATATTGTTGTTGTTATGGGGTTTAACGCCATTTTTCAGCACACGATAGGCTATATATGGCGGCCAGTATTAATGGTGGAGGAAGAACCCGGGAAAACCCCGGAAAGAACCATCGACCCACGAGAAGCTACTGGCAAGGTTTCTCACATACCCACATTGGCTGAATCTTAGACTCGAACCCACGCAGACAGAGGTGAGATGGCAGTGATCCGTTACGAAGAGCGCTTTAGACCACTCGGGACTCATATATATATATATATATATATATATATATATATATATATATATATATATATATATATATATATATATATATATATATTGTAACGGGTTTTGGCCGTTAAGTACTTTCTTTGTCACTTTTTGATACGACAACCCTAGACACCACTGACACTTTATTTGGTAAAGACACCTTATGCAATAAACTTGATTATACAGCAATAAACTGAATATTCAGCAATCACCTAGATTCCTGGAAACGCGTCATGTTTACGAAGATGCAGACTTTGGCATTAGGTCTGGTATTCGAGTATCCTTCTCACACCATTGACCTTTATCCTTGCTTGCAGTCAATGGTATACAGGGGACGTCCATTAATTATGTCAACAATTTTTAGGCAATTTTTTACCCCCCTCCACCCCCCCCCCCCCTTGTCAACAACTGTCAAACTTTCAGTGACCCCCCCCCCCCATAAAATTACGTCAAAATGTTTTTACCCCCCCCCAAAAAAAAAAATAATATTTAATACGGCTGGCTTTTATGCTAAAAATAGAATTATGGAAATTAAAAGGTCTACAAATAAATTTTAATACATTTTTTTACTTGTTTAACAGATTTCAAATTGACTATAATACATTGAATTCATGAAAAAATCGAGACTTTATATTCTATCTTCTATCATCTTCCCATGGGGAAGCCAAATGTTCCTCAATTGTTATAATGGGCATAGTGGCTGATTCATTAATTTCTTCAGATTAATACCATATGTGGTTAATCTGTCTACAGTCTACAATCTACATTGAATAAAAACAAGATATGATGATGCAAGACTATGACTTCCTTGGCAAGAGCTCAACCGGTTTAGGATTAATCTGGTGGGCTGTTGACGGGCGAGCGAGTGTGTGCCATACCAACGCACCGACTAATTTCCTGTTTTTTGATTTATTAAATTTATTGTAAAAAAAATAACATTGTTGACGTCAATTTATCTTGAACTCCCCCCTCCCCCGTGTCAACAATTGTCAAACTTCTTCAAACCCCCTCCCCCCATTTTGTTGACATAATTAACGGACGACCCCTAATGAATGACACACACACACGCGCACACACACTCAAATAAATACAAGCAGAGAAACAACAAGAATCTGTCATTTATAAACTAGATAGCATAATTTTATTATGTTTTGAAGAATAGGTTAATTACAGTATGCATTTTACTGCTAAAAAGTGAAGTCTTTGAATAACGAACATTTCTGCACATTCCTGTTTTCCCACCCCATAGGGATAAGACTGTTGGTTAGGAGAGATTAGGGGACAATATCACTTACTTATCTTAATTCTTCAATTCATGATCAGTAAACACATTTATGGATATATGGCTGGTATCTCAATCGTTTCAAGAGACTCCAAGTTATAACCTTGGAGCGACACCTGTATAACCCATTCTCCCAGTGAGGGGGTGGAAAGTGGTGTTATCCATGGGTATTTTTGGAGATCATATCAAAATGTGTGCTGACACACTGGTTAAAGATCATATTCACCAATTTTGAGACATGTGTGACTTACAGATTATAAACTATTTAAGATTTATGTAAAATTAGACCCACCCTCTTGACTCGCCAATCAGGGTGGATCAAGATTCAAAATCCATTTACACATATACTGTCCACCGCCACCACCATCCGAAATTATATTTTGAAAGGAGAGGTATAGCGTGACATGTAGAACACACGCACAAACGGGCAATATCACATTACCCCACCTTTTCTACGAAAACCTCATAGATCAGCGAGCAGCAGAGAGGGTGAACAGACCATAGAATTCCGACAAAATAAATAAAACAAACAAATAAATCATCTCGTAGAAAGGTCCAGATTTTACAAATGAACTTTCCTTGAGATGTTTATTTTTGCAATGACCGATTGTGCTAATAAAACCTCAGTTCGAAATAGTATCTGAAAAAATAAAGTACTCTACGTGTTTATTTATTTCTTGTTTACCTTTTTGACGACCAACGTTGGTAGGTACCCTCTCTGCTGCTCCTCCTCTGCTGATATTAATTAAATTATTATGTTATAATAAAAATGGTACATCCAGAATCTCATACTGCAAGAACAGCACGAGAACGATTAGAAACAATTAAAAAATTTCTTCCTGTCAGAGACTCATTTAGAAAAAATCTGCAAGCGCAGCAAGAAGCAAAAGTTGAGTTTGAAGAAGACACTAAAAAACTATTTAAACCCGTCACTGCGGCTACTGAACAAGTTACAACTGTCATCAAAGAAGATCTTCTTCCGGTATCAAAACAAACTGCGGCGCAGGCTGAAAAAATAGCAAGAAGAACTAAACAAACAAAAAAGATTTTACGAGACCTTCCAACTGGCATAGCCGCAGCTCAACCTCCACCTGTTGGTGAGGAAATACTTGAAGGTATTGGAGAACTTCGTGCTGAAGTCGCCGATGTGAGAAAAGAACTTGCATCTAAATCCAAACCAGCAGGAGAAAACGTAGAATTAATTGCAAAATTTAACGAAGGAGTTGTTGAGGAAATTAGAAAAACTGAAAGAGAGAGATTACCTGAAGCAATATTAAATAGTATATAAGTAGTGAATAGGGCCACCGTAGCGACAATGGGAATTAGCATTACAGACCCCCCTGGGCCACTCTAGCGACAATGGAAATTTAACATGGAGAAAAATCGTGGGCCACTCTAGCGACAAGGGGAATTTAACATGGAACTATAGTGTGGGTCTGTCTAGCGACAAGGGAAATTAACATGGGGAATAGAGTTTGGGCTTTTGGGATTTTTTAAAAAAAAATTTTTTTTTTTAAAAAAGGGTAGGCAATTGAAAGGCTATCTCTTTTCGAGAAATATGGCTGGCCCTGAAAAGGGCCTTTGGTTTATGTTAATATGCCCTTAACATAAAGGGCATTTGCGACATCTTCTTGTCCTCAAACTTCGTCTTACAGCAGGGCCATACATCAGAGTCCTCTTGAGGCAACCTTGTCTCTCTATATAGACTCTTCTTATCCACAGGCTGCTGTTGGTCCTGTGGACAACGGTCCACTTGGATCGGACATACATGAGCATGTCCGTCCTGAACATCATTGTTGACACAAGGGTTGAAGATTCAACGTCGGTCCACATGTTGAGGCTCCGAGAATAGGTGAATCAATGCAGTGAACGGCACTTATTTATAGGGACAGAAAGGATTGAAACGGATTGAGTTCATTCACCAATCCGAACACGCGTTACAAAATTCAGTCAGCCCGCATCCAATCCGAAGAGAGCAGTCTGTGACGTCACGTAGTCAATATAGATTCGCTAGCGCTTGTGTGCAGTCAATCTATGCGACAGTGATTCAACATGACGGAAACTCAGAAAACGATCCAGTGGGGTGCACCAGCAGGGGAGACCGCCCAAGGGAACCCGGACTTACTTTCAGAAGAGGTGAATTGGAATTTTGTGGATTTTCTCTCCTCGCAAGAATTTGTTCCGGAACCTTCGTTACCTTCTTCATTACCGCAAGTGGAGAATTTTAGACAGAGACAGAAAGAAGAATTGGAGAAATTTATACAACGACAAAAGGAAGCGGAACAGGCTTTTCTCCTACAGCAACAGCAACAAGAAGAAGAGGTAAGAAAAAAACAACAGCAAGAAGAAGTAGCAGCAAAGAAACAAGAGGGTGAAAATCAAACGGTCACGGTACTGTTGGACATTTTAGCGGAGTTAAGAAGTCTGAAACAAATGTATCAGACTTCTTTATCACGACCGAAGAGAATACGACCTTCCCGAGCCAAACATGTCAACCCTGTGACTAAGCCTACCGTACCACCCTTAGTGATTTCAACTCAATCATTATCATCATTACGCAGTCCAGAAGTAGGCCTTGGCCGTGGCAAAGCTTAAGGCAGTTAAAATTGATTGCTTAAACTCACCCCTGCACCATAAAGAAAAAGGCCCTTTTCAGGGCCACCCACATTTCTCGAAAAGAAATACAATTTCAATTTGCCAATAACTCAAAAAAAGTACGTGTCTGTGTATGAGTGCGTGAGTGTAGCTTCTTATTTTAAAATCAAAACTCAAAGACTCTTACCTTATATCATTCATTTATTCTTTTCTCCATTTTTTACAATCCAATTCACAATTCACAACACAACACTTTAATAAAAAGTTCATTGATTTCTTCTGTCTCCTTGTTTAGTCTCTCTGTTTTTTGAATTTCTTCACCGTCACACTCTTTTCCTCTTCTTCTTCCTCCTCGCTTTCTTCCCTTCTTCTTTTTTTCTCTTGTTTCTTTTTCTTCACCTGTCTTCTTTCTTCCTCAGAAGAATCCCTCTCTTCCTCTGAAGAATCCCTCTCTTCTTCTGAATAATTCCTCTTTTCTTCCTGTTTCTTTTTTGGGCAATCTGGAGACCAGTGTCCTTTTTCTTGACAATAATAACAGGTATCTTGACTTTTGTCTTTTTTATCCCCTGTTTTTGTTCTTTTTTGACGGTCTGGACACTCTGAAGACCAATGCCCTTTCTTCTGACAGATATAGCAAGTATCTTGACTTTTATCTCTAAAGGAAGGAGAGTAGTCCGTAGGCTGGTCTGAAGAGAATTTTCTAATGACCCCTCGCAAAGCTCTGACGAAACGTTCCATCTGGTTAGTCTCTTCCATCGTTGTGCTCGGCTTGAGAGTGAAATGAATAGTGAAAGGACAAGACACACACCCTTTTATATACGCTGGTCTGCTATGACTATAAAGTAGTTTATGGTGTTTGAACTTGAGTCATTTGACTTTTTGCTTTCAAGATGAAACGATCCCATTCATTCGAGAAGAAAAAAGAAGAAGCAGAAAGTAAGAGGCAGAAACGTGATCTCTCGCCTCGAACCAGGGCTGAAATCTTGGCACAAATTCATGCCAGTGATTTTGAAGAGGACATGAGTGAACCAGAATCCGAACCCTCTAAACCAAGTTCACCACCCTTAGTCAACCCTGAAAAGTACTATTCCATTCGAGAGACGGAAAAGCGCTCCTCTAGAAAATTTAGAACCACGGCTTACAAATACACGGTGAAGTTTAAAGATTTCAAGGCTGAAGTGCCGTTAGAGAAAGCAGAAGTGTTCATCACCGAGGTGTGGGATTCTTTGCTTACTGCACTCAAGCGACAATGTCAACCCAAAGAAGACGATCGCTTGAGACTTTCCATACAACACGACGGTTTGAAATCCCCTGTTTGGATCGAGTTTAGCACCCCTGCAGAATTGACTGCTTCCAAAGTCATGGACAAGATTCAACACGTACAACAATCTAATGATCAGTTTGACATCACCGATGGTAAAGCCACACTGGACATGACCCACGTCTCTCCTCCTCAAGGGACAGGACGCAAAAAGATGTTATTGGTGGACGACCTTCGCAACACCAAAACGAGTCTCGTCCGAATTAACAACCCTCATGACCAGATGTGTTTAGCTCGTGCCATCGTGGTGGGACGAACCTATGCCAACAAGAACGACACGGTAGAATGGAAAAGAACCTGGAAAACTATTCAACGATCCGATCGAGCCAAACAACGAAATGAAGCAGAACTCCTGTTACAACAAGCCGGACTGTCCAAAGACACACCCTGTGGCATTCCTGAGATGCAAAAATTGCAAGATACCCTAGCTCCACGATACACCTTGAAAGTGCACCCTCAAGAAGTGCGCGGACCTCTGTTGTTTCGAGGCCAAGATTTTAAGGATGGAAAATACATTCACCTTTATCATCACGATGAACATTTCGATACCATTACCAGTATCACTGGATTCCTGAGATACAGATATTACTGTGAGAAATGTGACCATGGTTATAATAATCGAGAGCAACACAAGCATTGTGGATCGAAATGCTCAGGATGTTTGGCCTCTTCACCCTGTCTGAGCGAAGAACCAGTGCCTTGTTCAACTTGTCTGCGCACGTTTGTCAGCCCTACCTGTTACCAACAACATCTGAAAACGCAAGGTTCACAGAAGAAATGTGCTTGTCAACTCCTGAGATTGTGCCCTACGTGTGAACAAGTCATATGTACCAATGCTGCCAAGGCACACGTATGTCGAGGAAAGAAAAAATGTCACATTTGTCACCACATCGTGGACTTGGAACACCAATGTTACGTGCAAAAATACCAACCCCCACCAGAGAAAGAGGACGGTCACAAGAAGAAAGGCAATTTCATCTTTTTCGATTTCGAATGCATGCAAGAGACCGGCATTCACATTCCTAATTTCTGCGTGGCTCATCGAGCGTGCGAGAAGTGCATTCAAGAACCTATCTTCAGTCATTGCCCTCACTGCAGCAAGATTCCCGGAGGGCGTGAAAAAATCTTTCGGGGACCTAACACGTTAGCCGATTTTGCCCAATGGGTCTTAGACCCCGTCGACAAGACGTGGAGCCAAGAGGACATCGAACGTTACGGAGATTGTCATCGTCATGCCACGGTGATGGCTCACAATTTCTCCGGATACGATGGACAGTTTCTTCTCAGATACTATACGGAACAAGGCACCGAACGTCCTAAAGTCACTTTGAACGGAGCCAAAATCATTTTCATGCAAGTGGGACAAGTGCAGTTTAAAGATTCGATGAGTTACTTGGCCATGCCTTTGAGTCGAATGCCTAAAACGTTTGGAATGACAGAAATGGCTAAAGGGTACTTTCCACACTTTTTCAATACGGAAGCCAATCAACATGCCGTTCTACCCCATTTACCAGAGGTTCACTATTACGACCCCGACAACATGCGTACCGAACAACGAGAAGCTTTCTACGCTTGGTACCAGATTCACGCCTCGGACCCTTTCGACTTTCAGGAAGAAATGCTAAAGTATTGTCGTTCCGACGTGGACATTTTACGGCGTTGCTGTGGAAAATTTCGAGAACTGTTCATGGAACACGGAGGGGTCGATCCTTTGAAAGAAGCTTGCACCATTGCCAAAGCGTGTTCCTTAGTGTACCGCCAACGATTCATGCCTGAAAACACCGTGGCTGTCATCAGTCCTCAAACGACCCACTATGTCAAGCGTCAATACTCGGTCAAAGCCCTACGTTGGTTACATTACTTGTGCGACAAGGAAGACAAATGGATTCAGCATGCCCGCAACGGAGGAGGCGAAAAGACCATCGGAACGTATTCGGTCGATGGTTGGGACTTAGAAAACCCCAAGATCGTGTACGAGTTTAACGGTTGCTTATTTCACGGATGTCCCGTCTGTTACCCTGACCGTGGCACTAAAAATCAGTTTTTGCAACGAACCATGGAAGACTTGTACCAGGACACTTGTCAGCGACGTCTAAAGTTAGAACAGCAAGGATACCAAGTGGTGGAAATGTGGGAACACGAGTACGATCACCGTTTGAAAACCGATCCCGAGTTTAAACGCCTCGTGGAAAGTTACCAGTTCATGGACCCGTTGAACCCGAGGGATAGTTTGTACGGAAGAAGGACCAATGCCACCTGTTTGCTGTACCAAGCCGATGAAAAGAAAGGAGAAGAAATCAAATACTTGGACGTGTGTTCGCTGTATCCCTACGTGTGCAAATATTGTCGCTTTCCTGTAGGGCACCCACAATTGTTCACGGAACACATCGACCTGAAAAACATTCGACAATACGAAGGCTTGATAAAGTGCAAAGTTTTGCCTCCCACCAACCTATACCATCACGTCTTACCTCACCATTGTCAAGGCAAATTGATGTTTCCCTTGTGCCGTACTTGTGCCGAAACGTGCAACCAGGACCAACCTTGTCAGCACAGCCAGGAAGAACGGGCCTTGACGGGAACCTGGGTCAGCGTAGAATTGTTCAAAGCTCTGGACATGGGATACCAACTGTTAGAAGTGTACGAAATTTGCCACTTTCCCAAGACACAACAGTACCACAAGGGTGACCCTACTCAGAAAGGCATTTTCGCTGACTACGTGGATGCCTTTTTGAAACTGAAACAAGAAGCCAGCGGCTATCCTTCCTGGTGTCACACTCCCGAAGACCAAATACAATTCAAAGAGAAATACTACGAACAAGAAGGCATCACCTTAGACCACATCGAGAAAAACGAAGGCAGGCGATCGTTTGCCAAAGTGATGTTAAATTGCTTGTGGGGTAAAATGGCACAACGACCGTGTTTACCCAAGACGGAATATTTGACAGAACCTTCCCGCTACTTCCAGATGATTCACGACAAAACCAAATACATGAAACGTGGACGTCGTTCGAGAGAATTTGATCTTGGTCAATTACGAAGAAGATCTGGACTTTGTACAAGACGACCCTTTTGGAAATGTCATCATTGCGGCTTACGTGACAGCCCATGCTCGCTTAAAATTGTACGAAGCTTTAGAACTGTTAGAAGAACGCGTCCTGTACTTTGACACGGACAGTTGCATTTACATCCATCACCCGATTCAACATCACCCTGACATCGAAGGAGACCGTTTAGGAGCCTGGACAGACGAGCATCCCGACGACAAGATTCTAAGTTTCGTCAGTGGCGGTCCCAAAAATTACGGCTACGAATACCGGGACAAACAAGGAGAAGTGCACACGACGTGCAAAGTGAAAGGACTGACTCTGAATTATCGTACCAGTCGAGTGGTCAACTTTGGGGTATTGAAAGAAGCCTTGCAATCGGGAGAGGATGGAAACTTTAAAGTGACCACTCACCAACCGAACAAGATTGTACGTTTACCCACTCACCACATCGTCAGTCGACCTTTGGAAAAAGTTTATCAAATCGTGTACCAGAAGCGAGTTCGACTTCCCAATCATTTCACCTTACCGTATGGACACGTTGGTATAAAACATTGGTTGTAAGAGGATAGTTACCCCACCAGAAAGATGACTTCGCCACAGCAAGAATCGAGTGAGAAACCCGATGAGAACTCCAAGTTCAAACCCTACCATTTTCCAGTCTTCTTACCTGACTATTGTGATTGTGCCCGTCGATTGGACACGTTTCAGAAATGGCCTACGGATAGGGAAGGATTACCTTCTTCGCATGTTTTAGCTAGAACAGGATTTGTCTACTTGGGACCTGAGTCAGGATTGGGATACGAGGTACAGTGTTTCGCTTGCGGACTGAAGTTACGAATGGATCTATGTATCTATAAAGATTCAGCTATTCTGGAACATACTCGATGGTCTCCGCACTGCCCTTACCTTTCTATGGCCTTTCCACCCATCACACTACGGTACAATGTTGACGGTACCTTAGAGACGGTACCTTCCAGAACAGGACATAAAAAACGTAAAAAAGGAAAGATGTACAAGCTGGAGACTGCATTGCGACTAGTATAAAAAGGGGCTATGGTCAAGATCGATAGTTCATTGTGACTACCAAGACCGAGCGAACAAGATGAATACTTTCAGAGAAACACAGAACAAGTTGTTTAGAAGGGCACAATTCAAGTGTGAGGCTTCGGAAGTGGAATGCGATTGTGAGCCTTGCGATGGATACGATGCTGTACCTTGTGACCTGAGCGATGCCGTAAAGCATCATGGGGACTTTAGTGCCCCTACCCCTATCATGGAAAGTGATGCTGTGCGTGTCAAACCTGTGGGATGCGAAAGCGATGCTGCTCGTCCTCTTGGACATTTTACTGGGTTTCGTTTTAAAGGGGAATGTCGACCTTCACGTTTACCTCCCTACGGATGTCATCCAGCCCTGAGCAAACTCCTGCCCATTTCACTCAACCCTCATCGAAACGAACCTGTGAAAAACGAATATTCGTTTCCTGTGCGTTCGTCGGAATACTGCGACTTTGAAAATCGTCTTCAATCGTTCAAAGGAAAATGGCCAAAGTATCTGGGAGGACCGACCCCCGAAGAATTAGCCAGAGCCGGATTTTTCTACTTGGGCGAAGGAGATAAAGTCAAGTGCTTCAGTTGCGGTGTGTCACTTCACCACTGGGAACCGCAAGATTCAGCCTACGTTGAACATGCTCGATGGTCACCGAATTGTCATTACTTACCCTTAGTGGGACCGAGACATTGAAGTAACTTCTTACCATAATAATCTGTTCATGGATACTTTACAAGAGAACATTCGTGCTTTGCCTGTGGAGTTGAGAGAACGCATTTACCGAGAGCTGGTCAAAATACAAGTGAAACGTAAAGAACAATTGCATCCGATACGTCACCGGTGTTTGAACCACTGGTACCTGAAGGCTATACAAGGACTGATTCAATTGAAAGTGTTCCATTGGACAGACATTGATCAACGACCTTCTGGTTATAAAAAGGAATGGTTTGGTATGGACGATTGTAGTTACTACATTGTAAACGTACTGCATCGAATTCCAGAGGAAGAGTTAACGAATTACCAACATCTTGAACACAATGTCAACTTGGTGAAAGAGGAAACTTCTGAACGAATTGTAATGTGTAGATTAGTGACTCAACGATTTAAATTCGACACTGAAGTGAAACCATGTTTGTGCAAAGAGTACATTTCTTGTGTCAGACCAAAGAGGAATTAGTATGACCTATTCATGGATACTTTGCTAGAGAACATTCGTGCTTTGCCTGTGGAGTTGAGAGAACGCATTTACCGAGAACTGATCAAAATACAAGTGAAACGCAAACTCAAAGTGATTCGTCCGTTTTTAAATTATGCTATGTTCCAAAGTACAAGAAGACTGATTATGAGTGGATATTACATTAGACACAAAGTTAAACGAGGCTATTGGTCGCCACCCAACGATTCCAAAAACAGTGTATATAATTATGGATACTTTACAAGAGTACATTTTGGGCTTGCCTGAGGAGTTGAGAGAAAGGATTTACCGAGAGCTGGTGAAAATACAAGTGAAACGTAAAGAACAATTGCATCCGTTACGTCACCAGATCTTTAACCACTGGTACCTGAATGGTATAAGAGGACTGATTCGTCAGAAATTTTTTCACTGGTCAGACCTTGTTGAATACTTTCAGTATATGAATGATGATGGGCTAGACGTTCGTAATTTTGGTTACTTGGAGATTCACTTACTGCAACGTATTGAGGAAGACGAGTTAAAGGATTACCAACATTTGTTACATGGAATCTGCTTAGAAAAAGACGAAACATCTAGACAAACTCTGACGTTTCAGTTACAGTATGTAACATTTAAATTCCCTACTGGAGAACGAACGTGTTTGGTTAGAAATTACCTTTATTGCTTCCGAAACAAAGACACTATAAAATCAAGTTGCCATGCCACGGATTATGTCACATATCATTCAACAGATTCCGTGGAAGGAACTCAATGACCATATTCAAACCGTGGATCATTACCATCAATTATTACAAGAATTGTATCCATTCAATTTGGGACGACAAGTGGTGTGTGTCTTAGTGACTTGTTTTCTGGGATTTCGTTTACCAGCCGATTCTTTGTGGACTCTTTACGATCAGTACTTACCACCTCCATGGCCTTAAATGGTCACGAAAAACTCCTTTTGCTCAAAGCCTTGCGGTTTCATCTGGATACTTCTCGACCTCAACAGGAAAAAAAGATTCGTCAACTTTTAGCGACCCAAGACGTGTATGACGATGTGTGTGTAGCTTGTGACTTACACCCTCATTGGACAGATGTTCGTGACTGGAAAAAGGGGGGTTTTGAGGTTTGGACCCAAGAAGTGGCCCAGTATGCACAAGAGTTGTTCAAGGAAAAAAGTTACTTTTCAACCTGTGTTAGTGACGGTGCCAGAAGAACCCGTCACCGAGAACAACCACTCGCTTCAGGACAGGACTGTCATGGACATGCCTGAAAGGTCATTCCGGGAGGACACTTGTGTGACAATACCTCATGTAGAGACTGTAAGAACATTACACACGGTCCCTAGGACATCTTGGTTACCCAAAACATGTTGTACAGACACTTGTTTATATTTCACTTTGATCGCTTTGCTGTGTTTTATATTCCTGTACATCACTATTTGGGTTGTATGTATTTTTGTCTTTCGTGTTCATATTTGAAAAAAAAACATTCAATAAACGTGTTCTGAAAAAGTATATAAACTCTTGTCTTGTTTGTTTTTTCGTGTCACAAGTGACATTTCTCATACCATGGCTACCTCTGCTGTCTCTGCTCCCTCTTCCTCTACTGTCAAAGTCATCGACGAACACTTAGATCGTGCCAGTTGGGAGGCTTTGTATCTTCGCCATCCCTTTAACATGCTCATTGCTGGACCTAGCGGTTCGGGCAAAACCGAATTCGTCAAACGTTTGATCGAACATAAACATCATTTGATCGATCGGCCCCCTCAACGGATCGTGTGGTGTTACAAAGAGTGGCAATCGGCGTACAACCTCTTGCGAGAAAGTCAAGGCGATTCCATCGTGTTTGTGGAAGGCATTCCTAAAGAAGACGACGGCATCGTCTCTGACTCCCGTCTAACCCATTTGGTCATTTTCCACGACATGTTAGGAGAAGACGAAGAAGAAATTAAACTGTGGTTCACGCGCAAAGGGCATCACCGTAATGCCAGTGTCGTTTACATTACCCAAAATTTGTTTCAACAAAGTAAAGCCCATCGCACCATCAGTCTCAATGCGCATTACGTGGTCTTGTTTAAAAGCCCTCGAGATAAATCGCAAGTGCAAGTTTTAGCCAAACAGTTAGGAACGCCTTGGCTGACTCAGGCGTACGACGATGCCACTCAAACGCCACACGCCTATTTACTCGTCGATTTGAAACCTACGACCCCCGAGGATTTGCGATTTCGTACCCACTTGTTTCACCACTGGTGCCAAGACGGAGGGCCTGTCCTGTACACGTCTCCGTCCTCGACTTCATTTCACTCCCCATGAAAAAATCTATAAAAACCTCAGACCCTTTTTCGTCTGTCTCACACAGTGTGAACATGACGTCCCTTCAGTCTCATCTTCCCGTCAAATTGATTCGTGCCTTGTATGGCATCAGTCGAGAAAAAGATCCACAAACACGAGCCCGTGTCTTAGAAGCTAGTCTCAAAGAAGTCTTACGATGGTTCACGGTGACGGCACGTCAATTACTCCAAGGAATCATTCAGATTCCTCATCAAACCCAACGCTTTTTCGATCGAAACAAAGTCGCTTTGGTCCAACTGGCCGATCCCCGCATCGACACTCAAACCAAAAAACAAATCATTTTGAAACCTGGAGGGAGTGGTACTCTAGGAGGGGTCATCATTCGCTCACTCTTAAGATGGGATCCTAATGCCCCCAAAGTTATCCCCAAGACAAAAGTTCAACGAAGCCCCAAGAAGAAAAAGAAAAAGACCAAGTCCCCAAGAAGAATAACTTCTCCAGTGGCAGGACCCTCCTCTTACCAGACACCACCCCGGAAAAAGAAAAGAAGCCCCCAGAAAAAGAAACAGAGAAAAAGTCCTCAGAAAAAGAAAAGTCCACAGAAGAAAACTAGTCGCAAGAGAGGCACTTCGGCCAGGACGCAACCTTACACTCGCAAACCACGACCTGCCACATCGTCTCCGGCAGCCTCACGTTTGTCCACTTCTCCGTTGATGTCACCAGGAACTGAAGAGTACTTGGAGACGTTGATCACACCAAGAACTTCTCCGTTGATGACCCCCAAAAGAACTTCCCCAGTGGCAGGACCTTCCAATTTAGCGGCAGTGGCTGCTACTCACAAAGTACCTTCTCCCAAAATCAAAGTCCATGAAAGATCGGGCATGTTACAAAGTTTACTGGATTTGTCCAAGCAAGAACTGGCTCGATTTAGTCCGTTACGTACCCCTGCACGACGTGTCATGCCTGTCCTCAAACTGATAAAACGTAAAGACAATCAGTGGCGACGCGTTCCAGTATAAAAAAGGCCTGTGACCGAGTAGGGTATCAGTGTTTTTTAGGTGCTCCTAAAGACTCAAAGATGTCACCCTCCAGAAAACCCCAAGGAAAGAAAAGGAAAGGACTGCCACCACGTTTAGCCAAACATGGGGACCTGTTATCTGTCCTGTCCAAAGCTTCTCCACCCCTACGAAAAAAACTCATTCAAACGGCTTCCAAAGAGGTCATCGATACCGTGTGCGAATGTTGTTTGAACGTCTTGAAAGGCACGATCCCTTTGTCCAAACACCAGAAACAATGCTTAGGCAAACATCGTCACGTTCTTCGGAAAATGGTTCAAAAGAAAATTCCCATTCGTCAAAAAAAGAAGATGTTGGTCCAACGTGGAGGCATTTTACCTCTCTTGTTAGGCCCCATACTGAAAGGAGTCTTGGGAACCATGTTGGGAGGACTGGTGGGAGCAAGATAAAAAGGCCTTCGGAAGTCCCAAGATCTCAGAATTCACCCCTGACAACCCCATGGAAGGACGAAAACTAGCTTTAGTGCCTTACAAACGATGGATGGAATACCATCGGTGGCAAGAACAACGCACCCCGCATTTACCTCCCAATCCCAATTTGAGCGAGATGTCCCAGTTACAACACGAATTGCAATCCTTGCTGGATCGCCAAGATTTGTCCGAAACAGAAAAATCGCAAAAGTACGGTCAACTCTTGCAACGACTGCAACTCTTTCACCAGAAAGCTTTAGACGAAACAGCTTTACCCACTTTGAAAGATTTTAAGACCTTGATGAAAAGTCCAGCACCATCACCAGTACCAGTACCAGTACCACCAGTACCCGTGACCAAGACAGAAAAAGGAAAAGAAGAAGAAGAAGAAGGGTTTCAAACTCCACCAGAAAAAGTACGCAAGTTAACAACACCACCTACCTCCAGAATTGGATGGATTAAAAAGATGATGGCCACCCCTTCTTCCTCACAAGAGAAAAAGAAAGTGAAGACAGAAGTGAAGACAGAAGTGAAACAAGAACCGATATCCCCCGCTCAGACATCCTCCTCCTCTTCGACACCTATTGCTGGCCGCACACGCAAAGCCTTGCAATCCAAGAAAATACCCCAAGAGAAAAAGAGTAGCCTCTTCCAAGAGTGGGTGCCTTATTAACACACCAACACAAAATAAAAAATGGAAAAAGTCTTAGCCAGCATTTACTACGATCCCTCGCATCCTGCAGGTTACGCAGGAGTTCAAAAATTGTATCGTGCTGCCAAAACGCGACTGAAAAGTCTCCGTTTACCTCAAGTGCAACGATGGTTACAAGAACAAGCTACCTACACTTTACACAAACCCATTCGACGCAAGTTTGCCAGAAGTCGCACCCGAGTGGAAGGCATCGATCATCAATGGCAAGCCGATTTAGCTGATGTCTCTCATTTAGCCAGCTACAATCGTGGCTACAAATATTTGTTTTGTGTCATCGACGTCTTTTCCAAATTTGCCTGGGTCGTGCCTTTGACTTCCAAATCCAGCAGCGAGTTAGTGCGAGCCCTGCAACGGGTGTTGAAACAAAGCGGCCGTCACCCTCTTCGATGGCAAACGGACAAAGGCACCGAATTTCTGAACCAAGCTTTCCAAAAAGAATTAAAGAAACCTGACATTCATTTTTTTACCACCGAGAATCCCGAAACCAAAGCCAGCATCGTGGAACGTTTTCAACGCACTTTGAAAGAACGCATGTGGAAATATTTTACGCATCACCACACTCTGAAGTACATCGACATCTTACCTCACCTGGTGCAAGCGTACAACCAATCTTACCATCGAAGCATCGGACGTGCCCCGCAAGACGTGACTCCCGAGAACGAAGTGCTGGTGTTTGAGCGCCTGTTTGGTACGTCCCCGACGAGGGCTGTCCCCAAGAAAAGTGGAGAGTTGACCGTAGGAGATTGGGTGCGCATTGGCAAAACCAAACGCACTTTCGACAAAGGTTACTTACCTAACTGGACGACCGAATTGTTTCGCGTCACTGGACGAGTGCATGGCCGTCATCCTGCCGTCTATAAATTGGAAGACATGAACGGAGAAGTACTCAAAGGAACGTTTTATTTGCCCGAGTTACAACGTGTCACCAAAAAAGAAGACGACGTGTACGACATCGAAAGCATTCTGGAACGCAGAACCCGTAAAGTGGGCAAACGACGTGTCAAAGAAGTCAAAGTACGTTGGAAAGGATATCCACCCAGTTTCGATTCTTGGATCGACGCTTCGCAAGTCATCGACTATAAAAAGAAGAAGTGACCATCATGCCCTTTCACACAGCATCAGACGCAGCTACGTCGACCAGTCCTTCTTCCCCTAGTTCTTCTGTGCAAGATTTACAAAAACAACCCTTGTGGGTGTGGTGTGGAGAACGTGTGCCTAAAACGCAAATCGTCTTTTTCTGCCAAATCTTCGTGGTGTATTGTGTCATCGGGGCAGCCATCGCCAATTTGAGTTTGCAACAAGGAGACAAACAATTGTGGACCATTTTATTGAGCAGTTGCATCGGTTACCTACTTCCCAATCCCTCCCTGAAATTCTCCTCGAACGGGAACGTTGTGTCCAGTGCCAGTGCCAGTCACCAGTCCAACCACAATCAGAACCCCATTTTGGGCGGAGACACACCTCTGACATCCACTAATATTCCCTCGGACAGCCACAGAACTCTGGAATTATGAGTCACCAAAACCAATTTTACTTAACCTTACCCAGTGACAGTTCCATGGAGGTGTTTCCCAACAACACGTTGTGCTGTTACACGGCCAAATTACCTCAAGCCATCCCCTTAGATCACGAAGCCCATTGGGAAGTGGCTTTAGTGGAAATGATTCACCCAACCCAAGTCCTCAATGTCCTTCCCAATCAAAATTTTTTTGATGTGGAAGTTCATGACGAGCAAATGCAACAGTGGATGGATAGCAATGTCAAATATGACAAGAAAACCCGTAACACACAAAATCCAAAGTGGACCACCTATCACTTGTTCATTCCCCCAGGCTATTATTTTAGTGGTCAACATTTGGTCAGCACCATAACCTCCAGGTTTAATGTCGTGTTTCTGAAAGCTTTAGAGCATGTCAACAAAAGTGTCACCATGGAGTATCACAAAGCAGCTCGTCGCTTCTTGATGAAATTTGAAAGAAGTAAAATCCTGTCCATTTTATTTTGTCCTGAATTGTTTGACATGTTGGGCGGAGACATGGACATGAGAAAGGCCATGCTCAAGAAAAACGAATTACCCATCGTTTACGACAACGAGTCTTTTAGCAAGTTATTTCGTGCCCCGGTAGAACTGAACCAAGGACTGAATTTGATGTTCGTGTACTCCGATGTGGTGGAGTACAACGTGGTGGGACACACCTCCGTACCGTTACTGCGTGTCATTCCTTTCAAAGTGGATTCTGCCACGAACGCTGACGAAGAAGGTGGAAACACTTATCACGTCCACCGCGAATTTGTCCATCCTCACTATTTGCCCGTCAGCAAGTCGTATTTGGACACGGTCAACATTGCTATAAAAGGAGATTTGGGACAAAATATTCCATTCACCAAAGGAAAAGTCACGGTGAAACTCCATTTTCGAAAACGGTTCTCTCACGATTCGTAAGTAAGTCATGTATCCAATGTACCGAGGGGTTGCTCGACAGCGAGGACACGGTTTAGGAGACATGTTAAAATCGGCCTTTCGTTCGGTGGCCCCGGTGTTGAAACCGATGGTGACACGCGGATTGCACGCCTTGAAAGATGCGGCACTGACGCAAGGCAAAGAATTTCTCCAAAATGTCATCATCGACAAACAAAACCCTAAAGAAGCCTTCATGAGGGCAGGCAAAAATGTCTTGCTGCAAACGGGTAAAGACATTTTGGGCCGACGAGACACACCTATAAATGCCCTGCACGATACCGAGTCAAGCATTCAGCAAGGACAAGGCAGAAAGAGACGAAGAAGAAAACACCCCTTCACCAGACTTCAAGCGAGAAAGGCCAAGAAAAGAAGAACCGTACGAGACTTAGACGTTTTCGATTATTGAGAAAAGAGACAAAAAAAAATGATGCACCGAGAATCTTGCGCCTGTTCCAAGACGGAACTGGATCTGTTTGCCATGCCCCCCACCATGATGACCATGCAAGAATCCCAATGGGTGGAATTTCACCCCGTCTCCTCATTGACAGCCTCAGCTCCCATCGAGTTTGAAATCAAAGGACAGCCCGAAGATTACATCGATCTGAATAGCAGTTACTTGTACTTGAAAGTCAAACTTGTCGATGAGGACAATTCGACCCTAGATGGCGATGAGGTAATAGCTCCCGTCAACAATTTCATGCATTCCTTGTTTAGCGGAGTGGACTTGTACTTGAACAACAAACTGGTCAGCAGCAGCATGGATACTTACCCTTATCGAGCGTACCTGGAAAATCTCTTGACGTACGGAATAGACGCCAAGAACACTCATCTCAATGCCTGTGTGGTATGGGAAGCTGACGAAGCTGAAAAGTTTGAAAATTTAGAAACTGATGAAAAGAAAGAAAACAATGACGGATTTATAGAACGAAGAAAGAGAATCAAAGATGGACAGAGTTTAGAACTGATGGATCGTTTACATCTGGACATGTGGTTGCAAGAGAAATATTTACTAAACGGGGTCAATGTCCGCCTGAGACTGAATCGGAGCAGTGCCGCTTTCCATTTGATAGGTAATACTATTTGCAAAACTGTCATCGAGGAAGCCAGGCTCTACGTACGTCGTGTGGAAGTGTTACCTAAAGTGGGTAACGACATCAGTCAAACGTTGAGCAGAACGACAGCCAAGTATCCCATACGACGCGTGGAAGTGAAAACCTTCACCATTCCCAAGGGACAACGATCCATGATCGAAGATCATCTGTTCCAAGGACAGCTACCCAAGCGTTTGATCGTTGGTATCGTCGAAAATGAAGCCTTCAACGGAGCTTTGGCTAAAAATCCTTTCTACTTTCAACACTTTGGCGTGTCCAAGATCGAAGTCAGTCGCGATGGCAAGACCTTGTGTACCCGACCCTTTGAGCCTAACTTTGAGAAGAAGAATTACTTGAGATCGTACTTGTCCCTGTACGAAGCCACCGGTCAGTTAGGAACCAACACCAGTCACGGTATTACGTACGAGGATTATGTAGGAGGCTATGCTTTGTGGGCTTTCGATTTCACTCCAGACCAAGGCAGCGACGAGGGACATTTCCACCCTATAAAATCAGGCCAGATTCGTGTGGAAATTCAGTTTGCAAACCGAGACCCTGATGTAACGGTGAACGTCATCCTGTATGCAGAATTCGATAATACCATAGAAATCAACAGTTTGAGAGAAGTCATCCTAGATTACTAGAAAGCCATGGAAGACTGTTGTCCCTCTTTACCTAGTGAAGAAACTTTGGAGATGGAATGTAAGGAGACCGTGGAAGGAGAAGAAGATATCATGATGAAGTCGAGATGGCCAGAACAAGAAGCCCATTTAGTCTCCTGTTTTGCCAAACACTTGGTCGACAAAATAACAGAATTGATCAAGAAAAATTGCTATGGATGTCAAAACGATCATCCCAGTCAAATTCAACACGATAAGTGCCTGATGTTGAGTCAAGAAGAAAAATTGGACGAGTATCTGGACGAAGCTTGGAGTCTCATCTCGAACAAAGACGTGTTGCACCAGTGGTATAAAGACTTGCGTGAACATTCTTGTCCAGCATTAACCACTCAAGAGATCCATCGTATCGAAGCTCTCCTGAATCAGAGTGAGGAAACAGAACGAATAACCGTTTATTCGTCAGACATTTTCAAGCAAAAAGTCAGGATCGAATTGACGACGTATTATTACCTGTGAAGAAGAAAACAAACACAAAAACAATGGATACCTGGGAACTTTATTACCTTTTGAACCACAGTTCGTATACGTCTTCTTGGAATCCTGTCGTCTGTGCTAAAGATGAACTCCCTCATCGCAAACCTAAAGACCATCAAGCTTACGTGATCAACACGGACGATAGTCATCTCCCAGGAACCCACTGGGTAGCCGTCTACTTTCCTCAAGAAGGCTGTGTGGAATATTTCGATTCGTACGGATTGCCCCCTTTGGAAGACGATATCATCGACTTTATGAGAAGAAATGCTCAAACCACCCGATTCAATAACGTGAAATTACAAGGCACAGATTCCTTGGTGTGTGGACAATATTGTGTGTATTTTCTGCATCATCGCAGCCTGGGCTATTCCTTAGAACATTTAGTGACTCATTTTGATCCTCGTTCTTCTGCTAGAAACGATGTGAAAGTAGATCGATGGTTTTGTGACCATTATGCTTATCTTTTGTCTCAAGCTAGGAAACGTAGTGTCCATCAATGGCCTAATGATTTCCAACAGTGGAAATCACAATTTCATTCACAACGTTGTCAGCCTTGTTTAAAGTAGATTGTATTTGAAGAAAAAAATGTTTGTGATTTGAAAAAAATTGTTTGATGTTATAGTGTTGGATTATTGTTAAAAATGTTGTTGTTTAGTGTTAAGTGATTTTTTGAATAAAAAATGTTGTGTTTAGAAAAAAAATGCCTTTGTCTTTTGTTTAGCTAGAAGAATGTTGGATTGATGCTCTTTCATTTCTTACTATCCCTCTCATGAACGTTGCGGCTCGAAAACCGTGTGGGGGATGTTTTCCTTCACGTCCGCGCTTTCACTTTAAGAACCGGGTTGTTCCCAGTCTAGCCATCCATTGTCGACTCATCCTCCTAAGAAGATGTGCTCCAAACTAGCTAAGCTCAACGAAGCCTACGTGAATTTGCATAGGGTCAGACACAGTCTGATACCGAAGCCAGAAGAAATAGAGAATGTGAGAATGTTAAAAATCACTGAAGACCTGATAGAAGAGCTCTTCAGAGAAGAAATGAACAGGGAGAAAGAAGAATGGACAGAGAAGTACAGACTTCAGAGACAGCAGCAACAACAACAGCAGCAACAGCAGCAGCAACCTGAAGCTGACAGAGGCTTTGTCGATTGTCGTATCGACACCAAAGAATTCTTCTTCTCTTTCCGAAGAAGCAGACCTATCGCCAGAAAGTCTATCCTCAGAGGACATCGCATTCTTAGAAACTAAAAAAGAATGCCATAGCAAAACAAAAAAAAAAAAACAGCCCTTTTCAGGGCTACCCAATACTCTAGAAAAGAAATAACTATTAATTTGCCAATGTGTGTAGGTAGAGTAGTGTGAAAATAAACACTAACTCTTTTTCAAAAAATATGAGGGTATGTGTTTGTGTGATTGTGTTTGTAAGTGAAAAAATAGGTTGGTGTGGATAGTAGATTAAAATGATGTTTGTTTTTTTTTTGGGCTGTTAGAGGTATATATTTGGGGTTAGATTGGATTGCTTTGCGTATGTGGATAGTCTATTGAAGTGATTTATAAAAATTTTACAATAGTGATGGGTAGCATAAAAAAGTGAGTGAGTGTTTCTTTTAGGTCCGCGCGTTGTTGGTTTTTTTTGGTCATGATCTAGGTAAGATGAATTTTATGTTTTTAGGGGATGTTTTCCATCACGTCCGCGCTTTCAGTATAAATTGAAACTCGCTGGGCAGTCAAGCTACCCTTGTTGATTGATCAACACAAGAATGAATAGCAGAATAGTGAAACTGTTAGAACTCCAGATGCACCTGGAATATGCCAGGCGCATAGTAAACGAACTATCAGCGGAGGCTATAGTAGAAGAAGCAAGAGTAAAGAAGGAAGAGGAGGAGAGAAGAGAGAGGGAAGAAGAGGAAAAGAAAAGAGAAGAGAGGATGTCGTTCAATATTCCCGAGACAGAGGATTGGGGTGTTGAAGCGAATCATCCTCCCTCTGCGCTCCCCAGAAGAAAGGTGAAAGAAGACTGGGGAAGAAGATGCGTGTGTGGCGCAAGGCCAGGACGGTGCAACCATTAGATAGGTGCATCAGGAGTTCAAAAAACAGCCCTTTTCAGGGCTACCCAATACTCTAGAAAAGAAATAACGATCAATTTGCCAATGTGTGTAGGTAGAGTAGTGTGTATATAAACACTAACTCTTTTTTAAGATAGTGTGAGGGTATGAGTTTGTGTGTTTGTGTGTTTGTGTTTGTAAGAGCTCAGGTATGTTTGTGTGAATAGTAGATTATGGGTTTCTTAGCGTATGTGAAGAGTATAGTTAGGGTTTTATTATATGAAATGAGAAAGTAGGGGGATGTTTTCCTTCACGTACGCGCGTTGTTGGGTCATGATCTAGGTAAGATCCATTTTATGTTTTTTAGGGGGATGTTTTCCTTCACGTTCGCGCCCTTCGCATAAGAACCCACAGTGTTGGTCGTTCAAACCATTCTGCAAAGAATAAAAAGAAGATGGCGTCAAACCAAATGGACAAATTACAAACCTTGCAAGACGTTTTAGACAACTTAGGAATAATGGAACAGATGCTATTAAGACTGGTTGAAGACCATTATTCCTATAGTCCCCATCGTGTGAAGATGGAAATTAATAACTTAAGGAAAGCAAAGGACAAGATTAGTGGTGTCATGAAAGAGATCAAGGAGGAGAAGGAGGATGAAGAGGAAAAGATAAGAATAAGAACATGGAACGAAAAAATTGAAAAAGAAGAGGAAAATGAGAAGAGGAAGAAAGAAGAAGAGGAGGAAGAGAAGAAAGAAGAGAAGGAGAAAAAAAAGAAGAGAAAGAGTGTTGGAGATAAAATAAGAAGTTGGTGCAGGAAAAGAAGAAATTAGAAGCAGAAGAAGAAGAAAAACCAAAGGCCCTTTTCAGGGCCAGCCATATTTCTCGAAAAGAGATAGCCTTTCAATTGCCTACCCTTTTTTAAAAAAAAAAATTTTTTTAAAAAAAAATCCCAAAAGCCCAAACTCTATTCCCCATGTTAATTTCCCTTGTCGCTAGACAGACCCACACTATAGTTCCATGTTAAATTCCCCTTGTCGCTAGAGTGGCCCACGATTTTTCTCCATGTTAAATTTCCATAGCAGCAGGGAAGTCGTACAGACCAGGTGGCTCAGATAATTTTAAGCCTCCCACACAAACTTTCTCCGTAGAAGCCTCAGATTTCAAAAATAAACCTTCCTGCGCAAATTAATCATTAAAATTTCGCCCCGGGATGCATTTTCAGGCATAAAAAAAACAGCATTTTTTTGGGGGGGGGATATTGTAAAGTTTGTTTGTGATTGCAAAATTGGGCTGCAATTTTATGAGTAAATTTGATCAAGACCAACTCGATACCTACTGCGAGGATCATGAAGATTAATCGTGACAAAACCGTGCGGTGCTGCCTGAGCGTGACTGAAGAAATTTTTAAACTTATTTATATCCATGTCGCCATCGCACCAAGTTTGATGGATATTCCTCAGCGTGTGAGTATCAACTCCATTGAAAACTGATAAAATATTACAATTATCTCTAATCACCTTTGGAATTTGCGTATATCGCTGTGTCACGTAAATCACATCGGTGTTCTTGTGTCGGCCACGCGAGAATATCCTAGCTGGGTTAGTTTGTTTATCTAGCATCACATCATCGAAAACGACAAGATTATTAGCATCGCCGTCTAAACTTTCCACTGATGGAGTTTCATTGATGTCCGTTATAAATTCTATCGTGCCATCCTCAGTATTATCGCTAAATTCTTTTAATACCTGATAACATCGCTGATCATCAACAGATGGTGCAATCAAATACAATTTATCCCATTTTAGCCATCGCATTATCAAATTTAGTAATAGTTGTGTTTTTCCAGAACCAGATGGTCCAATGATTATCATTCTAATCGAATTTGGTAATGCCTCGATATGTTTTACTTGCTCGCGTTTTTTCGTGGCTGAAAAATCAATTACATTCATGTTATTAGAATATTATGGATTCATATTGTGTTAAGTGTCGCACTCGAACTGCTACGCTAAATCCAATCGAAGTCGTTACACGCAACAACAGAAATGCAATCAAGGGAGAATGTGAAGTTTGCAAGACAATTAAGTTTAGATTTGTAAAAAAAAAAGTAGAACCGGAGGAGATATCGCAACCTCCTTAACAAATCTGCCTGGAGCTCCCTGGGCGAAATATCCCGGAGAGAAACATTTACCAGGATATAATTACTGCGGACCCGGCACGAGGCTAGATATAAGACTTAACGATAATAATCAACCAAATCCTGGCGAGGATCCAGTAAACGCTATCGATAACGCATGCTACTATCACGATCTTGCTTATCGCAGCGGAGATTTACAACAAAGACATCTCGCTGATATTAAATTAATTCACGCAATAGATGCTATTCCTGATAAAAATTTCAAAGAGAAATTGGCAACTTGGTTAATAAAAGGAGCAATGAAAGGTAAATTAGTACTAGGTGCTGGTAATTTATAATGGAGCAAATATATTATTCTCCGCGAGGATTTTGGCGAGGAAAATCAGCAATAGCCAAACTTGCTAAGGCAGCAAAAGTAAAGCAATCTGTTGCTGAATCGTGGCTATCGAGGCAAGCAGTCTGGCAAATTTATCTTCCTCCGCCTAAGAAAATATCATATACGAGTTTCTCTGTCAGCGTCCCTAATGAAGTCCATCAGGCTGATCTTATGTTTCTTCCTTACGATACCGTTGACGGAGTTACATACAAATATGTTCTGACGGTTGTTGATATTGCTAGCAGATACAAGGAAGCGGAACCGTTATCGAATAAAACAGCAACAGATATTGCTAAGGCGTTTAGCGAAATTTATTCACGATCTCCATTAACATGGCCGAAGCTTCTCCAGGTTGATTCAGGACGAGAATTCCTCGGTGCGGTTACTTCACTGATGAAAAAGAATAATGTTAAAATCCGTCGCGGTATTGTAGGTGTTCATCACAATCAAGCTATCGTTGAGAGATTCAACAAAACACTAGCAGAAAGATTATTCGGATATCAGTACGCGAGAGAATTTATCCAAGATAAACGATCTCACGATTGGGTAACAAGATTACCTCACGTGATTAACGCACTAAATAACGAAGTAACACGAACAATATCAATGAAGCCCGCAACTGCAATTACAAAACCAAATATACCACTAAAGCGAAGTTCCATAATTCCGTCTGTGCTAGGTAGTGTAACGGTTCGATATTTATATAAAGAAGGAGAAGCCGAGGGTGGCAGAAAAAGAGCAACCGATCCAACTTGGAGTGTTACGACACATAAAATATCAGCCGTAACAAGATCATCAGGAAGACCAGCAATTTATTTTCTAGATTCACTAGCGCCACAACGCGGATTTACCAAAGAAGAATTACAAATAATACCAAAGGATACTCAATTACCACCATCGTCGTTAATGTGAAATTTAATTCTACCTAACTGAGATAATTTTCTTACTCGAGACACGGCCAGATAAACTAAATTTGACCAGGAAATTCTATCATCGACGATCCAGACCTGGCCATCTACTGTTAATCCCTGTGATGAATGTATCGTTGCTGCGTATCCGAGTTTCCATGGTGATCTTTCTGCGTTTATTGCATCATTGACAAGATTAATATCAACGAAAATAATATCATTCAAAACTAATATTTTTTCTTCTCCACATGGCAAAATAACATTGATATTTTGTTTTCTGGTATCAGCAGGCCTATAGCACAACGGCACCTGCAGCGTTGGAAATTTCTCACAGTGAAGCTTGAATAGCATTTCCTGAATAGCATCGCGAATAATTTTTCTGCTAGCAACGATCAAATGATCAGGACGCCACAAATTTAGAAAATTATTCATCGAAGTCTCGTCTATTATTTTTCTCATCACATCACATTGAAATTTATTAGGTTGCAATCGAATCATTTTTTTAAACTCGGTCAGTAAAATATCATTAGATCTATAATCAGCGTTAATTTCTTCATAATAATCTACAAAATTTCTAAGCCACCTGTGAGGAGATTCACCATCAATAGGATCAGGTTGGCCGTGATCTCCGCACATTATTACAGCGGTATTTTTTTCTTCTAGCCAACCCAGGAATAATTTTAACACAACTAAATTTACCGTGCAAATTTCATCAAATATTATAATCTTGTTGATATATTTGTTTCCCATTCGAGCCGGATCCCACAATCCACTGCTGTACTTGAAATAACTATGATAAGTACAAGAATTAACGCCACGCTGTTTTATTTCTCGCGCTAATCTATGAGTTGGAGTTAACACTATCATATCAGAGTTTGAAAATAAGTTTATTGCTCGTGTTGTTTTACCACTACCGCCAGGACCGTTCATGTAGACGAATTTGTTTCGTGAAATCGGATCGAACGCAGATACTGCTGTTGATACTTCATCGCATTTATCTTTATGAAACTTATCGCAATCTTCCACATCCGCGTCCTCGCAATAATCTAGAATATCCTCGTTTTTTATTCTCCAAGTTCCCCAGGAACCATTGGTGATTAAATTTTCTAGCCTGCACTGATATTTCTTATCGATATAAAATGAATCCGTTGCAACTCTTACCGCGATATCAGAAAATTTATTTATCATCGACAGCAAATTAATACTCACATAAGCGAGCATTGATGATCTTAAATGAGTATACTGTGCTGATTCTCCATCAAGATAAGTGATCACGGTACCCAACTTTTCTCCATCAATAATAATATTTTCTCTATTGCAAAATATTCCACGCGATACTGTATCAGCAATAATAAAATCCATCTCGGCATCATTGATAAATAACCTAGCGTGGCGATGTTTATGATCAACTGATCCTCCTTGAGTAAATTTACCAATTATTTTTCTTCCAATATCTTTCGCGTTTTCACAATCTGTCGGCAACCACACCTCGGTCTGCTTTCTATACGATATAATTGCTTCACTTACCGTCAATGATATTAACATCGACGAATCCAACATAAATCTCAACAATACCGTAGGAACCCATCTGCGTTGAGATAAATGCCGACCAAACCAAATATAACAAATTTTATGCAAATTTTCAGCAAGTTCGAATGAAGTAACATGAGCGAATCCTGTCATTACAAAATCAGGTAACGGTCCGTTAATTGCAACTCTCGTCATCTCGTTGGTAGGATGGCCAAATTTAGCAAAGTAATTTGCACAATCACCATATCCGAGAAAACTTCCAGGATAGCATGCGCTCATATCAACGGAAATCATATCTTCGAAATAATACTTGGTATTCCATAATCCTCCATGGCCGTATTCGATACAGCTAAGTTGAATATCATTGAGAAATTCATTTCTTGTAGGTTTCCACGAATTTCTCTCTCTAGCAGCGTGAGCCGCAACAGACGGAACAGTAAAGCAATTTGTCAGTAACTGATCTGGATTTGACGAATACTTCTCCGCGATATTTTTCATCGATTCATGTAATATTTCATCTCGGTAAATATCTCCGCGTGGTAAGATAAATTGATCGTATCTTTCTTCGCTAGAAAATAACCAAATCGATATTGGATCGGACTTGGCTAATAGTTTGATATATCTAAACATTGCATCGGAACTATCTTTCCCAGATTCCACGGGATAAAACTTAACAACACGATCTCGTGGGAATATCATTACCGACTGACTCCACGCATGTGAATTATGATCAACAATTTCGATTGGTGTTCCTCGAGAATTATACGGCGATGAATATAATATTTCTCCCGATAGTGTTTTAACCGTAATAGGAAATTTAAGTTTCTTACTTAACGCAGCAACATCATCGATTGATGCGCCATCAGCAACTGTCTTTGCCCATGAATTAATTTTATTCAATCTCAATTGAGTCAGACCAGATCCGCGACGAGCATTTTTCATGTGCTCGATAACTCGCTCAGCTACACAATTTATCATCGGAGATTCCCTCATCGCAGGTAGATTTTTCACATCAGGATTATTATTCAGCCGATAAATTCCATAAACAACAGCACTAGAAGGATACGCCCTAGCATAATAAGGACCATCAATCCCTAATAACAATCCTGGTTTCGAATTTTTATCAAGAACAACATTTTTCTTACCGCCGCGTACCGGATCTCGTTTATCACGAATAATCCAAATGTCATCGGGCATTTGTGCAATAAATTTTATTCCAAAAATAAATCGCTCCTCTTTGTGTGAGTTTTTTATATGTTCGATTATCTTCTTCGCTCGCTCCAAATTCATCGTAGCATCAACAAAGTTAGTTTTCCATGTCGACCAAACATGAATCGCTCCATCATCAAAATATTCCTTCTTCGCATTATCAACTTCAGGAATGATATATTCTGCCTCATCAAGATCAAATAAATCCATTATTATATTTTAGACAAATATCTAAATTATAATGAAGCAATGCGCGTGGATAACAGTTGGATCAACAAAATCATGTGATAAATCCTGCAGAGGCGAATACTGTGGTGCTCACATATACGAAATTCGACGAGGCAACAAAGGACCACAACGATGTTTAGTTTGCCAAGTTGGTATTCGAGGAAAAACAAGATTATGTTTCTCTTGTGGAGGAAAAAAATATCGTGAATTACGAAGATATTATGAAAAAAGATCTTCGTCAGTAATAAAATGCGAAGAAGATTATATTAATCGCTTCAAAGCAAATTATGATTTAAACAAAGAGAATATCATATATGGAAATGAAATCAGCGATTCCCACAATGAAAATCACATGCGAGTATAAATCGCATCCCATCATCGAAGGTTACGAAGCATCTGAGGATGGTAATGTCAGAAACATCAAAACAAAGAAACGTGTTGGTAGTATTTGTAATTCGGGATATCTCAAATTTACAGTCCATAAAAGAAATGAAAGAACAGAATGTTATTCGAATCATAGATTTGTGTTCGAATGCTACAAAGGACCAATAGAGATCGGACTTGTTATCGACCACATTGACGGTAATAAACTTAACAATAAACTTTCCAATCTGCGCGCGGTAACCCAGAGTGAAAATTCAAGATTTGGTAATAACCGTGGATTTCCTAATTATTCGAAGACTGTTAAATCAATGAATCAGGCAACAGGTGAGGAAATCGCGTTTACATCGATGAGTGCAGCAGCAAAACATTTCTTTATTGAACCACGATCAGTACAATTTGTGGCAGAAGGAAAATATAACGCAACATTTTCTTATGATGCTGATTCGTGGATCAAATTCTCCTATGTACCAATAATATTTGATTCGGAGAGTGACGAAGAATAATTGAATATCTCCGCAAAACAAAAAAAAAGATTAATTTTGAAAATTTCCCTGGATTTTATTTATTTTTTTCGCCCATTTTTCCCACGGAGACAGATTTGGAAAATCTCACTTGCGATTTAAAAATCTATGATTTCACCAAAAGATTGATACTTACAGTTTCTCCTCGTATATCAAGTAAATTTCCTTTCTGATCCGTTAGTTTGAAATTTATTCTTGTCAACAATCGATTATGACATCGCAAGTAAAACGGATTCATTGGTTCCTTGATTATCAAATAGCCGGGAGATGCGCTAGGTGAAAATGAATATAAAATAAAACCCTGATTCGCTTGATTCGACTCTGACGCATCAGCATTATAACTACCCTCGACAACGTCCGCGTGAAGATAAATCGCGATAACTTCCGTTATATTAACGATACCCGGCGATATATGTCGTCCACCTTTGTCAGGATCGTTATTGTGTTTAAGAATCAATTCTGAATGTATTTTTTTGGTCCATGCGGCATGTAATTTCGGAAATAAATCATCAATGGTATCAGTGACGGATTTTCTCATCGCATCAAAATCAGAATTGGGAAATTTGAAATTTGGCAGTGTTTCCTCGGTTAATTCAAATACTCTCATGAATTTTTGTTTCTCACCCGAGTTCTTGATCAACTCGAATTTGCTAATAGGAAGAACATATTCGGCAATTGATATATCGTCGACTATCGCCCGAATAAACATATCATGATAATATTCAATATCATTCGCAAGTTGATTTAAAATTTTCACGTGCTTTATAATTTCGCTACATGAACCAGATTTATTTAGGATGCATTCATGAAATGATCCTCGCAATAAATTTAATTGTAATTCGTGTTCTTGAATAAACTCGTCGAGGGTTCTTCTTACCAAGATACCGTCTATGGGGGCTATTATCCTGTTAATGTGGGTAGCGTCGAAGATTTTCACATCTGGGGGGATTTTAGGAAGAGGCAGCCATGAGAGAATTCTTTCGTTAATAAAAGTGAAAGCGAACATTACCAGGTTAAATTTGTGATTATTCATGAGATTGATGGCGTTGTGGATCAAAGGTTTGTGTTTGATATCTCCATACCATCCTTCGTCGGTTGTAAAATCTTCCTTTTTTGGTTCCGGTAGTTCTGGAAGGGTTTCATCATACCAACCTGGAATAATAACATCCGATTTCTTTGGTTTTATCAGAGGTGCGACCTCGGGCCAACCTAATATATTCCTGATCGATGATTGGTAAATATCTACCACGTACGGTGATTTCACTTCTATCATTGACGATAGTGTTGGATCATGTGAAGATATCTTTATTCCCGGAGTAGCATCGCCGGTTAAATTTGATATTCTAGTGGTAAACTCATTATTCAGCTGATCAATTTCGTAACTACCGGTTGGTATACCAACGACGATCCAATCGGGTGTTCCGTCGGGTTTATTTTTATTTGCAAAAACAAGTGAATTATTTGACATCAAATTACCAAATGATTTCGATCTAACATTAGGCCAGCTGTTGTAGACACGCAACTGTGTTAATGCAATTTCATTAACGCTAATTGGTGTTGAGAAATTAATACTAAACTCGGGTTTCGTTGAACTTAACGATATTAACGTTGTTGTCGGCGGCGTCGTGTTTGTCACGATCTGGGCTAACTCGGACATTATTAATATTCATTTGTTCAATCTCCGAGTAAATACTAATCATTGAAGAAAATTCTAGATCGGATATAATACCATCGTTGAGACTTTCAGAAAGTAACAATGATAACTTCGAGTACGCATCATTTACCTTAGTTAGTTTATTTTTGTACAAAGATAACTTTTCACTTGTGCACGAGGATATTTTTTTTGCGATAATATTTAAAACACCGGCAATTGTTGTTGTTGACGAGATTATTATTGTTGCTACAATTGGCGCTATCATTGTTACCGCGGATAGAATTATTCCTGCACCAGCGACTACCGCAGATACCGCGTACACTGCAACATCAATGATAACTAATTTGCGCTGGTATTTATTTATTTTTATCTGATAATCGTCAAGTTGTTTTCGCAACGAATCCTGCCATGATCGCGCCTGATTGTAGCGGTAATCCGATGCGGTCATTTATTAGTATCTTACGATAACAATTGCAGATAATATGGCGTATGTTCGGATAAATATTCGAACATTATAGAATAATGCACAATTCCCATGCTGGTTCTTGGCGTGAATATTGATCTGTCTGGCGGTTCTAGCGTGAATGTTGTTTTGCTATATTCACTTAACGAAATAATAATAAAAAATCCAGGGCAGAATTCATAAATTTTATTATTCTGATCCGGTTGTACCTTAAATTTTATATCGGAGATAATATGTGCTCGATATATGCCAGCAATTGGCGCGGTAAATTCAAAAGAATCATTATCGGGTGTCCAGATAGAATCATTTATGATTAACACAAATGTTGGATCGAATTGTGTAATTACATCTATCAATTTATTTGGTATATGTAATTTCTTCAATATTGGGATATCCAACGATGATATTTTTGTGTTGATATTGTTAATTTTTGTGGTTGTTTCGATAATTTCCCTACCTAATTGTTTTACGTCAGTGGCGTGACCAGTTTTATCGACGGATTGGTCAATCTTTGCTGTTGCAGCAAGAAGTTTCGTGTTTAAATCTCGAATTTTTTCGTCGTACGTTGATGTATCTAACTTTTGACGCGCCAATTCACGTACCACGTTAATTTCATCGTTGATGGATTTTATTTGTACTTGCATCGCGTTAATCCCTTTGGTAAATTCAGGAACAACAACATTACCGAGTTTAATAATTTCCTCGTTGATTTTTTTGTTGAGATCGTCGATTGATATTTTCTGACCCATCGAGATATTTACTTCGTTAATTTCGGCAAGAATATTAGTAATTTCCTCGTTGATTTTTTTTATTTTTTTGTTGAGATCGTCGATTGATGTTTTATCGATTTTCTGACTCATCGAGATATTTACTTCGTTAATTTCGGCAAGAATATTAGTAATTTCCTCGTTGATTTTTTTTATTTTCTCGCTAAGATCGTCATGTGATGCTTGATCGGCTTTTTTATCTGATGCGGAGGAAGTATCACTGGATGTTTTTATATTCTCGTCAAATTTTTTGCTAAATTTATCTAAAACATCGTCAAGTTTTTTAAGGTCGTTATTTAGCCTATTAAGTCTTTTTGTCATTCTATCCTGAAGATCGTCGTGTAATGCTTTATCGGCCTTCAGGGGTAACTTCGCTATAATATCGGCGATATCAGCAACAGATTTTAATACCATCTCCGATTGGCGAGTAAATTGACTAATATGATCGCGGTATTCGTCTCGCTTGATTATATCAGTTATTTTAACGTTACTAGTTTGTAATCGCCCTTCTGTATTTTGAAATACAGCAACTTCGCCAGGATCCACCTCTGACAGCGATAAAAGATTGTTAATATCGCTCTTGGTTGCAAACTTTGATGTATCGATGTCGACTGCTCCCTTTTTTTCTTTTCTGAAGAGAGATCTACCGTAAATGTCAACCATGATATTTATCTACGGTATATTCAAATAAAATTTTGCGATAAGAATTGGATGATTTTGAAATTGCATCAAGGACATTAATTGACTCCGGGCCGCATATTGGTGGATCTGCTAATGTTTGTGTTGGAAGCGTTGAATACCAAACCGGAAGTTTTAGTTTTGACACGTATTTGATAAATTCATTTGGTGGTGCTAATCCGTATGAGTCGAAGTAAATAACTTCGCGAGGATTAATCGCGTAAGCAACCCAGTGAGTGCCAGGGCCGGAATTTTTATCAAGATTTATTATTCCTGTCTCGGTGGGATTTGGTTTATCTGGTAGTTGATCTCGCATAAATACGCCTCTGAAAAATTTTATTTTCTTTTTTTTTGCTTCACTTATTAAATCTAAATTTGAGGCTGGTAGGCTCGACTTAGACCGGATCCGTACGGGGGTCGTCTTAGGTAAAGGCCTGATCCTTGTTGCGGCTGCAACAATCTTGTGAGAAGGGGAAGAAGCGGGAATATCCCTCCCTTTTTTTTACGATATCTTCCTCCGGTAACTTTTTTTGCTATTGCGGAACCTATCCCTCCAAGCGCGCCTAATCCTAATGCTTTTGCACCTGCTATTACCGCGGGTATAAGCGCGGCCAATGGAAAAAAACCACCTACTTTGATCATATCTTTGATTGCACCTATTGAGAGATTCAGACGAATACCAGTATTTGCTGATCTGGCTCTGGTGAAATGTTTGTGTTGATTTTTGGTTAACGATAGTTTATTAGGTCCACCGTGAAGTTGATTACTTTTCAAAGTTAAACTTAAACCTCGTCGCGCTGCTGTTGCTGATTGAAGTTTTTTCACCTGACCGGGGGTCAGAGTTACGCTGACGTGATCGTATGGCATATTAATAATCACTTAATCTAAATTTAGAATTTATTACATGTTTTCTACGGGTGCATCGATAACTCTCATTCTACCACTGATACCCTCCAGGATCATTGTTCTATCACTGAGAATAACTGCGATTGCTCTTGCTGGTCCTCCCGTGTTAATTCTGGCTTTGAAATGAATATCGACAACCGACTGCTTTACTAAATCGAGATGTTCCAGGGAAAAGTAATAGATGGGATAGAGAGTATTAAAATCTAACTGTGATATTTGCAATCCGGTATCAATATTTTGATCACGTCCCATAAAACTTAATAATCGATGATACGCGCGTGCCGTCGAATTGTTCTCAAAATCGATGGCTATTTCCTCGGATGGCTCCTGTTGGCCATTTATTCTTAATGATACGTTTGTTGCCTCGAATCGATCGAATATCATGTTACTGTGATTTTGATCGTCTCTGATCATGCTTTGCAGAGCAACAAAGATATGTCTGGGTGCGGAAGAGCCCTGCTGTGACGCAATTCGCCAGGTAAAAATTCCGTCCATATTAACATTTTCGTTGGAGTCAGTCATTGTTGTCAACCAAGACATGATGGATTTTCCTCCTTGATTCATAAATGATAATAATTTTTCTTCTATGATCATCGACGGTGTTATTGCTGGCATCCACAAGGTAATTTTTTCAAGGACAACTTTACCAGGATCACCAGGATCTCGCCAAATGGCTCTGTCATCATTGGCATCTCGAACGAAAGATATCGTATGCTTCGCTCCGTAAATAACTTTTCTGAAATGTCTGCAAAATCCAAAAATATGAGATAATGGAATTGCACAGGAGAATTTTCGTTCATCTCCCTTCAACATATTTTTTCTTACGGCAAATCCAAGATTGTAATTGCCATTGGGGGAAATCATCACTGAACGAACATCAGCGGGGGCGCCAGCGGGGTCTACCGGTCTACCGATATCATATGGTAAATGTTCAGGGTAGTTGGAATTATCCTTGGCAAACATCATACTAGGACCGGCTGATCTGGTAAAATCATCCGAGTATCTCGCTAGACCTATGATAGTCGTTGCTATATCAACGTTGTTCGTAATTGATTCAATCTCTCTTCCATCAATCATGTAAGTGGCATTCTTGAATAATGCCATGATACCATTATTGACAAACCCAACACCAAAATCCGCATCGTAGTTGGTACCATCAGCTGCCTTTACAATTTTACCAACAAATTCGATATACGCCTCAGATGGAAGAAAATATCTTGTTGTATCGTGGACTTGAATTTCCTTCCGATTTCTTGAATCTGGCTCAACTACATCGTACGAGAAATACTGAAAATCTCGCACTGATGTGTCCCTACCTACTGGTTCATCCATGTCAAATACTTCATTTGACACTTGTGCGAACATTTATTACTAATAATATCGTCTAAAACGAAGACCACTACCTGAAACAAAACTTGTATTTGCTAAATTTGTCCTAGCAACATTCTGCGCTAGATTTGTATTAGCAACTTCCTGCGCTAGATTTGTTATAGCAGCTTCCTGTGCTAGATCATTTATTTTTTTATTTGCCGCATCATTTATGGCCTTACTGACTTCAGGTGGCATTTCGCTGGTAATGGGTAATTTAACAGGTTGCTTTTTACGTACTAAACTTAATATTTTATTTTTGATAGCGTTGAAGCCTTTACTGGCCAAATTACCGATACCAGAAACAGCAGTCTCACCAATCTTTCCTATTGCTTTCAATCCTAGTTGTTTTACCATTGGTCCAATTTTAGGTATTACTCGCGTGACAAGACTTCCAATGATATCGCCGAATCCATTACCGTGAATATATTTGTATACTGGCAATCGAGAGTTTACTATGCGAACCTGATTAGGTCTGCGCTGATGTTTATGAATAATCATATTATTTCAATTGTGTTGATTTAATCGATGAGTTCATCGACAAACTCTTTATAAATGTGAGAATCGATGATACCACCACGGAATAATCGCTGACAAATATCTGATGCTTCGTTGACTATCTCACGGGAGTTATTTCCGGCTCGCTTTCCTCCGATTAATACTTCAAGGCGAGATACATCGTTGACAACACTGTCGGGACAAACTGAATATCCGCTTCCTGTTTTTTTTTGTTCTGGAGATTCCAATGGCGTTACGTAAAATATTTCGTCTGACGGCGATGAAGATTTCTTCTCCTCTGCTGATCCTGGTGATGTCCCTGACGACGACCCTGGTGAATATTGTTCTAGTGGAGGTGAAGGGGTACCGCCCCTAAGTGTTGCACCCTCCCCGGGGTCAATTCCCCATCTTAATGGTTTTTCAGTGGGACCCCTGTAGTTTGACGCTGTTGGTTCCACAGGTGGGGGTCTCCAAGAGGGGAATGCAGAAGGTTCCCTTGGATATAATGTAGGAGAGAAAAGAGGAGAGTGGTGAGGATCAAAGGAAAATGATTCAGGACTATCACTTTTAGGTGGTGAACCTTTATCTTTAGGTGACGAACTTTTACTTTTAGGTGACGAACTTTTACTTTTGGGTGGCGAAATTGTCTTTTTTGCACTTGCAAATCTGTATTTAATAACATCTGATGAAAATTTTTTAAAATTTTCATCGCTGTATGTTATTGGTTTTCCCATACCACCAAAATACATTATTGCTAGCCAATCAATTTCGTCAAGTTTATCAACATCAATATCTTTTCGTAAAAGTAATCTTTTATTTTCCGGAGAATTATCCGCAGCCATCTGAACTCTTGAATCATAGTTGCGAGTTAAATGCAACATGTTTTCATCCAAATAATTTCCAGCAGGTATTCTAGGATTAATTTTAATCGAACCATTAGTCGGTGATGATTCATATTCGTGAACAATTATTGGTTCATCAATCTGATCTTTTTTCTTTTTCGATTTTCTCTCTTTTTTCTGAGGTGAAGTTTTTTCTTTTGGTCTAGCTCCTAATTCCTCTGGTTGAAATATTGGCTCCTGTGGTTGAATATCTTCCTGTGGTGTTTCTTTTCTCCCTCGTTTTTTAGTTTTTTCCTTCTTCTCCTGTTGTTTTCTTTCTTTCTCTAGTTGTTTTCTTTCTTCTTTTTCCTGTTGTTTTCTTTCTTTCTCCAGTTGTTTTCTTTCTTCCGCCTCTTGCTTATTAAATCTTTGTGTATCTCTTGCTGTTTCTAAAAATCTTCTGTAACGCGGATCCGTTGTCTTACTTATTGATGTTGTTTGTGTGTAAATTTTATATACCATATCATACCAATTATCGCGAGTTGCATATCTTTTTTTCCCCACTGCAGTCAAAAATTCAGTTCGACTACTAAAATATTCCTCCGCAAATTGGCCAATCTCATCTATATTATACAATGTCGAGAGGGGCTGCGATATTATTTCCCATCCCTCATCGGTGAAATTTTCTCTTAAATTATCGATATTAAACTTCCCTTTTATCATTGAGATTTTTCTTCCTCCCGGTTTTCCATCTCCAGGTTTTCCTCCATCAGTAATTGCAAGTTGTTGCGCCGCTGCTGCTATTGCTAATCGCTCGGGTAATGTTCGTGATTGATCCTCAATACCTTTCAACATAGGAAAGATTCCACGTTTTCTAGCATCTGGATCTTTTTCGTCGCCATATACAACCTGTTCAATTGTTCCGGTTACTGGCTTCAACCATTTTGCCGAAGTTTCTGAAATTCCATGTTGCATATCTTCGTAACCACGAACATTTCTCTTAAATAATCGTTTTGTCGGAATTAGCTTCTTTAATGCCGCTAATTGATCTCGCGCTAATCTAGCAGATTGAGGTTCTCCAACTGTGCTAACTTTTCGACTCATCTTATTTTCAACTATATTGTTTTATTGTGAAATAAAATTAGTATCCGCAGTCGGAATTTGCAATCACACACAAATTTTACAATACCCCCCCCCCAAAAAATGCTGTTTTTTTTATGCCTGAAAATGCATCCCGGGGCGAAATTTTAATGATTAATTTGCGCAGGAAGGTTTATTTTTGAAATCTGAGGCTTCTACGGAGAAAGTTTGTGTGGGAGGCTTAAAATTATCTGAGCCACCTGGTCTGTACGACTTCCCTGCTGCTTTTCCATTGTCGCTAGAGTGGCCCAGGGGGGTCTGTAATGCTAATTCCCATTGTCGCTACGGTGGCCCTATTCACTACTTATATATAATAAATCTAGTATTTTAAAACCCCGTTATGAAAAAACAAATGATGATAATTTCATTAAATGGATATATCGCGTATATTACAACAAAAAACAAGCTAGAGGTCCAGAATTTGAAAGACTTAAAGAAGAAGTAAAAAGACTTTATAGAGAGAGATGGGAACAACCAAAACAAGGAGAGTCCTCCCAGTATCAGCTTCCTCCACCTCTGCAACAAATAGAACAACAACAACAATCTTCTTCGCCACAGCAAAGGTTGATGTCGGAAATTAAAAAGGCTAAAGAGTCACTTAAATCACCCTCCTCGAAGAAAATTTCTTCACCTTTACATAAAATTTCTGCACCGAAAATGACATTTACACCGACAGGTTCACCACATGGATTTCGAGAAGGTTCACCCCCGGCCATCACTGAAGTACTTACTCCGGTAATGCAACCACCAGTATTTAAAACACCTCAAGATGAACCTAAAACAGGATCTGGTTTATGTCCTGATAATATCATCAATGACGTATCACGGTTAGAAGTTCTCATAGGAGGAAAACGTGCCGGAAATAATTCACCAGAAATAATTAATGAAGCAGCTGATATTTGTCGGCGACTATTTCAAGGTGGTATCATGGATATTGGCGTTTACCGAGAACTTATTGATGAGCTCGTTGATGACTAGTTGTTAGATAAATGGTAAATAAAATAAGATGATTGTGCATGATAATCATCGTAAACCCACACAGGTTAGAGCGGTAAACTCACGATTACCAATCTATGAAGCAATTTACGGAAATGGACTTGGTGATGTCATTCGAGGATTATTCACGAGGATAGCTCCAAAAGTAGCACCTGTTGCAAAACAATTATCGATGAAGGCTATTGATATTGTTCGTGATAAAGCTCCTGGAGCAATTGTCAATGTTGCTGGTAAGGCGTTCTCGGCGATCAAAGAAAGACTAGCACGATTACTGCGACGAAAACAACAACCACCGGTGAAACTGGCAAGTACTGAGGTGATGCCCTCAGACGTAAGTAAAATAATAAATCAGGCTGCAAATCAAAAACTAGCGGCGATATCTGAAGAAGCGGAAAAAAATATAACAGCAAATTTAATAGCAGGAAGCGGTTTTCGTCGAAGATGATCATCATTTGGAAAAATGATAATTCTAATAAAAATGTTCAGGCGCGAATCAGACCCAGCATTTGATATGGAGGCACTTGTCCTTAAGTACGAGTCAGTACGTGATTATCAATTTTATTCTTATGACGCAAGACTACCAAATCAGCGGGGGAGAATCGAATTACAGGTTCATGATACAAGTAGATATTTCTTGCCCGCTGAGGCGTTTATTGAAGTAGAAGGTACACTTGTAACGAATGTTGATGCTAATACGGCATATGCTGCTAATTTACGTGTTGGTTTTGTCAACAACGGGATCATGGCATTATTTAGTGGCGCCACATACATGATTGATGGAAAAAATATTGAATCAATTCAGAATGATGTCGACGTTGCTACAACAATAATTGGTCTGGCGAGATATTCTGACGACTTTACAAGATCAGCTGGTCCAACAATGATGTTTGCTAAGGATATCACCGATAACGCTAATCATATCAGGTATACTAAAATACGGACGCCGCAAGGTACTGCAGTTAATCCACAACCAGTTGACTTTGAACACGAAACCAGACCAGCTGCTGATTTTGATATTGTAAAGGGTGATAGCGCGACTTTCAACTTAGGATTTGCAACACGCCAAGCATCGCTGTCGGGAGATAGTAGAAATTTTTCGTGTGCAATTCCATTATCTCACATCTTTGGATTTTGCAGAAATGTTAGAAAGGTCATCTTTGGAGCTAAACACACAATTGTGCTCGTAAGAAAAGGTGATGATAATGATGCAATCTGGCGAGGTGGTGGTATTGCCGATGGTAAAGTAAATATATCAAAACTTTCATTGTGGATGCCAGTAATGACTCCATCTATTACTGAGGAACAAAAATTACTATCTTTTATGGATCAAGGCGGTAAATCATTGCTATCATGGTTAACAGTAACCACAGATGCTACTCAAAGCAATATTAATGGTTTATTTACATGGCATATAGCATCACAACAGGGTGTTTCTGCACCACGACATATTTTTATTGCACTACAAAATATTAACCGGATAAATAATCAACAACAATCACATATGGTATTTGATAACTTTGGAGTTAGTGAAGTATCCTTACGGATAAATGGACATCAAGAACCATCCGAGGATATACAACTAAATTATGCACAAAATCATGTAGCGCGCGCATATCATCGTTTAATGTCATTCATGGGACGTGATCAAAATATAGATACTGGTTTGCAAATATCACAACTAGATTTTACAGGTGTATATCCGATTTATTATTTTTCACTAGAACATCTTGATTTATCCAAACAATCTGTTGTTGATATACACTTTCGAGCTCGTGTTACTAACCCTCCTCCTGATATACCCGGTCCACCAATTGTTCTCGGCTTCTACAAAGCGATCGCGGTCATACTTAGCGACAAGGCCATGTTACTTGAAGGTGGCAGTGGTCGAATGAGGGTCGTTGATGCACCGGTGGAAAATCTTTAATCGTGTTATTTAGAAAAATATATTTTATATAAAAATGTCGTATAGTCATGTTAATGTTACTCTGACCCCGGGTCAGGTAAAAAAGCTTCAATCAAAAACCGCCAACAAATGCGGAACTAAAATATCACTAAAACGAGATCATATTAGTGGTGGTCCAAACAAATTATCGTTGACAAATAATCAGATTAAACATTTCAATAAAGCCCTAGAATCAAAAACTGGAGTTCAATTCCATCTCTCCCCGAGCGCCATCAAAGACATGGTTAAAACGGGTGGTATATTCCCACTACTTGCGGCCATTCCGGCATTAATAGCTGCAGCTGCTCCAGCCGTAGCAAAAGCGGCCGCGTTAGGTGCTGTTGGAACAGCCGCTGGAATGGCACTAAAGAAAGCAACAGGGAAGGGGTACAAAAAAAAGGGACGCGGTCTAAGATTACCGGGATCTCGTTGGGGGAGAGGCCTAAGGCTTCCAGGATCATTTCGTTAGATGCTCCAGCATCAAATTTTGATTTACTTGATGCTGCTAAAAAATTAAAAATATCTGCCTTTAGAGGTGTTTTCATGCGAGATCAATTACCGAAACAACCAAACAAACTAGAAACAGGTATTATTAATCTTGACAAACGTTCCGGACCCGGTACTCATTGGGTATCATACGCGGTTGATCCGCGTGGAATTGTTTATTTTGATTCGTACGGGTTAGCTCCACCTGTTGAATTTATCAAGTATGTCGCACCACTCCACGCAACAACCAGAGGTTATAAAGTTTGGTATTCAACGCTACCCACACAAACAATGACAGATCCGCCAATATGCGGCCGTGAAGTAATTAATGTACTCGACGCTATATCAAAATCATCCAGGCCACCACATAAAGTCGTGCACGATTATACAAGCAACCGATATGTTGCGCGTAAAGCATTTTAAACAACGGATCTTATTATAATGGTTGACATTTACGGAAGATCTTCACGCGTTAAGAAAATAAAATCCGACGTTGATCTGTCAAAGTATGCGACTAAAGATGACCTCGCTGATATTATGAACTTTGCTGGAGTTGATCCAGATGAGGTTGTTATTTTTCAAGATCGATATGGTAAACTAAAAACCAGCAATATCAAATGGAATGATATAGTCCGGCGAGTACTCGGTGCAGTTACAGATAATATTCCCGTGTTTACTAACGGTGGTAGAATCAGAGATGCAAGTGTATCATTAGCAACCATCAGAGATGAAATTGCAAAAAGTGTTGCTAATCGCGTGAGAAACACCGGTGACACAATGACGGGTGAACTTAACATGAACGGGAACAAAATAGTAGTTTTAAGAGATCCAACATCTGACGAAGACGCAGCAACAAAAAAATACGTCGATGTCAACTATGGCACCGTAGATAATAAATTATCCACGTTACGGGCCGAATATGATGTTCACGTAACTGGTTTTTCAAGGTTCCGAAGAAATTTTCAAAAAACCGATGAATCTATAGATAAATTCCTCGGTACTCCACACGCCATTGACATGAAACTCGTTGATATCAAAAATAACCTAGACACGATCAAACGAACACAGCAAGACATCGTAGCGGGAATTCCTGAGATTATCAATAAAACCAATTTGATTAAAATTTCAGCTGCAATAACTCCCGGGCATATCACAAACATCGTATGCACGGTATCATCGGGATTTGCAACATGGTCGCAGCAAAATAATACTATCAAATATACCGCAACAGTCACTGGCGTGTACAGGCTGTCTGTGTTTAGTGCTGCAAAATTTGAAATATTTACAACGTTTCCATGGCGTCATTCCACCGACAGGTTTTCCGGGGTTGTATCTGTTGTATTAAATATCGGAACCGAAGAAATATTTATTCTGGAAGCAGCTGATAAGAAATTAACCGCAACATCCTTCTGGTGGTGTTTGGAATTTGTAGCTGAAACACCTCAATTGGTTACGGCATAAAAATATATATGGACGGTGCACAATACAGATACAATCAAGCGCGTGAATGGCAGGCGACGCTAAAAGATCAAGTTGATCAATATACAGTAAAAGTAAAAAAATATCGACGACGATTGGTTATCGTTGATGTGATTGTTTATTCAGTATCCGCTGTTGTTGCTGGAACCGGTGTAATATTATCAGCGTTGACAACGATGGCACCAGTAGCTGTAACTATCTGTATTTCAGCAGCAACAACTATTGCAGGTGTGCTTGGTATCATCACAAAAAAAATATGTACTTGTACGAACGAAAAGTTATCCGATTACAAAATAAAATTACATACAGCGACGGTAGCATACTCGAAATTATCCTCGTTGTTATCAGCGAGTCTCAGTGATGGAATTATATCTGATTTCGAATTTTCAATGATGACCAAAATATACGATGAAGGTATTAAAGATACAAGTATCAATAATGACAGAATTACTCCAGCAGATCGTGACCAACACAACTCCGCCAAAGATAACGATGATCTCGGTAAGTTCAACTAATCCTGAATTTAGTGTTAATTTTCCTACTGCAATTCCAGTAAAAGAAATAGCACTAGCACAATTACGAGTATATTACAGCTGGCCAAATATCAGATCAAAATCATTTAATGGTACACCAGCAAATAATTCGCTCGTATTTACTAACAACAACAAACCCGATGGAACACCTGACTGGGTTGTTGTTGGAATACCAACCGGCAGTTATGAGATCGAACAAATCAGTGAGGAATTTGCGCGTAGAATAAAATCAATAACGGGAAAGGAATCAAAAATATCAATAAACGTTCACGAGCCGACGTTGTCCTCGACGGTTGAAATAAACTCGCCTGATTATGCCGTTGATATTTATCAATCTTCAATCAGATCCGTGCTAGGATGGCCTGAAATATCACCACCGATAACACCGATACCACCAGAACCGAAAAAGTCTGATTATGTCACGGATAGACAATCATATCATGAAATTAATCCATCATACGGGGAACAACTACGTATTATAAAAAATAAATCAATGCTTCACAATTTTGTCTTCTTCGGTGGAGTTGAGGCATGGTTTTTTAAAAATCCGGGAGAAACAGGACCTCATTGGGGTTTTCATCGAGATACGATTATTAGTTATTTTCAGGAAATCAATCAAGAGTGTAAAAAACAACTAGATCAACTAAATCAATATTTTAACGAACATATTTTTGACATATCAGCGTCATCGCGTGAAAAAATCATCACGCGTGTGGAAATATTAAATCAGCTTATATCAGATATGGAATATATTAATAACCGAATAGTTCAGGAGATGGTTAGTCTTTTAAAATCACCTGAAAATTCTGATGCAAAAGCATGGTTAGAAAAATATAAATTAACAGAAGCCGATGTACCAAATTATAAATTTCCCGGGTATAGTGTAACCGAGTTGAGAAAATCTATCAATGATGTCATTGATGAGTTTTTTCCTAAAATACTCGATGCGTGGAAAAAACTAGCACCACCTCCAACCGTTCTCAGATATGATAATGATCCACACGGCGGTGGAAGGCACGTATCCCCGCGGATCGTTAATATAACACCGACGGTCGCGGTCAATCTGGTTTGTGACGTAATCGATGGCAGCTATCAAATAGATCTCGGAAGATCAAATCAGGCTCAACAAGGATACATCCTATACACGTTCACACCACAAGTTCCCCCTGGAAATTTAATCGTGCAAGAACCAACTAATCCCGTGTATTTGCGGTGTCACAATAATATGTTAACACGAATCAATTTTAAACTCACAGACCACCTTAATCGCTTGATTGACATACGTGAAGAAGAGCTTGTAATAAATCTGTATGTAAAGTCGTAAAGACTTTTGTCGTAAAGACTTCCGTCTTAAGGATTTATCGTAGATCTTTATGTGGAGGGTTTTTACACGCGAGGATTTCTTAACAGTTAGAAGAACATTTGTAACAGAGATCAGAATCAAATTCAATCAACTTAAAAAAATATTTTATTATTACTGGCACAAATTTGTGTTTGGTACAAATTAATCGGCCTAGGCAACTAAAAAAGCTAGTCGATGAAAGTAAAATTAAAATTTCTATAACAAAAAAAAATAATATTTATTAATTTTCCTGATTTTTACTGAAATTGTACAAATTACTTGATTTTGACTACCAACTACCCCCTCAGAAACATAAAAATGCACGAACTACTTGATTTTGACTACCAACTACCCCCTCAGAAACATAAAAATGCATGAACTACTTGATTTTGACTACCAACTACCCCGTCAAAATCAAGAAAGTTCTAACCTTGTCAAATTGTTTCTAACAAATTTTATTTATTATAAATTAATTTTATTTATTAATAATATTATTTTTACTGAGATTTTTATTTTTTTTTTACTAAAATACAACGAAATTGCTCAATTTTCCTGATTTTGACTACCAACTACCCCGTCAGAAATCAAGTAATTTGTGCATTTTTCTTTGATTTTGACTACCAACTACCCCGTCAGAAATCAAGTAATTTGTGCATTTTCTTGATTTTAGTAAAAAAAAATAAATCCTCAGTAAAAATAAAATTTATAATAAATAAAATTTATTAGGAACAAATTTGACAAGGTTAGAACTTTCTTGATTTTGACTACCAATACATGTGGTCAGCGTTGACTTGGACCCCAGTTACCAAAACTTTCATTTTCATTATCATCAGTAACGAGGTTACCTTGGATCGTTTTACCAACGAAGTTACCTTGGATCGTTTCATCAGTAACGGGGTTACCTTGGATCGTTTCACCAGTAACGAGGTTACTCTCTGACATAATTTTTCTTAATTGTCTTATGCGAGTACTAATCGTTTTCTTTGCCTCATACTCGTGGGATAATAACGACTTAATTCTTTCTACGGCGGTAGAAAGAGGAACGAACTCCTTCACATGATCATCTTCTACGGTAGCTAGCGACTGAAACATTGCCGATTGAATCCGTTTCATGAGCCTGTATTCAGATGATAGTGTGTGTGTCCCCATGGTTTTACGTTCTTGTAAAATCTCAAAGTCAGAAACTATTTTTTCAGGATTAAGTTCATCAGATATATTAATTCCATCTTTTTTTAATTTTTTAATAGCGACAATTACATCATTGATATTTTCATGGTTCATTATATAATATATAAATCTTTAAAATAAAAAAAAATATCCCTAGAACACCTATCGAGTGTATTAGCGAGTTCGTCGGGATGTTTCAGGGACAGCACAGCCAAGAACTCGTAGCTTGCCACCGCAATCTACCAAGTTCATTAGGCAAATATTCCCTCTACGAGAGCCCCTAACCCGCCAAACAACGGTCTAGAGGCCCAAGAGGGAGGACGGCACAACCCTCATAAACTCGTAGCTTGCCACCGCAATCTACCAAGTTTAGAGGATATACACATAACATATAACTAACTAAGGACAGCACAGTCCTCATTAAACTCGTAGCTTGCCACCGCAATCTACCAAGCTTAGAGGATATACATATAACATATATACAATGAATGAAGAGCCCCTATCGAGTGTATTAGCGAGCTCAGATTATGAATGAAACGGCACTAACTAAGGACAGCACAAGGACAGCACAGTCCTCATTAAACTCGTAGCTTGCCACCGCAATCTACCAAGTTTAGAGGATATACATATAACATATATACAATGAAATGAATGATATACAATGAAATGGTTATATACAATGAATGAAGAGCCCCTATCGAGTGTATTAGCGAGCTCAGATTATGAATGAAACGGTACTAACTAAGGACAGTACAAACATATACGCTCAGCAAAATCACACCCACAATAATTAATCCAGTGGGTGATACGAAAATATGTATCAACAACCAGTCAGTATTGTGGTTGTGAATTTGCTGAGCGGAGGGGTTCTTGCGGTTCCCCCCACTATTATAAAAATCGCAATTATGCGCACCACCGACAAATTGTCAGCCATGGGGATTCGATCCTGGACCGCGAGCGTCACAGTCCAATACCATACTGATCGAGCTATCAAACATTGTTACGAACATATGTTTCGGAAGTTAATATATAGCTAAGGAACCAATATTTACAGTAAACAGCGGTTTCTGAATCATAACAGTTTCTGTATTTAACAGTTTCTGTATTTGTAGCGGTTTCTGAATAATAACAGTTTCTGTATTTATAACAGTTTCTGAATAATAGTTTCTGTATTTGTAGCGGTTTCTGTATTTATAACAGTTTCTGCATTTATAACAGTTTCTGAATAATAGTTTCTGTATTTGTAGCGGTTTCTGTATTTATAACAGTTTCTGCATTTATAACAGTTTCTGAATAATAGTTTCTGTATTTGTAGCTGTTTCTGGATAATAACAGTTTCTGAATAATAACAGTTTCTGTATTTATAACAGTTTCTGTATTTATAACAGTTTCTGAATAATAGTTTCTGTATTTGTAGCAGACCGAAAATCAATAATAACAGTGGCATTAATGCACCAGTCAAAGAACTTTCCAGAATTGTAAGTTCAGTGAACACACAACTGCAGGTCAATTACAATGAGTAACGGTTTCTGTTTACACACAGCTTCCTACGGATCAATAATATTATCATGTGTTGTATGATGGGAAAATATTTAAAAACCATAAATAATACTTATGAGTCTAATGAGTTAGGTTCGTCGGCACTATACGATGTAATTAGTTAAACTGACTAATTACAATCATAAAAAACCAACCATCTACGAAGAAAACTATATATTACAAAGTAATCTCCCTTATGTAATCAAAAATTCAGTAGTGTATGGAGGACCTCTGTGACATAAATTAAAAAAAATTAATTCAATGTGGTGATGATAGTTAATAATGTGGTGATGATAGTTAATAATGTGGTGATGATAGTTATTGATACTGAAATGTAATTTTCTGTTTATATTTTTTCGAGAAAGCTGTTTTATATATATTTTCTGCCACTCTTTGTACTGATTGCGGGTGAATATCAAAATATTTAGCAGCTGAACGCATCGAACGCAATTTTATTTCTTCACCAGTTTCTATGTTTGTAGAAATTACCGCCCTCTTTCCGATTGTCTTACATCTTCCTGTATTACCGCGTGTGTTATTCTCGCTGTGAGAGATAGCTTGTAAATTGGATAAATTATTGTTTTGAGGATTTCCATCAATATGATCAATAACAAGACCATCATTGATCACTCCGAAGAAACATTCATACGTAAATCTATGACAGAAATAATGTTTTTTCCCAACTGTAAATCTAAGATAACCAACATTATTAATACAACCAACTTGTCTCTTCAACTTGCGGTGTCTGATGATACCATTAATATTTGATTCATAGTTTGTTATGACAGGATGTGGGACAAATATATTTTGCTCCATTATAATAATATTATATGTTTAGATCATTGTTTGTCTGAAATCTTGATATATAATCCTTCACGGATTTTATAGCGTTTTCACCGCTATTATTTTTTTTGTCATAATATCTTTTAAGCTCTCTGAACCGTTTCCCGCCACACTTTCCACATAATTCTGTCTTTCCTCGCACTCCAATACCACACCGTAGACATGGTATTGGTCCTAGACTTCCTCGTCGTATGTTTTGTGAGTGCATCCAACAAAATTCCTTTCTACAGGATTTGTTGCATCGATTTACTGAGCCGATCATCAACCATCTACATTGGGACATTGTATATATATATATAATTTTCTTTATTTAAATATTTGTTTTAATTATATGAACGAGTTTGAGAGATTATCCCAAACTAGGCCTGTTAAGTATAAATTCAACCTTGACAGATTATCTTCTGACTTGCCAGTACGAGATCTGGTTGATCCGAAAAATAAAAGTTTGATCTCGAAAATTCATGACGCTAAGAAAGAATTTTACACGGATGGTGCATCTCATACATGGTCAACGTTCAAGATTATACGAAACACTGACTTTGTCACGGACGCTACAATGAATGACAAGCGAGCGGCAACTATCATTAACTACATCGCTGAATACGAGGGCAATCAAAAATATTTATTCAGAGTAAAATTTATTGTATTAACAGAAACAGATAGTTGGATTATCCGTGACAAATATGATCCTGTCCTTGGCAATAATAAAACTATCATATTAAGTAAAAATTCCAGACCGGGTCTATTGACTGGTATTGATAAACCGTATTATGAACGAGCATATCCTGTAACAGCAGTTATTTATGGAATCTATGAGATAAATAAAAAACCTAACGTTGATAAACTAGCGCCGATGAAATTTTCAAGGTTAAATTGTGTGGCTGAACGAGTAATAGAACACTTTACAAACGCGATGCGTGGAAATGGATTAACTGATTTAAGGCGTGAAAAAATAAACTCGTGGGCTGATTCAGTTAGGGATACCGGTGCTACAATAAAAGATGTTGCTGAGTTAGGAAAAATATTAAAATTTCCAATAACTGTGGCGACAATAACGGGAGAAGTACTGTACCAGTCGAAATATAAATCGAAAGGAGCTCCAATAAATATTATCGATCATAACGCACACGCATGGACTAACGCAGTAACAATATTTCCACGTGATCGAACTGTTAGATTTTATCCCACAGATATGGCTGTGGCAGATATGAGTATGTTTGATTTTATTAACGAAATAAGTAAAACCGATCCTGTATCGGTATGGTTATTCAAAAGTAATGAGGAGGGTGAATTTGATCAGTTTGTCAAACCGAACGGTGAAATATATCGCACAGAATCCCTCCATGACGAGATGAAAAATCTTGCGACGTTTTTGCAGTGCAAGCACGCGGAAAATACTGACAAATTACTAACTAATTGTTTTACCGTTCCATCTGTTGCGGCTCATTTCGCCAGAGAACGAAATTCATGGAAACCAACACGATTTGATTTACTCGAGGACGTACGCGCAAGTTGCGTCGAATATGGACATGGCGGATTATGGAATACCAAATACAATTACAATGATGTTATTTCGGTTGATATGGTTGCATGTTATCCAGGAAGTTTTCTGGGATACGGAGATTGTTCTACGTACTTTGAAAGATTTGGTCACCCAACAAACGAGATGACGCGAGTGGCAATTAATGGACCATTACCTGATTTTGATCTGACTGGATTCGCCTGTATTGAGTCGTTCGAGTTTAACGAAAATCTTCACAAGATTTGTTATGTTTGGTTTGGCAGACATTTTTGTGAAAAACGTTGGGCACCTATAGTTTTGTTGCGATATATGCTAGATTGTGCGATACTGACATCGTTGGTGGTCAGTGAGGCAATTATATCATATCATGCACAGACCAAAGTTTGGTTGCCCATGTCAGATTCTGAAGTTATTAGCGAGTTTAAGGATGATATTCCTAATAAACTCAAAACCGCAAAAGATCTCGGTAGAAAAATTATAGGTAAATTTACTCAAGGTGGTGCATATGATTATAAAAGACATCACGCACGATTAATTTTAGATGATGCCGAGTACGATTTTATAATCGCTGATACAACGGCGAAAAATACATTTGTAAATCGAGAGAGTGTTTATTTATCCGACGGAACAAAATTAGGTACGATCGTTAGTTACATAAATGACGTATCCCCGCAATATACTCATCTAAGATCTTCCATGTTGGCTTATGTTTCTATAAATTTATTATCGATGATTAATAGATTTCCTGAGACCGCAGTCAGAGTCGCAACGGACTCGTTTTATATTTCAAGTAAATATTTAGAACCTGTTATGAAATTTACAAGTAATGATGAACGATGGGGTTCGTGGAGAATAAAAAAGGAACTATTACACAATTATGTAGAATCAGCAGATGTTCCAGTGACAGATGTTTATCGTGAGGGTAATAAAATATCAGAAATGTCGAAGGCACCATCGTTGAGTGATCCAATAACCAGATATAAGACAGTATATCTCAATGGACCTGGTGGATGCGGCAAAACAACTCGAACAATTAATGTTTTTAGAAATTCAGATATAATCGTGCTGACACCCACACATAGACTTGCACGTGAGATGAAACAGCGGCAAGTACAATCGTGTACGTATCATAGTTTCTTTCGATGGCGCGGGGATACATGGACTCCTGAACGGATGGGAGAAAAATATATACCTAAGATAATTATTTGGGATGAGATATGCACGGTGTCATTAGATACATTAAAAATGTTTCTTGATTGGTTGTTGACGAAAAATACCGCCATAATAATGTGTGGCGATCATGGTCAACCTCCGCCCTTTGTTGGACCATCTCCACATGATTGGTTAAAAAATTTCGTTAATTATTACGAAGAAATAGATGATGATCATAGAGCTCTTGATGCAAATTTGAAGGAGTTTAAAAAATTAATCAGATTACAATCAAACAAAATTCAGTGTGAAATATTACGTGGAGTGATCTCAGACACATCAATGAGTGATTTTTTGAACTCATGGAGACCCAACGATTTAATCGTAGCAAGTAGAAAAATAATCAGAGACGCTTTACAACAACAGTTATTTCAACTACATAAAGAACAATATTCAGAACTACCCGTTCCGTTATGTTATAGACCATCAAATACACGAAAACAGAATATTAATGTTGATATTCCAGGACAGACTGAGAAGCAAAATCTCGTATTAAATGATATTGTCGCCGTTGATATCAGTGTGGTCGAAGATGCATTACGCGCTGACAAATCTCCATGGGTGTTGGGATACGCTATGACGATCCACTCGTCACAGGGATTAACTATTTCTGACACACGAGTCTGGATTATAGACGATCGCATCGAGTGGTCAAATTTAGTTTATTTAGCGGTATCGAGGGTCAGAAATATATCTCAATTACGTAGAATTATAATTCCTGAAATCGTTGATAAATTTAACATCATCGATGATGATATAATAAGAAAAAAATTAATCGGATACAAACAATCTGACAAAAAAAATAAACGCGACTTTGATCTTGATGTTGAATTTGTTATTGAGTTAAAACAGCAGCAGAACAATCATTGCACAAGTTGCAATTGTATAATGTTATGGCGATATTCAAGTAATGATTCAAGACAATTTACCGTAGATAGAAAAGATAATAGTCGCGGTCATACACGAGAAAATACCATGCTGACCTGTCTGGAGTGTAATCGACGTAGAGGCGCTAGTTAAGTGATCGAAATCACCGAAGTGATCGCGGCGGTAGTTGTGTATCCGCGGGAATTATTTGTAGTTGTTCACGTGTAAATCCACGTTGAGGAGCAGCAGAATCTAATCTGTAGATTGCAGGTCTGGAAACGCCTACATTTCTTCCAGTGGATCTTGTCACGGTAGATATTTTGTGTGTGGTAACACTCCAAATAGGATCAGTCGCTCTCGCTTTACCACCTTCAAGTTCACCAGGCTCATATAAATATCTGACTGTGACATCACCTAATATTTTTTGTTTTCCGGCATCTTTCCGTTGTGTTGGTATATTTTTTTTGTGACCGCGCTAATGGGTTTCATGTTGGTTGTTCGTGTAATCTCATTATTTAATGCAGCTATCACGATTGGTAATCTTGCAACCCATTCGCGAGATCTTTTATCCTGAATAAATTCCCTCGCGTATTGATATCCAAATAACCGTTCAGCAAGTGTTCGATTAAATCGCTCAACAATTGCTTGATCACGGTGAATTGCAGTATGACCTCGTCGTATTTTGGTATTATGTTGTTTCATCAACGATGATACTGGACCAAGAAATTCTTTACCAGGATCAACCTGTAGTAGCTGTGGCCATCGTAGACCACCTCGTGGTCCACCACCTCGTTGATAAATTCGTTCAAACGCATCGGCTACTTCAGATGATGTTTTCGCCGATAGCGGCTCTGCTTCTTTATATCTACTTGCAACATCAACTACGGTTAGCGCGTACTTGTACGTTTTTCCACGCACAGTATCATGCGGTAAAAACAGAATATCAGCTTGATGAACTTCATTAGGAACACTGACATCGAAATACGAGTACTGAATTTGTTTAGGACGTGGTAGATAAATTTGCCATATTGCTTGTTTAGATAACCACGTTTTAGCAGTAGAATGTTTAACCGATGCTGCATCAGCGAGTTTACCAATTGCTGCTTTGCCTCTCCAGTATCCTCTCGGTGAATAATAAATTGATTCCATTATTAATTACCAGCCCCAATCGCTAATTTACCTTTCATCGAGGATCTTACTAACCAATTAGCTAATGATTCTCTAATATTTTTATTTTTTATAGAATTTAATGAATGAATTAATTTTACATCTGCAATATGCCTATCTTGTAGATTTTTACTTTTATAAGCTACATCATGAGCATGACAAGCTCGATCAATAGCATTTATTGGTTCCTCGCCTGGTTTTGGTTGATCTTGATTATCGAGCCTGATATCGAGTCGAGTACCAGGACCGCAATAATTATATCCTGGTAGATGTTTTTCTCCGCTGTATTTAGCCCATGGAGCACCTGGAAACTTTGACATCAAATTAGCAATATCACCACCCCGCTTATTAGGTAAAAATGAAAATTTCTTTCTACAGCATACAGAACATTTTCCACCGTACGCTATTTTTTTATTTTTTGTTGTAACCGTAGCTAAATCAATAGTTGGAGTTTTAACTCTACAGCGTAAACAATATAAATTCATGTTATAATATATATGGATATAATTGATTTCTCAGCAACTCGGCAGCGAGAGCCAGTTAAGCATCATCCTGCGCTACCGAACTCCATCAGAATGATTATCATAGGACCATCTGGATCGGGTAAGACGCAATTATTACTTAATCTGATAATGAGATGGTTGAAATGGGATAAATTATATTTAGTAGCACCATCCGTTGATGATCAACGATGTTATGATGTACTTAAAGATTTCAATGAAAACGCACGATTACTGGATGAAGATACTGATGTTATAGAGTTTATAACCGATATTGATGAAGCACCATCCGTAGATTCCATAGATGGATTTATTAATAATTTAGTTGTGTATGATGATGTGATGCTAGATAAACAATCAAATCCAGCCAGAATATTTTCCCGAGGGAGACATAAAAATACAGACGTGATCTATGTTACTCAACGATATACACAAATTCCAAAGGTGATCAGAGACAACTGCAACATTTTAGTTGTGTTTAATGGCGTAGACACACACACGTTGCGAAATATTCATCAAACTTGGTGTGGTGGTGACATGGATATAATTAAATTCAAAAATTTCTTCTCACGAGCGCAAGCTACCCCGCATGGATTTATAACAATAAATTTACATGATCCAAGAACAAGATATCGTGTGGGTATTGATAAAATATTTGGGTAACAGGGGGAGCAGCAGAGAGGGTACCTACCAACGTTGGTCGTCAAAAAGGTAAACAAGAAATAAATAAACACGTAGAGTACTTTATTTTTTCAGATACTATTTCGAACTGAGGTTTTATTAGCACAATCGGTCATTGCAAAAATAAACATCTCAAGGAAAGTTCATTTGTAAAATCTGGACCTTTCTACGAGATGATTTATTTGTTTGTTTTATTTATTTTGTCGGAATTCTATGGTCTGTTCACCCTCTCTGCTGCTCAGCGCTTTCGAAACTTGCTTTAAATTATACATGCCATAATCATCTACAACAAATATAAACTGCAAGCTCGTAAGGATCCACGCTACTAATAGTATGAAAAAATGGGAACCACGTCTAGAAATGGGTGAACATAAACAGTGGCGTCACTAGGGGGTTGCGGGGGGGGGGGGGGGTCTGACCGCACCGGGTGACACCATCAGAGTGGGTGACACCAAAATGACTGTCTATAAAAATAAAAACAATATTTGTGCGGGAAGTAGGTCTATGGGGGTGACATCATGAGTTACCGCACATGACTGTCTATAAATTTTTTGAATTTTTGTGCAGGAAGGAGGTCTGTGGGGGTGACACCATGAGTTAACTCACGTGACTGTCTATAACATTTTTGAATTTTTGTGCAGGAAGGAGGTCCATGTGGTAACACTATGAGTTACCGCACTGGGTGACACCAGCCCTAGTGACGCCACTGAACATAAAATAGAGTATACAGTAAGTAATACCTCGAACATTCGCGAGGTTAGGTTCCAGAACCAGTCGCGGATCAGGAGGAATCGCGAATGTTTGGTACGAGTCACTAAAAATGCTAATAAATGCTTATTTCAAGGGTTTAAACCCTAAATATGACCCAAATCATGCTCCCAAAGCACTTTAATTTAATTTAAAAGTTAGCTTAATACATTACCCTTAAAAAGAGAAATAAAAGGTTGACGTAAAAATAGAGTACAGTATCGCCTAATGGGTATTTGCCACACTAGCGCATTTACAGTACGGTACATGTATACTAATATTACCCCTATACTAATTCTTTGGCTGCCGTTTTCTTTTGCACTCACAGTAAGGTAAAACCAAGTAACGAATGGGACTGTAAACTTAATGACTGACGTTTTCTTTGTCATTGTCAGGAAGGTAAACTAGGTAAACTTCATATGTCACAGAAGTCATATAACGAAGGTACAATTCAATAAAATAAAGAAAACATGTACTTAGAGGGTAACAATGAAAATTTCGCGAATCCGTGAATTCGCGAATCCAGAAACGCGAATGCACGAGGTATTACTGTATATGGATTTGGCTGGCCGTGATTGGTTATTAATTAAAGTAAGATTTCAGTAAAAATAATCTTTTGAGAGCTTGTCCTAGCTGTAACTGAATTATTTTTTTTCAGAGACAATGATTTATTGATGAGATTTCAGTCCTTTAACAGACTTGAAATTGGAAATCCCATTAGGAGCCATCCATTTTAGTACGTACGCAAAAATCTGGCAAAGCTTGACCCCTCCCCCTCCTGTACACATGCGTACTTTTGTATACCCCCACCTGCGTACGTACGCTTAACGCACCCTCCCCCCCCCCCCAATTATACCAATTATATACAACGGCCTTTATTTAATCCACGCAGAAACGATCAAGGATTAATAATATTAACGTGTTTAATAAAACTGATAGTCCACCGACATTGAATGTCTGGCTGCATCAAAGAAATAAGCTGTATAACTTTAAAACGTTTGTCTCGTGTCCACTAAAATTCAAACGCCGACAGTCGAACAGGTTACGTATTAGACAAATTATTATCGATGTTTCACCCCATCCCCATTTCCTATGCGTACGTACATTATAAGTAGACCCCCCCCCCCATACGCAAGCGTATGCATTTGGGTTAACCCCCATCCCCCTCCATGCGTACGTACTAAATGGACGGTCCCTTAGTGAAATTAACAGCTTACTACTTTGCTGCGGAATTGAAAACAGGTTTCAAACACATGCGGATCATTGGCTCATATGGTTTTCCCTACTCAGAAGCTGTCATCAAGAGTACGTCTTAACTGAGAGATAAAGACTTGATCATGAGTTCTTGAATTGGTAATACCATGGTGTTTGCATAGGTTCACTACTGCAGCTGAATTAATACCCTGAGTCCTATAACGGACTATGATGGCTTCATCGTACAAGTTAGAAATAAGATATAAGATTTCAATTATAAACAACATCTAGTGTTTACTTGAAATTCATCGTTATCAGACATGAGACGAAAAAACAAAACAAAAAACGGAACGAGATATAAATCTGATTGGGCAATATGTAATCAATTTCGATGACGTTTCAGTTTCGGCCAATCACTGAGTAGAACATAAAGAGATATAAGCATAAACTGATAGCGTTTCAACTTTAACTTCTGACAGGATCAGTCAGTTTAAGTCTACATAAACGAAAACCGAAAATAGTCGGGAAAAAAAAGAAGATTTTACCTAATCTGGTCAGACTGTTATTGCATATACACTATGCTACATAACATGTATTTTTAAACACAGGATTAGATCGGCACTGGATTCATTACGGTTAGACGATTCTGTGGTAATTTTTTCTGCGAGACAAAGGCCTAGAAAATGTCCCAATAACACGAGTAGTTAAGACAATACCTGGCACGTGTACTGACACAGGTTAGGGCTGACAATAGGTTAATCTGCAAGTCGTTGCACCATACAAAAGAGCCAGTATTAATGCGAATTATTACTTACTAAATACTTGTAGGTAAGACATTTAAAAAAGATTACGTTTATCTGGTTATTTAATTACGATCCATGCTATTTATTTGTATACATGATAAATATTTTTTTAAAATTAAATATCAGTGCCTTATCAATCAGGTATGTTGCCTCGCTTTGATGTTTTGCCGACAGAGACAGACAAAATAGTGTTCTTAAAGCCAGTTTCACTCAACTGAATTTCAATGGAGAAAAATCATTATTTATACGTATTTAAGTAGCCATGACTATCATTTGTCGTCACTCTCGTGTCAAGATGACAGAACGACCAGTTAAGCATCGCAGTATTGAACTATTCTTACAAGGGTATCAATGAGTATGAATCGGTGCCAAAACTTACAGTGAAGAAACTAGGGGAAAATCGGCATAAGAACGTCTACTGTTTCATATAGCAGCAGAGAAGGCGAACAACCTCGAAATGGTTCACCCGTATTTTCGCAAAATACGCCTTCCTGGGAGATCGCAAAAAAAAAAAACACACAAAAAAACCGCGATATCCAGTGTAAGACAACTCCGTCGATGACAAATTGGTTTACCCGGTTATCGCCGATGGGATTTTTTCATTGCGATACATCGAAGGAAAATATGCGATTGTGTCGGTGCCAAGTTGGAGGCGCGCCCTCTTTGCTGCTATTATCCAAAAATTGTATCAAGACCGACTCGGTATCGTGCTCGAGGATCATGTAAGTTTATTGTTATAAATCCGTGTGGAGTAGCTTGCGCTCGTGAAAAGAAATTTCTAATTTATTTATATCCATATCACCGTCACACCAGTTCTGATAAATATATCGTAGCGTATGCACACCAACTCCGTTAAACACAGCAAGAATATTACAATTTTCTCTGATTACTGGTGGTATTTGTATAAATTTTTGAGTAACATAAATCACATCCGTGTTTTTATGTCTTCCTTGAGAAAATATTCTAGCTGGATTGGACTGTTTGTCCAGCATTACGTCATCGTAAACAACTAAATTATTAATACTCGCATCAAGATCATCAACACTTGGTGCGTCATCAATATCGGTGATAAATTTAACAACATCGTCTCCGTTCTCGTTTAACGATTTTGCGCTTTCATTAAAATCCTTTATTACATCGTAGCATCGTTGATCATCACTGAAGGTGCTACCAAATACAAGTTATCCCACTTCATCCACTTCATTATTAAATTAAGTAACAACTGCGTCTTACCACTTCCAGATGGACCTATAAAAATCATACGGACAGAATTTGGTAGCGCAGCATGATGCTTGACTGGTTTTCGTTTTCTTGTTGCAGAAAAGTCAGTGATTTCCATGTTATAGAAATATATAAAAAGAATATGGATTTATATTTTGTGACATGCAGAGCGCGTACCCCGACAGGTGATCTAACAACTATTACAACAAAAAATAACAGATCAGCGGTTACGGGTAAGTGTACGCGGTGTGGTACAAAGAAATTTAAATTTATTCCCGCACAGTCGGGTTAAAAAAAAAACGAGGAGGTGATATTGCAGCAAATTAACAAAGTTACCAGGGACTCCGTGGTCTAAATACCCAGGAGAAAAACATCTTCCAGGATATAATTACTGTGGTCCTGGAACCCGACTAGATATCAGACTTGACAACCAAGGCCAACCAAAACCAGGTGAATATCCAATAAACGCCATTGATAAAGCGTGTTATGCTCATGATTTAGCTTACCGAAGTAAGGATCTGCAGCAGCGACATCTCGCAGATGTGAAATTAATTCACGCGCTAAATTCCATCACTGATAAATCTCTCAAAGAAAAATTAGCTAGTTCGTTAATAAAATCCGCAATGAAAGGTAAATTAGCGCTAGGTGCTGGTAACTAATTATAATGGAATCGATTTATTATTCCCCAAGAGGATATTGGAAAGGCAACGTAGCAATTAGTAAACTCGCCAGCGCGGCAAAAGTCACACGTGTCACTGCCAAAAAATGGTTATCCCGACAGGCAATATGGCAAATTTATCTACCGCCACCTAAACAAATTCACTTTGCACATTTTGATGTTAGTGTTCCTAATGAAGTTCATCAAGCTGATATATTATTTCTACCACATGATACCGTTAAAATCCAAAGACGTCAAATAACATATAAATACGCGTTAACTGTAGTTGATGTTGCAAGTAGATATAAAGAAGCAGAACCTTATCAACAAAAACAGCAACTGAAGTAGCTTCTGCGTTTAAACGAATTTATCAACGTGGACCCCTGCAATGGCCACAGCTGTTACAAGCTGATCCTGGCAAAGAATTTCAGGGTGCAGTATCATCGTTGATGAAACAACATAACGTCACCATCAGACGAGGACATACTGAAATTCACCGTCATCAGGCAATTGTTGAACGATTTAATCGAACACTTGCTGAGCGGTTATTTGGATATCAATACGCGAAGGAATTCATTCAGAACAAGAGATCTCGCGAATGGGTTGCAAGATTACCAAGCGTGATAACTGCATTAAATAATGAAATTACTCAACAACCAACATGAAACCTATTAACGCAATTACCAAAAAGAATATACCCGTACAACGACGTGATTTTTCAACACAACCGGTGCTGGGCAATGACAATGTGAGATATTTATATGAACCAGGTGAACTTGAAGGTGGTAAAAAAAAGCGACTGATCCTATCTGGAGCATCACGACACACAAGATATCTAGTATAACTAGATCTACTGGTAGACCCGCAATCTACAGACTGGATTCAGTTGCTCCTCAACGTGGATTTACACGTGAACAATTACAAGTAATTCCCGAGGACACATAATTACCGCCCAAATCACTTAACTAGCGACCCTACGTCGATTACATTCAAGACAGGTCAACATCGTATTTTCTCCTGTATGACCGCAGCTGTTATCTTTTCTATTTACGGTAAATTGTCTTGGATTATTGCTCGAGTACTGCCATAACATTATACAATTACAGCTGGCACAGTGATTATTCTGCTGCTGCTTTAACGCGTTGATAAATTCAGCGTCGAGATCAAAATCGCGTTTTTTTGTCACTTTGTTTATAACCAGCCAATTTTTTTCTTATTATATGGTTGTCAATATCATCATTAATGGTTTCTGACGAGTCCATGACGATTCTCCGCAGCTGAAATATTTTTCTAACTCGAGACACTGCAAGATAAACTAAATTTGACCATTCGATGCGATCATCAACGATCCAAACAACTGTGTCAGTGATAGTTAATCCTTGAGATGAGTGAATCGTCATTGCGTATCCTAGCGTCCACGGAGATTGGTCAGCGTGTAGAGCATCATCAACAACACTGACATCAACTGCGACAATATCATTGAACACAAGATTCTGTTTCCTTGATTCGGTCTGTCCTGGTATATCAACGTCAATATTCTGTAACCGCGAATCAGCTGGTCTATAACACAACGGTACACGTAACGCTGGAAATTTTTTCTTGTGTAACTGAAATAACTGCTGTTGAAGTGTGTCTCTGACTATCTTTCTACTTGCCACTATCAAATCGTTTGGTTTCCACGTTTTCCAAAAGTCATTCATGAAAGTTTCTGAAATCACGTTGCGCATTATTTCACATTGAATTTTATTCGGTTGTAGTCTGATTAATTTTTTTAACTCCTTTAATTCTGCATCAAGAGATCTGTGATCATCAGTTTTTCCGAATAATAATCAACAAAATATTCTTCAACCAATCGTGTGGAGATGGTCCAACAAACGGAGGTGGCTGACCGTGATCGCCGCACATAACCACTGCAGTATTTTTTGTTAATAGCCAATCAAGAAATGTTTTTAATGTTTCTAACGGCACTGTGCACACTTCATCCCAAATAATAACTTTTGAAGTATATTTCTCTCCCATTCGGTCAGGAGGCCACACACCACCGCTGTGTTTGAAAAAGCTGTGATAAGTACTAGAATTGACTCCTCGTTGTTTCATCTCCCTGGCGAGTCTGTGTGTTGGTGTTTGCACAATCATATCTGAATTCTGTCGAAATAATTCGATCACTCGAGTTGTCTTGCCAGAACCTCCCGGCCCGTTCAAATAAACGGTTTTGTGCCTGGATACTGGATCATACACAGACGGCGCCAACGACAATTCTGATAATTCTGATTTGCAATAACTATCTTTAACCGCAACATGAGCGAATTCACAATAACAATGTAACATTTCTTGTTTCATTCTCCACGAACCACATGATTCATCAGTGCTTGTGAAACGAGCCAATAATTCTGAATATCTTTTATCGATATAAAACGAATCCGTAGCAACAACAGCAGTGTCAGGAAATATATTTATCATCGATAGCAAATTTATAAAAACATAAGCAAGCATTGAAGATCTTAGATGTGTGTAATGAGGTGATTCTCCATCAATGTAACTAACAATTGTGCCTAACTTTTTCCCGTCGGATAATTAAACATCTTATCGATCACAAAATATATCTTTCTCTGCTGCATCAGCGACCACAAATTTATACTCGGCGGGATCCATAATCAATCTTGCTTGATGCCGTTTATGATCATATGCGCCACCCTGAGTAAATTTACCGATTATTCTTCTACCGAGATCCTTTGCTGTTTTTTGACTGTTGCTGAGTTTAATCTTAAGAATATTAGGAGCATCATTAACAATGACATCAACAGGAGTATTTGGACATTCCCGCGCATATTCTTCGATGACCTCATCTGCACTGACACACTCCCGTGTTGGTAACCAAACCGAAGTCTGCGGGCGATATGATATAATTGCTTCACTGACCGTCAACGATATTAATACGTTACTGTCAAGCATATATCGTAATAACACTATTGGTGCCCAACGTTTCTCCGAGAAGTGTCGACCAAACCAAATATAACAGCACAGATGAAGATTTTCAGCGAATTCAAACGACACTACACGAGCAAATCCTGTCAGATCAAAATCGGGTAATGGACCATTAATTGATACTCTTGCCATCTCATGGCAAGGATGACCAAATCTTTTAAAGTATTCGTTACACTCGCCCATCCCGATAAAACTTCCCGGATAACATGCGACCATGTCCACGGAAATGACATCCTTGTGGATATATTCGGTATTCCACAAACCGCCATGTCCATATTCAATACAACTTAATTGAACATTTCGAGAAACTCAGCACGTGTTGGTCTCCATGAATCTTTCTCTCTCGCGGCGTGGGTAGCAACTGATGAAACTGTAAAACAATTAGTTAATAATTGCTCAGTATTTTCTAAATATCTCTGTGCGAGTTTTCTCATTTCTTCGTGTAGAGATTCTTTACGATATAAATCGCCGTTGGGTCTAACAAATTGATCATACTCGCCATCTTCGGAACTTTTAAACAACCACACTGACACGGGATCGTTTTTACTTATCCGCTTGATAGCATCGAACATTCCACCCCCAGAGTTCTCTGACGAGTAATATCTCACAACACGATCTCGTGGAAATATTGTTACTGCACTGGTCCAGGCATGAGCGTTATGGTCGATAATTTCAATTGATGTTCCCTTTCCTTTATTCGCTGATTCACATAAGACCTCCCCCTTTAACGTTTTTACTACCATTGGAAATTTTTATTTACCTGATAACTTAGCGACATCGTCGTTTATTGACGCTCCTGTATCTTTGACCGATTCAGCCCACTTCGCTATTTTTCACGTCGCAGATCAGTTAAACCATTTCCGCGCTTCGCATTTGTAAAATATTCCATTACTCGCTCGGCTACACAATTAAGCTTTGAGAATCTCATCGGGGCAAGATCATTAATGTTAGGTCTATCATTTAGCTGATAAATTCCATAAATAACCACGGTGACAGGATACGATCGAGCGTAGTATGGTCTGTCAATCCCAGTGATCATTCCTGGTTTGGAATCTTTACTTAACGCAGCGGTTTTTCCATTAGAAGGACAGGGTCACGTTTGTCACGGATAATCCACGTATCGGAATCTGCTTGCACAATAAACTTTATTCTGAAAAGATATTTCTGATTAAGGTAATCGATAATCGTTTTCGCCCGTGTATCGTTCATTGTAACATCAATGACAGAGTCGACACCTTCGTCGATGACTTTGTCATCGCGTATAATTTTGAATGTAGACCACACGTGAGATGCTCCATCATCACGAGATTCTTTTTTGGCACCTCTGATAATATCAGTCAGATCAGTCAGAGCTCGCCTCCGCGAGTCAGGGGTTAATCTGTCAAGATCGAATCTATAAGCTTTCCATGGATTGATTCTGAATAATCTCTCAAACTCATCCATTTATAATTAAGACAAACATTTAAATAAAAAATATTATATATAATGAATCAGTGTAAATGGCTTAGGGTAGGATCTGTGACTCCATGTGGCAAATCATGTGTAAGGGAATTCTGCGGGCAACATTCACAATGTGTTCGTAATGGAAGCTTAGGGCCAATACAATGTCTGCGATGTGGTGTCGGAGTCCGGGGAAAGACACAGTTATGTGCTCGTTGTGGATGGTAAGCGATACAGGGAACTTAAAAGATATTATGATTAAAATAAACCTGACTCTGTCAGGGGTAGAGTTATAGCGTGTGAAGAGGATTATTTAAATAAGTTATCAGACAAATTATAATTTAAACAAATGATATTATTATATAAATGAATCAAGAATTTGTCAGACATCCCATCATCAAGGATTATGAAGCCAATCGTAATGGTATAGTTAGAAATTGTCGGCTGAAGAAACCAGTTGTGTTGCTAATAATTATGGATATCTAGTGTTTAGTGTTGGGAAGAAAAAATCGATCACATCAATAGTGAAAAAACGATAATTCTTTATCCAATCTGAGAGCTGTCACGCAAAGCGAGAATTGTAAGTCTGGTAATACTGGCTGTAATGATTGTAGCGCCAAAGCAGTTGTATCCATAAATTTAGATACTGGCGAAGAGAGAACATTTCAATCGATGTGTGCATCTGGCAAATATTTTGGCATTTGCATACCCTCAGTACGAAAAGTCGCAGAAAATATATACAAATCCGCATTCTCAAAGAAATATAACCAAAAACTTATTTTCAAATATCATTAAGAGAGAGCTAAGTTGTAGTATTCACTAACTACTTATTTTATTTTATTTTTGGTCAGAAATTTATATTAACATACTACTTCTTTTTCGACCTGAAACAAGGGAGATAATTCTATAATATAGCTTTCTCCCTAGTTGTAGTCGTAATTAACTATCTACGTCATAATTAATTAATTAACTATCTACGTCGTAATTAATTACATCGTAATTAATATCAGTAAGGTAACACAAAGATATTTATGGTTTCTGACTCACAAATAGAAAAATAACTACGATAGGGGCCCCGAGTGGCCGAGTGGTCTAAAGCGCTCTTCGTTACGGATCACTGCCATCTCACCTCTGTCTGCGGCGGTTCGAGTCAAAGATTCAGCCAATGTGGGCATGTGAGAAAGCTTGCCAGTAGCTTCTCGTGGGTCGGTGGTTCTTTCCGGGGTTTTCCGGGTTCTTCCTCCACCATTAACACTGGCCGCCATGTATAGCCTATCGTGCTGAAAAATGGCGTTAAACCCCACAACAACAACGATTACACATTGCATAAAGAGTTATTTTTAGATCCGCTACATGCATTTCAGACCCAATTTTATCAAGGCAGAACACGCTATTATACATTTTGTTCAGAAACCGCTGTTATATCTATCTTGAGTGCAGAAATATACCGTGTGTTCAGAAACCGATCTGTGGGTGACTACATAATAATTTGTAAATCCTATATCAGTAGATTAGAGCCATGGCGCATTGGTTGAGTAGCTGACTCTTGCCCCTTGAGAGTCAAGGGGCCAGCGGTTCGAATCTCGTAACGGGCATATTGTCGACGGTACCGATTTATAGGACTTTTCTATATGATTGGGGCGCCAGCAGCAGCCCCATGTACACCCACCCCCCCATCGTCACGTCAAACAGCGTGATGAGTACGTTTTACTCACCTCGGGGTTTGATCCTGGGGAAGGTGTACATAAAATTGAAATGCACAGACAGACTTCTAACATTTCGTTTCGCTGGCGCCCTAAAATAAACAGTAGCGTGGATGTATAAGGTCTAAGTCACATGGGTACCCACAAAAATAACATTGAGAAAGAATGTTTGGCTAACAGAAACGGTCATGGGCCTTGACAACGTCAAGGAAGAAAGGTTTCAAGCAAAGACAAAAATAGTCTCAAGAAACAAGTCTCAAACCCCAACCCCCCCATGAAAGACACACAGGCCAGTGCAGGGAAACCATGAATGATAACCACTCATCATAGTTACTGTTTATCTTTTGTCTAAAATATTTTTCTTTTAAATATATAATATTCGGAATAATGAATTACGAAAATATCAATGATGTAATTGTTTCTATTAAAAAATTAGAACATGACGGCATAAATTTATCCGACGAACTAAATCCTGAAAAAATCATTTTTGACTTTGAAACACTGCAGAAGGATAAACAACAAGGAAGATATATTATGCCATCACAATATAGATTTATAAAGAAAATTCAGACGGCTATGTGTCAATCACTAGCCACAGTAAAAGAAACGCGAATAAAGAAATTTGTTTCGTTGTCTCGTTGAATCGAAAAAATTAGGTCGGAATTATCTCACGAATATGAAGCAAAAAAGATAATTAATTCTCGTGTAAGACAATTAAGAAAAATTAGATCGTGAAGCGATCGAAAATGAAAGATGATTTTATCAAGTACGTGGAAATCAAGTAAGTACGTGGAAATGAAATCGAAAGTAAAAAACTGATTACAGTAAAATATATTTTTTTGTTGTTTTTCACTGAAAATTGTTGGATTTACACGATTTTGACTAGAAAATACCCTATCAAAATTAGCAAATCAGTCGATGTGCACGATTTTGACTAGTAAATACCCTATAAAAATTAGCAGATCAGTCGATGTGCACGATTTTTACTAGTAAATACCCTATCTGAATTAGCAAATCAGTCGATGTGCACAAAATATATATAAATAAAATATTTTTGCTGTTGCTCGTGCACAGAAATAAATTATACTTGCTTGAGAGTCGATGTGTACGATTTTTACTAGTAAATACCCTATCAGAATTAACAAATCGGCCGATTTCCATGATATTTACTAGCTAAATACTTTCCGAATTAGCAAATCCGATGATTTGCATGATTTTGACTAGTAAATGCCCTATCAGAATTAGCAAATCCGACGATTTGCACGATTTTTACTAGCTAAATACTTTACGAATTAACAAATTCGACGATTTGTATGATTTTGACTACCCAAATAATTTCCGAATTAACAGCGTAGACAGATTTTTAGTAAAAAATAAATTTCTTATAATTCTGAGCGACAGCCAGTCAGTAAAAAAATATCCACCTTGACTGTCAGGAGAATTATTTTTTGGTACTGTTTTCTTGAATCTGTTAACAGTTTCACGATGAGATCCTTAGGATGGAAATCTTTACGATCGCACAAGTAAATTAATATTTACCGTTTCATTCCTCAAATCCAATAAGTGGCTTGATTTGTCTGTTAGTTTTAAATTTATTCTTGATAACAGTGGATTATGGCATCGTAAATAGACCGGATTGATCGGCTCTTGCACAATCAAAAATCCAGGTGGATCTTTTGGCGTGAATGAATAAAGAATGAATCCTTGCTGGGCTTGATTTGATTATATTATGTCCGTGCTGTAGCTATTATCAATTACAGCACACACAAGATTGACCGCGACCACAGAAGTTATATTTACAATTTCCGGGGATACATGTCGTCCTTGTCCTTGTGGATCATTGTTGTGCCTGAAGATATTTGCCGGTGGTAGTGTTTTTCTCCATTGTTCAAGTATTTTAGGAAAGTTTTTATTGATTACATCATTAAGATCCTTTTTCATTTGTTTGGTTGCAAATGCTGGTATTACAAATGTCGATAAAATTGTGCTTCTGTTATTTTATAATGATCAAGAAATAATTGTTTAAGTGTTATTGTTTTTTTTAGGAGAGTCAAGTATATCATCAATAAATGCATTCGTTGCTGTAATATAAACTTTATTAATAAAATCAAAATCCGATATAATTTGATTTAAGTGTTGTATTGTTTCAATAATTTGTTGTTTTAAATCTTCAGAGTAAAATGCTAAAAATAAATTTTGTAGATTATTAAATCCGCGTGTATATTCAGGTTTAATATTATTAGAAAATGATTCAATTAATTTTGTGTTAACAAGTTCAAAATCGTTGTCTCCTATTGCACGGCGATCATATATATTAGGTCTTTCCATGAAAGGAAGGCCTTTACCGTCATGTTTCAATTAAAATCATTCCACCACCTATTATCCTCCTCCAGGGGTCTTTTTTTTCGATATTCTGGATACTGTGCAAAAATTCTTTTATTTGTCAAAAATTCATCTAATTTTGGTTCTGGTGGTATCGGTGGTGGCGGTGGTTGAATGTCAGGCCATCCTAACACTGATCTGATCGAACTCTGATATATATCCACGGCGTAGTCGGAAGAGTTTATCTCAATTGCAGAAGACAGCGTTGGTTCGTGAGCGGTTATTGCTATCTTGGATTCTTTTCCTGTGACATTTTTTTTTCGACGTTGTAATTCTTCTTCGATTTGATAGCTTCCGGTTGGTATCCCAATGACATTCCAGTCGGGTGTACCATCTTGTTTATTTTTATTTGCAAACACAAACAAATTATTCGCTGGCAATCCGCCAAATGATTTTGATCTGATATTGGGCCAACTGTGATATACTCGTAATTGTGCTAGTGCGATTTCACTTACCGGAATCGCAGTTGGAAAATTAATACTGAATTCAAGTTTAGTTGAGCTTACTGAGCTTACTGTTATCATTGTGGTCCTTACTGGAGTTGTATTTGCGGCTATCTGCTGAAGTAGCTCTGTCATTGTTATTTATATTTTTTCCTTCAAAACGTGGCACTCGGATTATTTGCAGTCTGTGTATGTGTTTGTCATCATCGCGAATTTGGAATCTGATATTGTTTCGTCGTTGAGGTTTGATGATATCAGCGACGATAATTTTGAGTATGCTGCTGTGGCAGTGTTTAGCCGCGTAATATAATCGTGTAGTTTTGTGCTCGTGCACGTTGATATCTTTTTCGCGATTATATTAAAAACACCTGCGATTGCCGCTGATGAAACGCATATTGTTACCGCGATTGCAGTTGTTACCGGGTCAGCGCTGATAATATTAATCCAGTGGATACAACTAACGCGGATACTGAGTATACTGCAACGTCAATAATAACTGCTCGTCGCTTATATTTCTCTGCGCTTATTGTGTATTTGTCGATGAGAGTTTTTAACTCTGATTGCCATTCGCGTACTTGATCGTATCTATATTGCTGGACCGTTGACTTTGTCAATGACTCTGTTAAGGACTTTGTCATCGATTTTGTCGTTGACATTATTATATTTTACGCAGTAAACAATTGAGGTGTTTCAGCTACAAATTCCAAACACCACCAGTAAGATATTGCGGTTAATTTCTTGTCGGCTGCTTCCAGTATAAACGTTTCTTCGGTTCCCCTATTTAATATGATAGTCACAACCCCGGAAAACTTGTCGGTGGAATGTCGCCAGGGATATGTTGTAAATGTCTCAAATTTTTCAGCACTGAACACAGACAGTCTATACATACCAGTGATTGTTGCGGTATATTTGATAGTATTATTTTGTTTTGATCATGTTGCGAATCCAGATGACACCGTGTATACGATATTGGCAATATGCCCGGGAGTAACTCCAGGTGGGATTTTAATCAGACTAATTCTATTAACAATCTCAGGAATTCCACTTACGACTTCGAGTGTTTTCTTGATTGTGTCAATGTTAGTTTTGATATCAGAAAGTTTTGCGTCAACGGTCAATGGGGTACCAAAGAATTGCTCTGCGGTTTCATTAATTTTTCGAAAGTTTCTACGGAGATTTGTAAACGCGTTTAAGTGAACGTCATACTCGGCCCGCAACGTGGATAATTTACCGTCAACGGTGCTGTAGTTAACGTCAACGTATTTTTTCGTCGCGGCATCTTCGTCGGATGTTGGATCTCTTAAAACCACTATTTTGTTTCCATTCATGCTGAGTTCACCTGTCATTGTGTCACCGGTATTTTTTAAGCGATTAGCAACATTTTTTGCAATTTCATCTTTGATGTCGGCAATTGACATACTTGAGTCTCTGATTTTTCCGCTGTCAGTGAACACAGGAATGTTACCCGGAGTAGCTCCAATAATCCTACGAATTATTTCATGCCATTTGTTATCGCTGGTTTTTAGTTTTCCGTATTGGTCCTGAAAAATAACAACCTCATCTGGCTCTATTTCAGAGAAGTGTTAAAAGATTGTCGATTTCATCTTTGGTCGCATATTCTGATAAATCCACATCGTCGCGTTTTTTACTTTTACTCGTGCTGAGAGATCTTCCGTAAATATCAACCATTATTCTTTAAGCGTTGTTTAATTTATCCGTGGTATACTCGTGCACGACTTTGTGAGGTGGTTTGGTTGATTTTGATAATGCGTCAAGTACATTAATTACTTAACGGCCACATATTGGCGGATCGGTTAATGTTTGTGTTGGTAGCGTTGAATACCAGACTGGAATAGGAGCGGGAGTACTTCGTACTCGTTGTACGTATTTTAGGAGTTCAACTGGCGGTGCTAACCCATACGAATCGAAATAAACAATTCCACGTGGATGTATCGCGTAAGCAATCCAGTGAGTTCCTGGACCATCGCTGTTATCAAGATTAATAATTCCAGTTTCTGGATTATTCGGTTCACGCGGTAAATGATCTCTCATAAAAAACACCTCTGAAATTTTTTATATTTAATTGTTTAGTGGCATCGAGCAAATCAAAATTTGACATCGGCGTCAACGGCGTCTGGGATACCACGAGGACGGAGTTCCTGGAAGTCTTAGACCCGCTCCTTTTTTTAATATCCTTTTCCGGTTGCTTTCTTTAATGTCATTTTAGCAGCTGTTCCAACAGCACCTAACGCAGCTGCTTTTGCAATAGCGGGAGCGGCTGAGGTAATTGTCGCTGGTAACGCTGCAAGAAGTGGAAATATACCACCGGTTTTAATCATGTCGCTGATGGCTTTTGGAGTAAAATTAAGCTGAACTCCAGTTTTTGCTTTCTTTGCTTTGTTGAGGTGATTTAGTTGAGTTTTAGTCAACGATAACTTGTTTGGATCACCACTGGCAATTTGATCCCCCGCTAGTGTTATCGTTGCCCCTCATGCGCTCGCGTTTTTCGATTGTAATTTTTTCACCTGACCAGGAGTCAGAGTGACATTAACGTGACTGTATGACATTTTTATAATTAACGCGATCGGTCTAATTGTCTACATGTTTTCCACTGGTGCATCAACTACTCTCATTCGACCACTAACACCTTCAAGTAACATTGCTTTGTCACTGAGGATAACCGCAATTGCTCTGTAACCAGGGTCGACACCACCAGCTGGCGGGTCACCAACATGAGCCCGGAAGTGTATATCAACGACATATTGCTTGGATAAATCAAGATGCTCCAGAGGAACGTAACAAATCTGACACAGATTTGTAAAATCAAGATGTGATATTTGCAAACCAGTATCAGTATTTACATTACGTGCCAGGAATGTCAGCAAGCGATGATATACACGTGCCACATGATTATGTGCGAATTTTAATGATATATCTTCAGACGGTTCTTGTTGTCCGTTTATTCTCAACGGAACATCGGTAACGTCGAATTGGTAAAATATCATATGTGAACGTTCCTGACTATTCAACCGATTTTTATTTTGCAGCGCAACAAAAATATGTCGTGGCGCAGAAACACCCTGCTGTGATGCTATATGCCAAGTAAATAAGCCTCTGATGGTACTTGGAACAGAGTCTGTGGTTACTATAAGCCATGGTAACAATGATTTACCGCCTTGATTCATAAAAGAGAGTAATCGCGGTTCTTCTGTGACCGATGGAGTTAATACCGGCATCCACAGTGAGAGTTTTGTTATATTTACCATACCAGCATCAGCAACACCATCTCCTCGCCAGATTGCATCATTATCATCACCTTTTCTTACGAGCACATCTGTGTGTTTAACTCCAAAGATGACCCTTCTAATATCCCTGCAAAATCCGAAGATGTGAGAAAGTGGAATCGCACACGAAAAACTTCTTCTATTTCCTGACAACATTGATCGGCGTGTTGCAAATCCCAAGTTGTAAGTCGCACTAACACCTTTTATAATAACAAATGCACCAGCTGGTCTATCTTCGTATCCAGGGTCAGCTGGCTGTGGATCAGCTGCAGTACCTCGTGGTGTTTGTAACCTAATATATTGAATATGATCAGCGTGATTGGTAATATCCTTAGCAAACATCATTGATGGACCAGCTGATCTTGTGTAATCATCAGAATATCTTGCTAGACCAATTATTGTTGTATCAACATCGACATCACTCTGAATCGATTTTCATATATGTGGCGCTACTAAACAGTGCCATAATCCCATTATTGACGAAACCAACTCGTGCATTGGCATCGTATGTATTATTATCCGCCTTTACAAGTTCACCTTCTACTTCAATAAACGCCTCACAGGGCAAGAAATATCTACTTGTATCATGAACTTGAAGTTCGATACGCCCTCGTTGATTTGGTAGTCGCGCGTCATATGAATACAATTGATAATCACGCACTGATTTATCTTTTTGGACCGGCTCACCTATGTCGAATGCTGGGTCGGATATGCGTTTGAACATTTTATACAATTGCCTATTTTCCAAATGGTGATTATCGTCGTCTGACACGAAGTCCACTTCCTGCTATCAAATTCGCTGTTATATTTTTTTCTGCTTCATTAACCCCCTGATTTATCAGCGCTGCTAGTTTCTGATTTGCAGCTTGATTCACTACTTTACTGACATCCGCGGCCATAATTTCAGTGCTTGCCAGTTTCATTGGTGGTGATGATTTTCGTCTTATTAATTGTGCTTGTCTTTCTTTGATTGCAGAGAACGCCTTACCAGCAACATCGACAATTGCACCAGGAGCTTTTTCACCAACAACATTAATAGCTTTCATCGATAATTGTTTTGCAAGAGGTCCCGCTTTTGGTGCTAACCCCGCGAATAACTCCTGAACAACATCACCGAGTCCATCTCCGTAAGTTGCTCTATAGATTGGTAATCGTGAGTTTACTGCTCTGACTTGTACGGGTCTATAGTGTCTATTATACATGATCATCTTATTCTATTTGCTATTGTTTAACAACTAGTCACTGTGGTAATCATCAACGAGTTTATCAATGAGTTCTCGGTAAATATTAGTGTCCATGATACCACCTTGAAATAATCGTCGACAGATATCAGCTGCTTCATTAATTATTTCTGGTGAGTTATTTCAAGCTCGTTTCCATCCTATGAGAACCTCTAACCGTTGTACGTCATTGAAGATATTATCAGGACAAACAAAATTATTTCCCAAACCACTACCAGTAGCACCAGATTCTTTTCCTAGAGGGTAAAGCGTATCGTAAGGTATTTCTTCTTCCTCATCTGGATAATACATTTCTTTCTCCGTTTGTTGTGATGGAGGAGGAAGTTGATAGGGAGGGTCTTTCTGGTGTTGCTTGCTTTTTTGTTGTTTTTGTTCCTTTTCTTTTTGCTTTTGCGCTAGCATCACTTGTTGTTGTTCTCGTTTTTGTTCCATTTCTTTTCGTCGTTTTTCTTGTTCTTGTTTCCTTTCTTTTTGTTGCTGTTCTTTTTCTTGATCTCTTTGTTCTTTTAGTGCTATGTTATAACTTTTTGCTCCTTCTGAATAAATCTTATAATCAATATCTTCTTTGTTTATAGAATCAACATTTTGATTTATTTTAAACACCCAGTCATTCCATGTGCCAGTATCTACTTTTTTTTAGCGTGTTCGGGTTGTAAAAACTGATCTCTGGAAGAAAAATGTTCGGCAGCAAACTCACCAAATTTGGCTATATCCCGTCTAGTTTTCATTTTATATTTTTGAATTTCCTGTATACCCTTTTTAGTCAATTTCTCCCTAAAATCAGTTCCCTTTTTTGCTTTTTTTTTGGTTTTCCACCAACAGCACCTTCGAGTATTTCTTTGTCTTCATCTTCAAGTTGTGGTTGCGGAGGAGCTATTTTTTCAACAGTCTGTTTTAATACTTGAAGAAGACTCTCTTCCTTCTCACCCTCTTCTTTCTCAGGTCCCCTAATAGCAGTTAAGACATTTACAGTAACCGCAGTGACGGGTTTAAATAACTGTTCCGTTTCCGCTGCGTACTCAACTTGTGATTTTTGTCGCGCTTGTAAGTTTTTTTCTAAATTCGTCTTTGACAGGAATAAATTTTTTTCATTGTTTCTAGTCGCTCTCTAACTAGTCTAGCTGTGTAAGATTACCGATGCACCATAATATGATATAATAATTTTTAATCAATAGCTGCAGAGAGGGCGCGCCTCCAAATTGTCACCGACACAATCGCGTATTTTCCTTCTGTGTATCCCTGGTAATCGCGATAACCAGTAAGTGGGGTTGGAGTCTATTAAGTTCGGCGAACAACGCCGACACATGTCCGATACTGAGAAAATATCGCGATTTTTTGCGATTTCCCAGGAAGGCGTATTTTGCGAAAATGCGGGTGAACCAATTAGAGGTTGTTCGCCCTCTCTGCTGCTCATATATTCCAAAGAAAATGGACAGTACAGTACGGTTAGTTACAATATGCCAACAGATGATTAACATGTTTAGACATTCCATTTCTATACATCACGTAAACAATTACATTTCATGTCTAACGTCTTGTGCTATGTGTGCAAACATTCAAGTAATTTAACCTAAATTGGTTCCACTCATCATTCATTCGAGGTTAGTTATACACAAATAAATATTTTCTGTGGGTATGTATGTGTATAACGAAACAATTGACAATATGTCTGCATCAACATTCTCGTGTAATATATATACGATGGACCGCATACAGCAGCATTGATTCAAGGTTCCAGTACATCTAGATAGTAACAACTGCCAGCAATAACTTCACCTGTTCCTGGGTTTAAAGTTACTGCACTGATGCAGTGGAGCCATTGGAAGTAGTAGCTGGCATCGCTGCATATGCAACATCAGCTCTAACAAACTCCGGTAATGCAGATGCAAGCAGTTTACACAACTGGTTACCAACAATTGCTGACCCATATAGGAGACCATATCTTATTATGTAAATGTATCTCATAACATTACAGATTCAGTCATTGCCAAAAGTACAACAACAGCTTTGATTTGGTCTGGTGGTCAACGACAGCTTTCGTTTGGTCTGGTGGTCAACGGCAACTTTAGTTTGGTCTGTTGGATACATAGATTTACATATTCTCGTTCTCCCCTCTGTCCACTATCTAGACTTGACCTCTTTGGGTTACAAACTAGATTCAAACAGACAGGAGATCAGGTTCCCGCTCATAAAACTTAAGACATGTAACAACTCGGTAATATTCAGCTTCCAAAACGCCGACCCATTTTCTCCTCCCCAATTAAAAAAGTACAAACACAAAAATTATGATAACAATAAAATTTAAAAAAAAAAAAAAAAAAAAAGTCCATTCCATAATTGGCACCTTTAACTTTTCCTGTGCTGTTGTGCTACTATGTTGGGTGTTCTTCAAGTGCCTAATTGATTTGACTACTGTCTTCATGAGGGGCAGATTTCTTGAGGGTTTTAACGGTAAATCATCTTTCTCCATGAACGTTTCCTGCACTCAGACACCATTAGTCTAAACAGTGATGTGTCCAGCGCATTAAGATGTGAAGGTGTGCATGGAATTCATTACTTGATAACACATGAATACCAATATCAATATCAAAGGCAGTCTACAAATAAAACATGATAGCACTTGAACACCAGTATCTAAGGCAGCCTGCAATAAAATTGATATCACTTGGACACCAATATCTAAGGCAGCCTACAAATAAAATTGATAACACTTGGACACCAGTATCTAAGGCAGCCTGCAATAAAATTGATAACACTTGGACACCAGTATCTAAGGCAGCCTGCAAATAAAACTGATAGCACTTGAACACCAGTATCTAAGGCAGCCTGCAATAAAATTTATAACACTTGGACACCAATATCTAAGGCAGCCACCAAGCAAAGTTGGAATTTACAGCATAGCTTCACTAAAGAATATTCTTTAGAAATCTCATTTTCAGTCTCTACTACGCATTTTACACTCTCATTTCTCATTTAGTTATCTGGAGGGCTGCATAAATTGAATTGACCGTGATTGTGTTACACATGCATTGAATTGCCCGTGATTGTACTACACATGCACTGAATTGCCTGTGATCGTCTTACACATGCATTGAATTGCCCTTGATTGTGTTACACTTGCATTGAATAGCCTGTGACTGCGTTACTCATGCATTGAATTGTTTGTGATTGTGTTACACGTGCATTGAACTGCCTGTGATTGTGTTACACATGCATTGAATTGCCTGTGATTGTGTTATACATGCACTAAATTGCCTGCGATTATGTTACAGACGCATTGAATTGCCTGTGCTTGTGTTGCACACGTATTGAATGGCCCATAATTGTACTGGACATGCATTGAATTGCCCGTGATTGTGTTGCACATGCATTGAATCGCCCTTGATTGTGTTACACATGCATTGAATTGCCCTTGATTGTGTTACACATGCACTGAATTGCCCTTGATTGTGTTACACATACATTGAATTGCATGTGATTGTGTTACACATGCATTGAATTGCTGTGACTGTGTTACACATGCACTGAATTGCCGATGATTGTGCTACACAAGCATATACATTGAACTCAGAACATGTTATAGCCCTGTGTGTGATTTTCGAAGGGAATATCACAGATTTGATTAAAACGTACTTGTTAAAAATAATCGACCAGTTGATATAAAAGACATATACGAGTAGATATTATATAAAAGGTGAAGTTAACTTTCCATGATCTTTTTTGTATTGGGCAAAAGAATAGGCACTGGGAAGACTATTTGCTTTGATTACCATCAAGCTTGGACTCTGATTTTCGTTAACTTTCTCTGAATTTTGTTAACTCCCTTACATTCAAAATCAGTTTTAGGATGGGGGCAGCAAGAACAGCTGCGCATCAAGGGTCATCTGTCAGTCAGACCCGTCAATGGGGTGTGATGGAAATCTCGTGTTTTCCCCCCTCAACACGACCTTTTCACACTTCATCAAAAATAGCATTGCGCTCTCCAAATATTTTGAATTGTACATACAGCGTGACCAACAGATGGAAAGGAAGAAATAAATGCTCAAATGCTTGCGTTATACGATTCTTTAAAAATACTGAGACGTTGACAGTTGTGAATGAAGATGAGCAACGTACATTCTGGGTGAGAATGCGTCCAATAAAGATTATATCAGTCACCATAATATATCAGCACGAGCAGTTTCAATTTTACGTGCAGCCTGAGAGTAACAAACCTGGAAGCATCTTGGTTAGCCAAGATTCCGATATGATAACCCTATCTACATCTTGCCGAAACAAGCAGATATTTCTGTGCTTCGGGTCTCTGAATTTCATAGGATGCGGCGACAATCAAAATTAAGTTGTTCAAATTTGAACACTGCTGCTACATGATCGAGACAAGGGCAGCACAAAACTTGAATGGACTGATAAACAAGAAATTTTTCACTGCTGGTCCGTGTTTGTACAAATACCTTTCACTCAAATACACCTGTAATGGCTGCCCTCTGGTACGTAGTCATACTTTTAATGTTAAACTTACAAGGTATCATTTTTAAGTCAATTGCACCCACCATTTCGGGCCAATGTAAAATGCACCACTGTTACACGCTATTGGTAAGTTGGCATTACATACTAAGGGAGGCAACTAATTAAATCCAACAGATGTCGCTAGAATAATGCACTAAAATATATGTTCGATCCACCAAGGTGTATATATTGTTATCATATCGGAACCTTGGCTGGCAAAGATGACCTGGAAGGTGTCTGAAATAAACGGCACTATTTCTTCATGTATGTATGGAATATATAAAGCTCCTCTTGATGGTCAACTTATTTTCTTGAATGTTCCAATTTGCCACTGATTAGCTGTACATTAAGATTTACTTCGATATTGTACATGTTGCAGAAGATTTTTATGGTCAAGATTAGATGCTGTTGGCGCTGAATTTGGTAATGAATGTTTGTGATGGTTGCTGTTATTGGTGGTGGCGGTGCTGCTGGTGGTGGTAGTACTGTTGTAGTCCGATAAATCAACCCCACAAATCTGTGTTGATACTGATGGACGATGTTGTGCCGAAAACCAATATCATCACGGGTGAAGGGCTGATTTATCGGCCTAATACTTCTGCTGGTGATGATGATAATGAACGGGTAATTTAAAAAGAAAAAGTAAGAAAATAAATCTTCAGAATCAGGCACAAACACCACTATCTCAGCTGCAACAACAACAGCAACAACCATACTACCACAACTACTACTACTACTAATAATAATAATAATATTAACAACAACTGCAATGGCTCGCCATCACAAATGCACACGTTTTTAGTACGTATTTATTCCCCAACCCCAATCTCGCCATACTTAGCCACACTCCCCAGACGGTGACACATAACACAAAGTTTCGTGGATTTTCACCTGGACGAGATGTGGTAACGGACACATGATCGAACGGACTCACGCACATACAGACAGACAGAAGGGATGTTTGAGAATATCCGCCACGCTTTTTCTCTCTCAAAACATTGTCTTTAATAAGTGCCATCATTATCATCTGTCCTTTCCTTTATATTGTTTACAGGTACTCAACTAAACAAGAGATTAAAAACACCGTATTTCATCATTGGCAATTTCAACACTTAGATTACGAGTCTTACGCACTGTCAACTGAGCAGTCACGGCTCCCAACACATTTTTGAGAGAAAGAGAGAGAGAAAAAAAATTAAATTATGTTCGTGAGGAAGAGATATGCAGGCTTACCTTACCAGTGAGATCACGTTGTCTGCACCATGCGATTAGCAAAACGTTTGCAACAGACCGTGCATTCAGAGAAAACCAGATTGTAAAGAACAGACGGAACAGACGGGAATTGAAAGGGGATTTCCCACTTGATACTATAACAGCATAGCAGACAATACAAAGGCAGAGTATAATAGACCAATGAATAGGCAAAACACTCCAAAGGAACGTGTACACCTCTAAATGAGGTACCGACTAAAGACACATTGTAATCCTATTATTCAAATATTCATAAATATTCATAAACTGCAATAAATCATAGCGGCCAGTTGTATGCGTGCGTGCGCGCACGCGTGTGTGACAGAGAGAATTTATGAAGAGTTTAGATTACCCGATATTAGTACGAGCATCATCGGTGAACAACGTCTCATAATGCGAATCCCTACGAGTTGCGTTAATGTTATAGGTCACTCACATGATGAGAACTGACCTTGAGCGACTTGGTTTTAAACTGTTGCGCCCGCCTGGATGTAAAATAAGACATGGGGTTGTTGATGCCACAATACAACATCAATGTATAATTGAGGACACTTTCTAACCTTAACATTCTCAAAGACGATAAGAAAGAATAAAATCACCCTGACGTGAATTCCACAACCAGTTGTCACAGTGCTTCTACCATAAAAACAAGAAGATAACTCGAGGTTATCTTTAAAATGTAATTTCTATAAAAGTATTTTTTATAATAATCTTTCATAACAACTTAAACATTAATCGTTGTGCAACGTCGTTTGACTGATTTGCACATTCCCTATATTGAGACAATTGCGAACATAGCTGTTGAGATTTCTGCGTAATCGAAATGGATTTACTCTCCCATTTCTGCAAATAAAGCTTTTCACGTTGAATACACTGGTCAACAGTGAAATCATTACTGACTTGAAAAGGCCCTAATCTGTAGTATTTTGGTGTGCCGAACACGAATATAACCGTGAAAAATTTGTATTGGCTCTCGTTTTGAAGATATTCATATACCTCATTTTCTATGTTTCACTGTGTAAATTTCTCCAGTAGGACTGCAGCAACATCCGGAATAATGATGTAACATTGCATAATACCATCATGCTCACATCATCCACAGTTGATTGCATCATTTTCTGATGCAATGCAATACTAATGCCATGCGGCTGCTGAAGTAAGTTGACGTCAGCAGTGTACTATACATGTGTAGGCCTATTATACTAATGCCAGGCGGCTGCTGAAGCTGACGTAAGCAGTGTACTATATAAAGCCCAATCAGATAGGTTCAGCATTTAAAATATTTTAGACGTTGTGCGAGACAGTTCAAGCTACTGTTACATAAAACTTATTATTTTATCCATTTACGTACAATAAAGAACAGTAATGCCTCGAAAGTGTGTTAATACCGCGGACAATTTTTGCTATATTTGTGGGGAAGTGACATTTGCCAACCAGAAGAAAAGTATCAATTCTCAAGTGAAGAAGGCATATCATCTTTACTTCGGATGCAAGGTTGGTGACCAAGACAAGCCTTGGGCTCCGCATATATGCTGTGCTACATGTACAACACAGCTTTCACAGTGGTTGAATTGCAAAAGGTCATCAATGCCGTTTGCAGTCCCAATGGTGTGGAGAGAGCCAAGCAACCACCTAAATGACTGTTACTTCTGCTTGGTTCCTCCTCTTTCCGGCGGAATAACGAAGCGAAAGAAGTCGAGAATAGTCTACCCAAACATTCCGTCTGCATTGAGACCAGTTCCACATGGTGAGGGACTTCCTATTCCAGAACCTCCAGCAGAATATTCTCTTGATTCATCTGACGAAGACAAAGGTGAGTCGACCTGTTCTTCTCCTGGTCCATCAGCATGCAGTGATCCAGATTTTCACTGTGGTGCATCATCAACCCCACACAGAATAACACAGGAAGAACTAAATGACCTGATTCGTGATTTGGACTTATCAAAGAACAAGGCAGAATTGCTAGGATCAAGACTCCAACAATGGAATCTTCTAGAAGAAGATGTCACAATTACTGCATATCGAAAGCGCCACCAGCAATTGGAGCCTTTCTTCAGAAAGGAAAGTAATCTGATATTCTGTTCCAATATTGAGGGCCTCATGAATGCTTGAAAAATCACTCATGACCCACAAGAATGGAGACTATTTGTGGACTCTTCGAAACTGAGTCTCAAGGCTGTGCTTTTGCACAATGGAAACATTCTTCCATCTATTCCAGTAGCGTATGCTGTCCACATGAAAGAGACATACGATAACTTAAGGCAGCTACTGAATTCCATTGAGTATAACAAGTACAGCTGGCACCTCTGTGGTGATTTGAAGGTAGTTGCCCTTTTAATGGGACTGCAGCAAGGATATACAAAATACATGTGTTTCTTATGCGAGTGGGATAGCCGAGCAAGGGAAATGCACTACATGAGGAAGGAATGGACTCACAGGCAGAATGTAGCCATTGGAGAGAAGAATATCCAACACCCAGCTCTGGTTGAGGCTCAGAAAATCTTGCTACCACCCCTTCACATCAAACTAGGTTTGATGAAGAACTTCGTGAAAGCCATTGACCGGACTTTGCCAGCATTCCGATACCTGCATGAAAAATTCCCTCGACTCAGCGAAGCAAAGATTAAAGAGGGAGTTTTTGTGGGTCCTCAGATTCGAAAGCTTTTCAAAGATGACCGGTTCAACAACTTGCTGGAAGGTGACGCGAAACAAGCATGGAATGCTTTTCGCCTAGTTTCTACAAACTTCCTCGGAAATGTTAGGGCAGAAAACTATAAGGAACTAGTAGAAGACATGTTGATGAAGTATAAGAAACTTGGCTGCAATATGTCTCTAAAGATTCACTTCCTTCATTCCCATTTGGATTTCTTTCCTAGCAACTGTGGTATTGTTAGTGATGAACACGGCGAACGTTTTCATCAAGATATCGCAACAATGGAACAAAGATACCAGGGAAAATGGTCCACTACAATGCTGGCTGACTACTGCTGGACACTCCTCAGAGATGCTCCCGAACAGCTGTACAAGAGACAGGCGAAGAAATCTAAGATGTAGTCAATGACTTGATTTTTTATAGGTAGGCTATTACAGTTGACCTTTTACTATTGGAATGCATTTCGTTATGTAAACATTAATTTCTTGCAGATTACAAAAAAACTAGAGCCAATTTTGCAATTTGACTGTCATATTCGTGTTCAGCACATAAAAATTGATAAGAATTGACTAATTTTATTTCAGTAACATGACTTTTGTAAAAATTTGTTGTCCAGTGATACCAGATGACCTATATTTGGCAATTAATACACTTTCTTTGATTCCCATATAGTCGGACTTTCGTCATAGTCGCCTCCGGTATTGATGCTTTTCATAATGTAAGTACAATATAAGCAGTGTATTTTGCTATGTGTATCTTTATTCTGTGCTTAATTTTTGTCCGTGATTGAGGTTAATGCCTACCTAATTTTTGTCATGCTTCTAAGAAGTAAACAAGATGTTTACATGGACAAGAGTTCATGGCCTGAGTTTTTCGTTAAGAGATTTCATTGTGTCTTAGGTCATGTGGGGTTTTGTTTATAACGAGGCTTGGTAAGCATTTTTTCAATTCTGTTTAATATCAGTCTTTAGGAATCTAAGGTCAGAGTTTATATTTGTGTTCAGATATAGTTTGAGAGGAATTATTTATTTAAATCCTTAGAATTACAAAGTGCCCATTCACGTTTTGGACTAAACCACTCAACTGGGATTACTGAAAACTCAGGCCCGGCCCTAGGATGTGCAGGGCCCAAGGCCGCATGTGGGCCGGATGCAGCAAACGATGAGCGCGGGATCCCAAGAAGAAAAAAATCGCATTGCGGAGTTGATTTCCTGAAAGCGCGGGGCCCAAAGCAGTTGCCTCGTTCGCCTTGCCTTAGGACCGGGCCTGTGAGAACTCATTCAGAGACATTCTGGATTGTATTATTGTTGTACAGCAATACAACCAGGACTTGTAGTACAAAAGGGCATTCAAGGTTATCGGGATTAATTCGGAACATTTGATACTTTTCGACTTGTGATAGAGTATTTTGGATTATTTGTGATTTAATTCACAATGATGTAAGTGTCTTTTGAATTTTCCCTTTGTATTTTAAGGAAATGAACTATCTGTTGAATGGAAACTTGTTGGTTTTGATTCTTTCTGTTATATAGCTTAAGACCCTAGATTCGTAACAGAATTTGCGGGTTCGTCCAGAATATGAATTCATTTCAAACATTTCAGAGATATTGAAAATTGTCTTTAAAATTTAAATTGACTTTGATTCGGAATTTTCATTGTCGTTGGTAATGATTTTAGTTTCACGTATTTTATGAAATTTTTAGTGAAACCAACAAGCATTCACCATGTCATTTAATGTAGAGAACATTGTTTCAAATCCTTTGCAGAAGGGGTTAGAGTCTATGAAAATGGAGGATTTGTTTGAGAGCTTGCGAGAGATTATATAATTTCGGAAGTAAAAACATCTTTAGCACAGCAAGAAATAAAGAATATTTTGGTTAAAGTATATGGTGGAAAAGGAAATTTTGGATTTGGGTTTGATTAGTAAGTTCGTCTTTGGTTTATAAAGAAGTTAAAGAAATTACAGTTATATATAAAAACAGACGGAATTTGATTTACAAAGTCTCAGCTCTAGACATAAATGATGGAAATGCAAATAATTCAAACATAGGAGGAATGAGAGAAATAGATGCAAGTGCAGAGAGAGAATGAGAGAGAGAGAGAGAGAGAGAGAGAGAGTACTACAAATGCTGCGAGAAGAGAGAGAAATACATAAGGGAGAGAGAAAAGGACAAGAGAGAAATACAAATACAGAGAGAGAAGTGAAAGAAATACAAATTCAGAGTGATGAAAAAGAGAGAACGATGCAGGTGCAGAGAGACGAAAAGGAAATGCAATATAGATTAAAAGAATTCTAACTAAGAAGCATAACACTCCCCTCCCCTTTACACACAAATTCAGGTTTTGGTGTTATCAGAAATATTATGTTAGTAACCCCTTTTCAGGAAAAAGAAGTTCATATAGATTTTCTTTACTTTGAGAAAATTGCTGACAACTTGAAATGGGTAGGAGAGTATTGGACTTCGTTATTACAAAATGTACGTGTTGGCAAAGCTCGTGATATTTATATTTAACTCACAGTAGAACAGAGTGTTGATTATGATGAAGTTAAGAAATATATCTTGAAGTGCTATGAAATGTTACCTGAAACATATCTATAAAGGTTTGGGAATTGTGGTGGTGGGGTGGGGGTGGGGGGGAATGGATAAATCTACGTCGAATTTACACAGGGAAAAGAACAACTATTTGATCGGTGGTGCTCAGCCAGGAAGGTTGCTAAAGATTACGATAACCTCAGACAACTCATAATAATTGAAGAGTTCAAGAAAAGCATCCATAGTAATGTCAAGACCAATCTTGATGAGAAAAGGTGGAAACTTTTGAACAGTTGATAATTATTCATTGGCTCGCAAAATTTCATTTGTCAATAAGTCTTCCTCTCAGCACGTTTTGGTAAAGAATCATCTCAGTCTCATACGAGAACTTCCGAATCTCAATCTGGCACAACAGTTAGAAATCAAATGTCTGAAAACACTGAGCAGAAATCGATTTCTCAAACATGCGACAGAGAAATCTAGGTGTTTTGCTAAACTTACTTTTCCTTTTCCAGTCTGGTCATCTCAGTCCGGTCGTCTCAGTCATGGTGTCCACGCGCTAGGAACTACTTTTAAAACAAAGAAACCCTTGCTGTCTTCTGCTGTGCAAGACTGAGTTGTTATAAATCCAACAACAAAAAAAAAAACAACAGATATATAACAAAAAGAAATTCACTCTTAAAGCAACTTACGGTCTCTCCAAATTTGATACCACATAATACAAAAACATTTTGAGACACACACACACACACACACACACACAAGTCGAGCTATTTGACTGAGCTCCAGACACACAGGTAATACACACTACTGGTTACACAAATCTAAACTCTCAAGAACTACTGCAAAGCCGGTAAAAACCAGAAATGTGTTATGTCAGACCGGTTTCTTCGTTGTCACCCACAATCCGCCCCAGCTGAATGAAACATAATAATGTGATTACAAATGAAAACTCCTGCGCTTACCGAGATCAGTGGTTCATTCATCAGTCCACATGATATTCCACAAGAAGACTTCCAAGTAGCTTATTATCGCACTAGTGATAGGAACACTTGCCATATTTCCATGACAGAAATATCAGTTTTCAAGAAAGTCACGAATTAGAAAATTTGCACTTCGTTAAAACTGTACCCAGTAGGCCTGCACTATACTGCACAGTATCGTACCAGAACGTTTTCCAAATTATAACTGATGAAAGTTACAATTTAAGCGTATACAAGTTATTAATTACTTATTTTACATTTTATATGGCATTTGTCGATTAAATGTGATAATACAGTCATAATATAAAATGTTTCTATGTTTCTATGTTCTCATGCGTAGAATTTGTGTGCTTAGGGTCGACAGGTCACCCCATTGCCGCTCATTAACACATTTATATTAATGGGCGGTATTTATGTAAACAATAGCACGTGGCTCCAATCCGCTCGTTGTGCAATACTTCCAATACATAACAACTGTATTTTTTCCTTTATTTTTTTATTTTCTAAGAGTGGCATATATAGCTAGATTCTACTTAGATAATTATTCATGTTTTCATACAAGAGAATAAGACCCGATGACCTTGATAAAGTGAGAGGCAATAACAGTAGCTCATTAATACGATATGTGTTGAATTTGTTAACTATATATGCATGGTTATTTTAATTTAAATGGAAAACAACTGTATGAGAAAAATAGTCTATGTCAGTGTTTCTCTCAAGACAAGGAAATCCCAGTCGCGGGGTAACATTATTTGTCTCCATAAGAAGCATTAGCGTGTGCCTTTAAATTATTGCGATTGACTGGAGACGTGGAATTGCGACAAAGATAGATTGCCTGGGTGATATATTTCACTCGATCACCGCGGTGATATAACATCTTACACAAAATTGTTGGATCTGACAGAGTACTGCAACCGTACACTTTATCCAAACCAGTATTGATATCAGTCTAACAACACCTTGAGAGAGCCCGAATGTTACAGTATGCTATTTGAACAGTGGCACAACTGTCCTTCTTCTCCAACTTTTTTTACATCACTAACATTTACCGATGTTTCGTGACACGCATATATTTGCAGATCTCTGGCGCGCTACGTGTGCATCTGCATATCGTTTTACAGGGTATTATTTTGTACATCTATCGGCAATACGGTTATACTCAGGTTCAAAGGAACAAAAATGTTATAATAAAATATTCGGAACTTTTAAAATACCACTCGTAAAATACCCCTCCATATATATTCTAGAAAATTGGGGGAGGGGGCGCTTACATAGTACTAACTATACATGCATAGTGTCTAGCGAGATATACATCTGAAAAGGTGAATACTTATATGGACAGACACGTAGAATGGTAAACAAATATTAAATCCCCACTGGGAGACAGAAAGGATGATTGAATATTAGATATATGTATGTGTACATACGTGTCCTTGTATACAAAAATGTCAGAGACAGGAAACATTAGCGTCAAGAGTGATTAAAATCTAGTATTAAGGAGAGAGAGGGGGAGTAGTACTGTGTTATAATTTAATTTATTATATACACATTTAAAATCTCAGAGCTAAAGAGTAAGCACATATATGAAAGCAATGAGACTGGTGTCTCAACTGTACAATATAAAAATACATCAAGGCTTTACCCGGCTTACGTGCATGGCAATTTTTTATAGGGTTGTACAATATATTTCATAAAATGCCAAATGCCAAATCCATTTTTTAAGTATACATTAAAGAATTAGAAATGAGTGTGTGCATAAAAGGGGATATTGATATGTATATCTATATTGTGTATTTAACTTTTATTCATGAGTGTAGATTGTAACGATCATCTGTAAACACCATATTACATAGCTAATTATTTCCATGATTGCAGATTATATTTTAAGATAATGATCATATGTGAGCAACTTGTTTCCATGGATGTGAATTGAGGACATTGAATTATCCCTTGGAAAAAAATGGTCTAATTGATCTTTGTGAAGTTATTTCTTCAAATTTAAATAAACACGTGCAGTTTTGCCTATATACATTTTAAATTATTTAAAATGTTAACACGCGTTTGTAATGTAAAGAAATGCTGTCATACTGGGTGAAAACGGCTTTTTTGCCGCTAGGAATAATGGGTAAGTACAGTAAGTAGCGACGAGAAGTGTATGGGCATTTCACGGTGTCTACCGCCAAGAAATTAGAGTTAGTTGGGGTTGACAACAATATTTAGAGCAGAATATTTGACCAATGAGTTCTCAGATGAAGCTGGTGTGCACAGAGAGAGAGAGAGAGAGAGAGAGTACTTTGCCGCTGAAATCTTGTATTGTTAGTTTAAAAACTCATGACGAAGATAGAAAAACTAAGACAGCCAGGTCAAGGTTCAAGGCATGGTTAGAAATTCTCCACTTTCAGAACAAAATTTACCGCGTGTTTAACTAGACAAATTGGTGCCTGTCAGGTTATTCTAAAGAAATCGAATTGTTTGTACATAAACAAAATAGTGATATCACATATATAAACAGATAACTAAGGGACACGCTCTACGGCTACAATATTCGATCTATAAATAAATTTACTAAATGTCACAAAGTGGTGAATTCTTGCTGCAACGATCATACACAAAAAAGGTCTAACACATTGTAGAACAATACTTCTAAACCGTGCATGTTTTTTTATGTTTTAAATTTTTGGGACGGTTCAAGTAGAAAATAAAAAGAAGAACACAGAACAATATTGTTTAGAATTTTCTTTTAAAAATATCCAAGCGATTGTTAACAATTTTGACCACATGTTTAATCTTCGTTTGTTAAAGTATATGCTTCAGTTGTTACCGTTAAGTTTAATACATCAATACTGGCAGACCCATTCCATGCTGGTCCGTTCCAGGTGCAACACGCACACGCACTTCCAGCCAATTGCCATTTTTTTACTGGCACAACCGTTGTGCGTTCTGGTGGCCTAGTACCCTTTCCATTTAAAATCATATCGATTACACCTCTAGCTAATGTCTGAAACCATTGTTCTCGTCTTCGCTCAATAATTGTTACATAGACAAGTGCATCCTTGGTCAAGAACAGTTTAGATCTTTCTTTTCCCAAATGAGTCAATGTTAGTGTAAAATATTCGTTGTTGAATTAATGCAACCGGGGTGGATACAGTGGTGAATTCCACACTGACATTTTAGAAACACTTCCTGAGTCTTTTCGCACTTTGTGGTACATATTTTTGTTTGGCGTTTTCAAGTGCTAATGCGACGATTCCAAGTCTGCACAAATTTGATAGTTTTTCATTAGGATGGTCCCAACGGTCAATATATATTTTAATTTCATCAAGGTTATATTTCAGTGTAAAAGAAAGTGCTATCGATGTTAGCATTTTTTTTTAGTTCATCAATCTCTTGGTCACTAAATTCTGTAATCTCTTCACCGCGGTCAGATTTCATCACGTATATAATTAAACATTTTAATCTTAAGTCAAACATAAAAGATAGTTAAGTCCCCTTTCATATAGGTGTTGAGTCACTGGAACTAAATTTCAGATCTGCCTACTAATAACAATGATACCGTATATATGAAACTTCTTTAGTGTTTTCTTCTGATAGACGTGCCAGAATTGTACGGTGGTGACAGCAAATTCACTTTGATACCATTACATTCACAAGTACACGTTAATTCAGAACTGCTTTCAGCAGCACAAAGCAGTCTCAGCACGACAAGCAAAATGCATTTGGTGTCCATTCATTGAGGATAAAATAATTATCTGAGACAGTGCTTGCGGAATTGTACGATTATTAAACTATTGTCAAAGCACCAGTGATGAAAAGGAGCCAACCATTTATAATAATATTTTTCAGATCCTTTTTTGATTAATATTCCACTAAGTTTACACCACGAATTTACTACGTGTGGTGGGTAGGGCACTTTAGAGATTTGTTCATCTACATATTGTTTTGTTGGTGCATAAATATCATCAACATACTCTTTGATATAAGCAACCAAAATACGACAGCATATCTAATTCCACCGTTTTCAATTTGAGAATAATATAATGAATGACAATATTCGACGTTTTAAGTTTCACAGTTAGATCTTCAAAAAAACAAGCTCAGATGAATTATTACCAACAACGACATATAAACTCAGACAAATCCGCTTTGGTGACAAACCTGCTCAGATTCTCAACAGCACCGTGTCGACGGGCTGAGTAACGTCCGTAAATGTTAATAGACATATGTATAATATTAAACATACTTTTATGTGAAATCAATAAGTGCATGTGGGGTTGGTGAACGTTCGAAAGCACGTAACTAGATCACCGAATATTGGTCCATCCAACCGAGTTTGTACCGGTATAATCAAATAAATCAGTGGTTGTCGTTCGCGTAGTGCGCTAATGTTCTTCGCTAAATAATTAATAACTTCAGCTGGTGGTGCAAGTCCATACGAGTCAAAATAAAAAAGATATTGAACTGTCACCACATATGCAACCCAATGAATGCCAGGTCCTGTTGTCGAATCCAGGTTGACAATACCGGTTTCTAGTTTGTGTGGTCCAATCGATGTAAGTTCATTTCACATAAGACACCACGAGCATGTTTATTGGGTTTGCCACCGCAAGTAAATCAAGATTGATCAACGGCGTGATCTTGTGAGACCGAGTAGTCGAAGACCTCTGCCCGATTGTACTCGAGGACTTGTTCCTGGTAAGTTTAATTGCGCTTTTATTTTCACAAGTTAATGTTCGCTAAGACCGACCTTCACTTCGTGATAGGTCATTGTTATTTCAATACGTAACACGTTCAATTAGGAATTTTCCACAGGTGCGTCAATGGCCCTCATTCGGCCACCAGCACTATCGGATAACAGAGCATTGTCGGAAAGAATCACAGCATATCATCAATAACCCTATCTGCGTTACATACAAACAATAAATGGAGTACAGTGTCATGAAGTTATGTAAGCAAATCTGTAGACTAGTGTCATTGTTTTGATTCCGGTTCATATACAGCCACAGATTGTGATAAGCACGTACAATATGATTGGTTTCAAAGTTTAGCCGCACTTCATCAGCGTTTCGTAAATGATGTTAAGGTCGCCTAATTGTATATGGTTGGTAATCCCAATTATTAGATGCATCCTTGATAAACATCATAGTTGGACCAGCGGTTCTCGTTTAAATATCACTATATCTGGCAAGTCCAATAATCGTCGTGGCTACGTCTACATTGTCAAGAATTTATTCAACTTCGCTTCCATCAATGGAATAACGTTGATAACAAATTCATCTATGGTATTGACAGGGTAATCAGCCAGCTTCATGTTTGTACAAGTTTCCTTCAATTTCCAAGAATGTCTCACATGCAAGAAAGAACGAAGATGTTTCCTGCACTTGCAATTCTTTTTTTAATTGATTGGGGTCTCTGCCTGGGTAATTGTTACTGAAAATCTAGTTTGCTTCGATCCACAAACGCAGGAGTTCCGGTGTCAAATGCAGGATCAGATATACCTTTGAAATGAGCTATTGTTTATACCTTATTGATTTTGTCTAATACCTTTATAGAAAGTTCCGCTTTCCGAATCCACTTCCCATTAATAGATTTCCAATTAGTGAATCAGACAATCGTTGCCGAGCGGCTTCATTAATGAGTTTACCAACCGCAACCGGCATAGTTTCTGTCGATGGTAGCGTAATCGCATTTTGTGGTGCTAAAGTCACTAATTGTTGTGGTCTATCTGGAAGCGATGGAGCCGCTTGTAGTTTCAGTTGTTTTATCAGATCCACAGCAGCTTTTTTAATGATATCAACCAACTGCATTGCACTTTGTTTAGCGATTGGTTCAGCGCTCAAATCCAGAGCCCAAAGCACTTTTGGTGCACCTGTGAACAGTCCATCAACAACAATGAAACCAGTTCTGTAATATGTCGCATTTTTTCGCGTTAGAAACATGTATGAGTTTCATGTTTCCATGTACGACTGACATTTATACATTTATATTTAAATATCAGATCGGTCTCTAAAAACCATTTGTAACGTTAATTTTTTATCTCGCAGATCAATCACGTACCCGTGTTGATCCACAAGGTTAAAACGAATATGTGAGAACCGATTATTACGACATGAAAAATTCACAACTCGAGTTCAAACTGGTAATGGACGAGAAACGGTTACTCGAACTTGTGTTCAATATGGTGCAAAGAAGTTCACGTTTATTAGACCTTCCAGATATATAGATGGACGCAAACGTGCTGGGTCTGGCTTTAAAAAAAAAACAACGGTGGTATCGCTGCTGCATTAACAAAATTACCAGGAACACCGTGGAGTAAATACCCTGGTGAAAAAGCACATCCCGGGATACAAATAATGTGGACACGGTACAAAGTTGGGCATAAGGCTTGATTCTAGCAAGGTGCCAAAGTCTGGTGAAGCACCTGTAAATCGTGTAGATGTTGCATGTTATCGACACGACGCGCCGATGTCCATCTTATCCAAACTTAAATGCAATTACGGGACCAGGTGCTGAAGAACGAATCACAAGATGGATCGTCAAAGGACGAATGATGGCGAAAATTGCACTCGGTGGACAGAGTCCACTTATTAAAAGTAAATTATTTTAAGACAAACAAACAATCAAATAGACATAAAAACCGTACATTAACAAAAATATTCTACAGTTCGAGTGGGTATTGGAAAGGTGAAGCCGCCCTGGAACAGTTAGCATGTACGGAAAAGGTCTCCCATGGCGTTGCTCGAACATAGTTGTTCAAACAAGCGTTGTGGCAAATTTACCTACAAGTACCAATAAATATTTCACGTGGTTGGTTTGATATCTAAGCACCTAATGAGGTCCATCAATAGGTCGATCTCTTATTTCTTCCAAGTGTACGTAATCGTTTTGCACAAGTGCGGGTATACAAGTGTGCGATAACCATGGTCGATGTTGACCGCAGATGCAAAGAAGATGAGCCGTTGACGTCAAAAGATTATACAGATGAACTTGAACACAGTTATGCACACGGGGTATTAACGTGGCAAAGATTGTTACTAGTGGGTCCTAGTAAAGAATTTATCTGATCTGTTGCTGCGTTGTTCATCAAACATCGAGTACGAATTTGTATTGTACATATAAACATTCATTGCGACCAAACCATTGTGATGCGATTTAATCGCACATATGCAGAACGGCTATTCGGTCATCAGCGTGCTCAAAAATTGTTGATGAGGTTTAGGAGTCCTAGCACTCCAAAGCAGGGAACTAGCCTCTCGAGTGCTCGACGATACGATTGGGCAGCATGTCTTCCATTAGTCATAGCAGCATTAAACAATGAACTCTCACGCACGATTGGATTAAAAGCAGCTAATGCAATTCTCCAAAAGACTGTCATTATAGGAGATAATCTCAGAGACAGCATCGTTAAAACCACTCGGAGAAAAATTTGTTCCGTGTCTGTATGCACCTGGAGAGTTAAAATTTGGCATCTTTGTGTTACTGACCCGGTGTAGTGCGTGGATGTATTTTCTATTTCGGATCGGATTGATACTCCTAGACAACCTGTTTGGGGCCGTCACCGGGTGGATCATAGCCACCACACCTGCGAGAGGAATTGCATTTAATTCCAGCAAATATGGAACTACCACCAAGATTTGTGCTAACACGTTCATGCACAACAGCATGATGACCAAACGCATAGGTTGTGATCCCGTCGGGAAGTATCCATCGCTTGGTATTAGACTGTGACAAACTAACTTTAGTGCGCCGGTAAACATGCATGCGATGTCCTGACCGCATCATATATGCCGTGTGTGCTAATTCATGTCGGTCTCGAAGACATTCCACGTACAGTTCGTGTTTGAGATCTTTCTGCACAATAACTCATGGAACACATTTTGCTATCATTTTTTTCGGAGGCGTGAGGTCCAACGGCAGTCGAGTACAATTTAGGTCGCAGTCCCACATATTCTTCGACTGATTTGCCACAGGATTCGTCTTTGAACTTACCAACAACATTTTTTATAGGTGTTACTAAACAATATATGATCTTTCGGATAGTCGCTAGTATTAAATTCTTTTACCAAAACCATGGCTGTACCATGTCAGCGTACATATCGTTGATTGTGTTATGCATCAGCAGCGAGTTAGTGTAGGTGTACAGCAACTTGACCCGAATACTGGTAAAACGGTTTGATCTTGTCACAGTAAAACTCGTAAATGAGCAACATCGATAAGTCTATGACCGATGAACAACATTAACCGGTTTTGACGTTTACTGAGAACGGCAACAAGCTTCAAAGATCTTCCGAAATTCAATGGCTGGGTTAGTTCGTCTTGCTCTTTATCGCGATTCTCCATTCTACGTTTTAGTACGGAATTGTTCATGAGCTTGAAATAGTCCTTCTCAAAATCATTTGTGGTCTTTGTTCTCATATCCATATTCATCTGGGTATACCATGCCACTGAAGCGTGCTACGAAATTTAAACACTCGATGGATCTTGGTTATACGCATAAACAATCGTCGATACGGCTGGAGGTTTCGCACGTGCAGTACATAATTGTTTTTCGTCCTAAGACTTTTTACGAGTTTGGTGCATTTGTGTATTTACATCCGGATTCATTGACTATCGAGAACTGATAAGGCTACAACACGTACCAGGCACCGACAAAGCTTCTGGTGCAAACGGATACTCGTGTGTACACATGTAAATGTTCAGGATGTTCTAGATCAACTTCAAATAATTATCCACGGTCGCTGTTGATGTTGTGATCGCTTACGTGTTTCGTACCTCAATGTATCTAGAATCAGCCCACCGAAATCCACTAACAGGCAACAGTTGCATCATTGCCTGACCATAGAGTTTATTTGTATATAGATACATGATGTAACTGTTGGGCCCAGCGGTGTCATGCCCGTCCACATTTGGGTTGTTGGCTCGCGCATATAAGTGACTCGCCATAGATATTCCACCACATAGTGATCACTCGTTGATTTCGGCAAGCAATTCCAACTCGATTTTGGTTTTGGACAACAACGCATCCCAAGCAATTCCCGGTGATGAGAAATAACGTTCTGGATCGAGATAGTACACGTGCATGGCAGTGTCATGAAATTTCTCAAACACATCAGCGAGCATAAGGACATCACTGCACAGAGACAGATCCTGATAGTCACCCATGTGTTTGCACTCGAATGCGGACCAAACCTTGTTTGCGTGCTCGTAATCTTTTTCTGAGATACATTCGTGATTCAGTGACTTATAAAACGCTTTGATCGGTGGCAACTGAGATTCAGCAAATTTGTCTAAGTCACTCATGTACTCGTGCGGATACAAAATTTTTCGCATCAGTAGGTTTGTGTTAGTCTGACAATAGGAGTTATTGCGAAGTTCTTCCCTACTAGATTGTTCACTAACTTGTTCAAGGACGAAAGCATAAACTGTAACGAATCGACGAACTGCAGTTGGCCCGACCGAAACGTTATGTATTTTTCCATGTGTTTTGGAGACCATGCTTATCGATGAGTTTGATGTCGTGGCCGCTGCTTGCATTAGTAAGTGGATATCATACCCACACATATTGTGAATCAATACAGGGATGTTTGTTTAGTTTGGTTTAGTTTGGTTCACTTCTCAGCTGTAGATTGCATGCTTTGTGTGTGGCTTCTCTGCATGCACCTGTGATGCGAGAAAAATCACGAACTTTGGAAATTCCAGAGGAAGGGCCTTACCCTTTAGTGGAGCTGAATGCTCCTTCACAGATCCAGCAATGTGTGTCTGCGGAAAACGAATATTATCGTGAGTCATAATCATGTCTGCTGGTGAATAAAGCTGTTGTCGAATCCATTTCTCTGTAACCTCGAGCGAATTAAGAAATACCTCAACCGAGTCCTTGCCACGATGCAACAATGTTGGCTCAGTGCTCAGTTTGCCCATCTCACCTATCTGTTTTGTAACAAAATCCGCATGGTGGATGGTCGGCAACTTGTTTGGTCGTTGTTGGACGCGTTCGCGTCTTTGAAAGTAGATCTTAAATTGGAGTGGTGACACATTCAAACTCCTCGCAGATGATATAAGGGATTTTCATATTTCGTTGCGCTGTAGTGAATTTGGGAACGGTTTGCCTGGTTCTGGCATTATTGTTCGCTGATGTTTTTTTTTTTTTTATACTAATTTCACTATAGTAAAAGTCATAGTCGGTAAGCAGTTGTCGGGTGTTAAATACATGCATGCAACATCTGCAAGGGCATTTCTTACTTGTGTTCTTACTGTGTCGGTTAAGCAACATAGCAAGAGTCTTGATCCATACATAGTGCGATACCGATTCTGATTCTTTTGTTTTACTCAGCAACAGCAAATCAGTCTGGACTCGTTCATGTTGTCCATGTGGGAATAGCACCAGCGGAGAAAAGCCTTTATCGTAAGTGAACAAATTAACAGCGATAACAGGGTACAGTGTTTCAAATTTGTTCAGAGTGGCCTTAGCAACCTGCATGGAAAATTCAATATTGCCAAATCTGAGTTATCCAACGCGCTTCCGGTATTTTAGAGGCTTTAATTTCATGAAATGAGTTCAAATGATGCATCTCTGAGTACTGCATCAACTCCATACAGCCGTTTTGAGCATCAAAACCTATGATTCTAAACGTATTGTAGCGTTGCATATTTCAGATATGGTTATTCTTTTCTGGACTTAGAAAGGGGTTCATAAAATCCCGAACATGGGTCATTGGATATCACTGATTATTTCAGTCGCCAGCGTTGTATATTGTTATAATTCTGCATTGGTATTTTGTACAAAAACCCGTTGAATTCCTCAAGCAGTGACACTAAGTTACAAATCAGCCCTGATCAAATAATTAAGTATAGCTGTTTTAGGGTTTTCGTGGCGAAATTCCTTTGCGGCGCTAGATAAAATACCTTTCAGAAAGAATTCCACGTAAATAACCTCAAATGACCCACAAATGAATACAATGCCAGCAAGAATTTTGTCAGACTGTCGTACGTACCCAATATTGTCAAATGTCTTGTAAATATCATGAAAACGTTTGGATGGTTTATGTTCGACAACTGACATTGTTAATCTCCTCTTATGCTTGCGCTGCTCCTCGTCTGCATCGTGGTATATTATTTTATAAAACAGTTCATTAGTGAGTGTAGATTTTATTCCTATACACCCCCATCAAAAAATAAACACATCAGTTTAATCGACCTACTCTGGGATGTATTCGTCATTATAGCTAAAACATTCGCTAAAATCATCAAACGTTTCAGACGCTTCAGACGTAGTGGACGATTAGTCAGCGACTATACTTTTTCCTACACAATATTACTTAAATTTTTCTTCTTGCTTTCTTCAAAAGTCTGGCCGAGTCTATTCCGTTCCATCTAACGTTACCCCCAACTTAATCAATTTATCAATCTGCTCCAGCGTCTACGTAAACTGATACAACATCTGTTGTGCCTCTTTAATAAGTCGATATGATGCATTCAAACAATACAGCGATTTAATTGTCTCTACTTTATATCTCAGTCGTTTGGTAGTTTAATACCATTTTTAGAGATCTCCCGAGAGTAAATCTCTTCAAAATATTTGGAGAGTCAATCTGATTTTTTTGCCGTGGTATACCACAGTTATTCTTTAATAGAAAAGGAGAATTCTCCCTCCAAGCTGTGCTTTTCAATTAGTTCTTTAAAATTTTGGCACACCACTAATTGTAAGCCGTTTATGTGAGATTTTACAGTCAGCTAATGTGCGCAGTTCAAATCAGTTTCAGTTATGATTCAAATATTATGTGTACCACATATCCATTACTGAAATCGACTTTACAGCATCAAATTGACTCTCACTTTCACATTTATTTCCCAAGCTAGACCCGGTAGTTTCCTACATATTCAAGAAAACTGGTGTCCAAAACATGGATTTTAACCAGCCTTCTTTTGTCTGATAGTATGGCGCATTAGCTGTAAGGGATATGGCCTGTGTTGAGAGTGTCAATGAAAACCACTTATTTAGTGTAAAGAAACCGTCTGGAAAACACATGATGGGCACCTCCCTTTGCCAGCTAATATCGAAAAAATACGCCATTGCTATATATGCTTCGTGTAATATTAAGCATAGCTAGTAATTGTAGGCCAGCCGGATATTTCTAGCTCTTTCAGCTTAAATATTTCAGTTAGTTTTAAATATTAGCAAAGCAGATTAAATCAAAATACCATATCTCTCTCTGAATTTAAGGCACGTAAAATCTACCGCTTTGATAAAATATGCGTCTGTTGTGGATGATGTAATCACGCCGCTAGCTTATACAGAATGGGAAATGTTGATCCAGCACTTTCTTCCTAGCATCCGTATACAGCTACTTTCGTGAATTAAACCATCCATGGTTGCACGTTATATGTATCTTGCTTATTAAATATGGGGGATAGAGGCTGTGACTTTGGGTCACGACCCAAAGGGGGAAAAGGCATAATAAAATATGCATATGACACTACTCAGGTTTATAATATATACTTATCTTTTACAGATATAACTTTAAGGATTATACAGCAAACGTGTAGTAGTAAGTAACTGATTCTCAGACTCATTCTTTGCGAGCATGCTTCATTTGTTAAGCTTTTGTTCTCTTTTTGCTTAAAAGTATTCGTTGAATGTTTATTTTCTGCCTTGTATAAATTCAGTTGCTTTTAAAGAATTATATTTCTTTTGAAATATTTATGTTATTTTGTTATAGCTTGACATTTTCAATTTGCTGAATGCAGCCATTTATTAAACTTCATATCATTATGAACTTCAATCTTTATATATTAGAGTTCGATTTAACTGGCTGATCCATGAATATGATAACGATGAAATAAGTTGTATATTGATTATACCTTTAGTATGAGTATTTTACCACGTTGTTTATGACCTCATCATATTGTTCGTCACATTTGTACAGCTGATTTTTTTTTCTTTTCTGCGTAGCCGTAAATTCTTGTATCTTGAAATTATGAACTATAATAGTGATTGGGTTACTACATAAATTATGTTTATTATTGCGGGGTGGGTTGGGGTGGCTTCTTTCTTTATTAATACCTTCACATTGACAAAGGAAAATATCCGCCTCTTTTAAAAAAAAAACAACTTTGTCTGTATCTGAGCAAATGATGTTTTTTGACATTTTTTGTTTTTTCTTGTTTTCTCTTTTCGTTCTTTTATTCAAGTGGTAGAAGGAGAGAGATGAAAGTAGTGAAAGGGGTGAGATTAGCGTCAATGGGAATTAGCATTACAAACACCCCCTGGGCGAGATTAGCGTCAATGGAAATTTAATATTAACCACCCTGGGCGAGATTAGCGTCAATGGAAATTTAACATGGGCAAAAAACCCTGGGAAAGATTAGCGTCAATGGAATTTAACATTGGAGAAAGGAAAAAAAGGAAATATTGAGATTAGCGTCAAAGGCATTCGAACAATGGAAAAAAAAAATATCGATTCTAGGGACAAAGGCAATTGAACATGGGGAATAGAGTTTGGGTCTGTCTAGGGACAAGGGGAATTGAACATGGGAATAGAGTTTGGGTTTGTCTAGGGACAAAGGGGAATTGAACATGTTAGAAAAAAAAAACTACTTTAGGGACAAGGGGAATTGAACATGGGATTTTTTTTTAAAAACTTTTTTATAAAGGGGTAGGCAATCGAAAGGCTATCTCTTTTCGAGAAATGTGGGTGGCCCTGAAAAGGGCCTTTGGGTTTATGTTAATATTAATATTAACATAGACGGCATCTGTCATATCTCCTTCTTCTTCTTAAACTCCTTCTAACTGCAGGTCCATACACAAGTACCCTCTTGAGGCATCCTTGTCTTTCTATGTAAACTCTTCTTATCCATAGACTAGTATCTGTCCTATCAACAATAGTCCACTTGGACCGGACATACATGAGCATGTCCGTCCTAAACATCATGGAAGACACAAGGGTGGATGATTCAACTGTGGTCCACATCGTGAGGCGACGAGAACAGGTGAATCAATGCAGTGAACTGCGCTTATTTATAGGTAGAGGAAGGATTGAAACGGATTGAGTTCATTCACCAATCCGAACACGCGTTACAAAATTCAGTCAGTCCGCATCCAATCCGAAGAGAGCAGTCTGTGACGTCATGTGGTCTATATAGATTCGCTAGCGCCTGTGTGCTGTCAATCTATGCGACAGTGATTCAACATGACGGAAACTCAGAAAACGATCCATTGGGGTGCACCAGCAGTGGAGACCACCCAAGGGAACCCGGACTTACTTTCAGAAGAGGTACATTGGGATTTTGTGGATTTTCTTACCTCGCAAGAATTTGTTCCGGAACCTTCGTTACCTTCTTCATTACCGCAAGTGGAGAATTTTAGACAGAGACAGAAAGAAGAATTGGAGAAATTTATGCAACGACAAAAGGAAGCGGAACAAGCTTTTCTCCTACAGCAACAGCAACAGCAACAAGAAGAGGTAAGAAAAAAACAACAACAAGAAGAAGTAGCAGCAAAGAAACAAGAGGGTGAAAATCAAACGGCTACGGTACTGTTGGACATTTTAGCGGAGTTAAGAAGTCTGAAACAGATGTATCAGACTTCTTTATCACGACCGAAGAGAATACGACCTTCCCGAGCTAAACATGCCAACCCTGTGACTAAGCCTATCGTACCACCCTTAGTGATTTCAACCCAATCATCAGAAGTAGGCCTCGGCCGTGGCAAAGGCTTAAGGCAGTTAAAGTTGATTGCTTAAACTCACCCCCTACACCAAAATAAAAAGGCCCTTTTCAGGGCCACCCACTTCTCTCGAAAAGAGATAGCCTTTCAATTTGCCAATAACTCAAAAATCAACAACAAAAAAAAAAACATTTTACCCTTATAGTACATGTCTGTGTATGAGTGCGTGAGTGTAGCTTCTTATTTTAAAATCAAAACTCTAAGACACTTACCTTATATAATTAATGTATTCTTTTCTCCATAGTTACAATCCAATTCACAATTCACAACAGAACACTTTATAAATTGCATTCACTTCTTCTGTTTCTTTCTTTTTTACTCTCTCTTTTTTTCAATTTCTTCACAGTCACAGTCTTTTCCTCCTCTTTCTCCTCACTTTCTTCCCTTCTTCTTTTCTTCTCCTGTTTCTTTTTCTTCACCTGGCTGCTTTCTTCCTCTGAAGAATCTCTCTCTCTTCTTCTGAAGATTCCCTCTTTTCTTCCGACTCCTCTTGTTTCTTTTTTGAGCAATCTGGAGACCAATGTCCTTTTTCTTGACAATAATAACAGGTATCTTGACTTTTGTCTTTTCTAGCCCCTTTTTTTCTTTTTTGACGGTCTGGACACTCTGAAGACCAATGCCCTTTCTTCTGACAGATATAGCAAGTATCTTGACTTTTATCTCGAAAGGAAGGAGAGTAGTCCGTCGGCTGGTCTGAAGAGAATTTTCTAATGACCCCTCGCAAAGCTCTGATGAAACGTTCCATCTGGGTAGTCTCTTCCATCGTTGTGCTCGGTTTGAGAGTGAAATGAATAGTGAAAGGACAAGACACACACCCTTTTTATATACGCTGGTTTGTCATGACTATAAAGTAGTCTATGGTGTTTAAACTTGAGTCATTTGACGTTTTGCACTCAAGATGAAACGATCCTATTCATTCGAGAAGAAAGAAGAAGAAGAAAGTAAGAGGCAGAAACGTGATCTATCGCCTCGTACCAGAGCTGAAGTCTTGGCACAAATTCATGCCAGTGATTTTGAAGAGGACATGAGTGAACCAGAATCCGAACCCTCTAAACAAAGTTCACCACCCTTAGTTAACCCTGAAAAGTACTATTCCATTCGAGAGACGGAAAAGCGCTCCTCTAGAAAATTTAGAACCACGGCTTACAAATACACAGTGAAGTTTAAAGATTTCAAGTCCGACGTACCATTGGAGAAAGCAGAAGGGTTTATCACCGATATGTGGGATTCTTTGCTCACCACACTCAAGCGACAATGTCAACCCAAAGAAGACGATCGCTTTACACTATCCATAGATCACGACAGCTTGAAATCCCCTGTTTGGATCGAGTTTAGCAGACCCGCAGAACTAACCCCTTCCAAAGTCATGGACAAGATTCAACACGTACAACAATCTAATGACCAGTTTGACATCACCGATGGTAAAGCCACACTGAAAATGGCCCACGTCTCTCCTCCTCAAGGGACCGGACAACGCAATAAGGTGTTATTGGTGAACGACCTTAGCAGCACCAAAAAGAGTCTCGTCCAAATTAACAACCCTCAAGACCAGATATGCTTAGCCCGAGCCATCGTGGTGGGACGAACCTATGCCAACAAGAACGACACGGCAGAATGGAAAAGAACCTGGAAAACTATTCAACAATCGGACCGAGCCAAACAACGAAACGAAGCAGAACTCCTGTTACAACAAGCTGGCCTGTCCAAAGACACACCCTGTGGCATTCCTGAAATGCAAAAATTGCAAGATGTCCTAGCTCCACGCTACACCTTGAAAGTGCACCCTCAAGAAGTGCGTGGGCCTCTGTTGTTTCGAGGGAAAGACTTTAAGGACGGAAAATACATTCATGTCTATTATCACGATGCAAGAGACTGGCATTCACATTCCTAATTTCTGCGTGGCTCATCGAGCGTGCGAGAAGTGCATTCAAGAACCTATCTTCAGTCATTGCCCTCACTGCAGCAAGATTCCCGGAGGGCGTGAAAAAATCTTTCGAGGACCGAACACGTTAGCCGATTTTGCCCAATGGGTCTTAGATCCCATCGACAAGACGTGGAGCCAAGAGGACATCGAACGTTACGGAGATTGTCATCGTCATGCCACAGTGATGGCTCACAATTTCTCCGGATACGATGGACAGTTTCTTCTCAGATACTATACGGAACAAGGCACCGAACGTCCTAAAGTCACTTTGAACGGAGCCAAAATCATTTTCATGCAAGTGGGACAAGTGCAGTTTAAAGATTCGATGAGCTATTTGGCCATGCCTTTGAGTCGAATGCCTAAAACGTTTGGAATGACAGAAATGGCTAAAGGGTACTTTCCACACTTTTTCAATACGGAAGCCAATCAACACGCCGTTCTACCCCATTTGCCTGAGGCTCACTATTACGACCCCGACAACATGCGTACCGAACAACGAGAAGCTTTCTACGCTTGGCACCAGACTCACGCCTCCGACCCTTTCGACTTTCAGGAAGAAATGCTAAAGTATTGTCGTTCCGACGTGGACATTTTACGGCGTTGCTGTGGAAAATTTCGAGAACTGTTCATGGAACACGGAGGGGTCGATCCTTTGAAAGAAGCTTGCACCATTGCCAAAGCGTGTTCCTTAGTGTATCGACAACGATTCATGCCTGAAAATACCGTGGCTGTCATCAGCCCTCAAACGACCAACTTTGTCAAACGTCAATACTCGGTCAAAGCCCTACGTTGGTTACATTACTTGTGCGACAAGGAAGACAAGTGGATTCAGCATGCCCGCAACGGAGGGGGTGAAAAGACCATCGGAACGTATTCGGTCGATGGCTGGGACTTAGAAAACCCCAAGATCGTGTACGAGTTTAACGGTTGCTTATTTCACGGATGTCCCGTCTGTTACCCTGATCGTAGCACTAAAAATCAGTTTTTACAACGAACCATGGAAGACTTGTACCAGGACACTTGTCAGCGACGCCTAAAGTTAGAACAGCAAGGATACCAAGTGGTGGAAATGTGGGAACACGAGTACGATCACCGTATGAAAACCGATCCCGAGTTTAAACGTGCCGTGGAAAGTTACAAGCTGATGGACCCCCTAAACCCGAGGGATAGTTTGTACGGAGGAAGGACCAATGCCACCTGTTTGCTGTACCAAGCCGACGAAGAGAAAGGAGAAGAAATCAAATACTTGGAAGTGTGTTCGTTGTATCCTTACGTGTGCAAATATTGTCCCTTTCCTGCAGGGCACCCACAATTGTTCACGGAACACATCGACCTGAAAAACATTCGACAATACGAAGGCTTGATCAAGTGTAAAGTTTTGCCTCCCACGAACCTATACCATCCCGTCTTACCTCACCATTGTCAAGGCAAACTGATGTTTCCATTGTGTCGTACTTGTGCCGAAACGTGCAACCAAGACCAACCTTGTCAGCACACCCAGGAAGAACGTGCCTTGACGGGAACCTGGGTCAGCGTAGAATTGTTCAAAGCTCTGGACATGGGATACCAACTGTTAGAAGTGTACGAAATTTGCCACTTTCCCAAGACACAACAATACCACAAGGGTGACCCCAGTCAGAAAGGCATTTTCGCCGACTACGTGGATGCCTTTTTGAAACTGAAGCAATAAGCCAGCGGCTATCCTTCGTGGTGTCACACTTCCGAAGACGAAAAGACATTCAAAGAGAAATACTATGAACAAGAAGGCATCTCTTTAGACCACATCGAGAAAAACGAAGGCAGGCGGTCGTTTGCCAAAGTGATGTTAAATTGCTTGTGGGGCAAAATGGCACAACGACCGTGTTTACCCAAGACGGAATATTTGACAGAACCTTCCCGCTACTTTCAGATGATTCACGACAAAACCAAATACATGAAACACGTGGACGTCGTTCGCGAGGATTTGATCTTGGTCAATTACGAAGAAGATCTGGACTTTGTACAAGACGACCCTTTTGGAGATGTCATCATTGCGGCTTAAGTGACAGCTCATGCTTGATTAAAATTGTACGAAGCTTTAGAACTGTTAGGGGAACGTGTCCTGTACTTTGACACGGACAGTTGCATTTACATCCATCACCCGAGTCAACATCACCCTGACATCGAAGGAGACCGTTAGGAGCCTGGACAGACGAACATCCCGACGACAAGATTCTAAGTTTCGTCAGTGGTGGTCCCAAAAATTACGGCTACGAATACCGGGACCCACAAGGAGAATTGCACACGACGTGTAAAGTGAAAGGATTGACTCTGAATTATCGTACCAGTCGTGTGGTGAACTTTGCGGTATTGAAAGAAGCCTTGCAATCGGGAGAGGATGCAAACTTTAAAGTGACCACCTATTAACCGAACAAAATTGTACGTTTACCCACTCACCACATCGTCAGTCGACCCTTGGAAAAAGTCTATCAAATCGTGTACCAGAAGCGAGTGCGACTTCCCAATCATTTCACCTTACCGTATGGACACGTCGGTATTGGTCTGTATATGAAAGGGAACCCTAGGCAAGATCGATAGTTCATTGTGACTACCAAGACCGAGCGAACAAGATGAATACTTTCAGAGAGACACAAAACAAGTTTAGACAGGCACAATTCAAGTGTGGGGCTTCTGAAGTGGAATGCGATTGTGAGCCTTGCTACTTTTCAACCTGTGTTAGTGACGGTGCCAGAAGAACCCGTCACCCAGGACGGGACTGTCGTGGACAGGCCTGAAAAACCCTTTCGGGAGGACACTTGTGTGACCTTACCCCCTACTATAGAACTGGTTAGAACATTACCCAAAACATGTTGTACAGACACTTGTGTTTATTCCACGTTGATGGTTATCATGTGCCTTTTATCCTTATACTTAAGCCTTTGACTTTTATGTATTTTTGTCTTTCGTATTCATGTTTGAAACATTCAATAAACGTGTTCTGAAAAAAAGTATATAAACTCTTGTCTTGTTTGTTTTCGTGTCACAAGTGACATTTCTCACACTATGGCTACCTCTGCTGTCTGTGCTCCCTCTTCCTCCACTGTCAAAGTCATCGACGAACACTTAGATCGTGCCAGTTGGGAGGCTTTATATCTTCGCCATCCCTTTACCATGCTCATTGCTGGACCTAGCGGTTCAGGCAAAACCGAATTTGTCAAACGTTTGATCGAACATAAACATCATTTGATCGATCGACCACCTCAACGGATCGTGTGGTGTTACAACGAGTGGCAATCGGCGTACAGCCTCTTGCGAGAAAGTCAAGGCGATTCCATCGTGTTTGTGGAAGGCATTCCTAAAGAAGACGACGGCATCGTCTCTGACTCCCGTCAAATCCATTTGGTCATTTTCGACGACATGTTAGGAGAAGACGAAGAAGAAATTAAACTGTGGTTTACACGCAAAGGGCATCACCGTAATGCCAGTGTCGTTTACATCACCCAAAATTTGTTTCAACAAAGTAAAGCCCATCGCACCATCAGTCTCAATGCGCATTACGTGGTCTTGTTTAAAAGCCCTCGAGATAAATCGCAAGTGCAAGTCTTAGCCAAACAGTTAGGAACGCCTTGGCTGACTCAGGCGTACGACGATGCCACTCAAACTCCACACGCCTATTTACTCGTCGATTTGAAACCTACGACCCCCGAGGATTTGCGATTTCGTACCCACTTGTTTCACCACTGGTGCCAAGACGGAGGGCCTGTCCTGTACACGTCTCTGTCCTCGACTTCATTTCAGTCCACATCAAAAAATCTATAAAAACCTCAGACTCTTTTTCATCTGTCTCACTCACAGTGCGAACATGACGTCCCTTCAGTCGCATCTTCCCGTCAAATTGATTCGTGCCTTGTATGGCATCAGTCGAGAAAAAAATCCACAAATACGAGCTCATGTCTTAGAAGCTAGTCTCAAAGAAGTCTTACGATGGTTCACGGTGACGGCACGTCAAATACTCCAAGGAATCATTCAGACTCCTCATCAAACCAAACGCTTTTTCGATCGAAACAAAGTCGCTTTGGTCCAACTGGCCGATCCCCGCATCGACACTCAAACCAAAAAACAAATCATTTTGAAACCTGGAATGACTGGTACTCTAGGAGGGGTCATCATTCGCTCACTCTTAAGATGGGATCCTAATGCCCCCAAAGTTATCCCCAAGAAAAAAGTCCAACGAAGCCCCAAGAAGAAAAAGAAAAAGACCAGGTCCCCAAGAAGAACTTCTCCAGTGGCGGGACCCTCCTCTTACCAGACACCACCCCGGGAAAAGAAAAGAAGCCCCCAGGAAAAGAAAAGTCCACAGAAGAAAACTAGTCGCAAGAGAGGCACTTCGGCCAGGACGCAACCTTACACCCGCAAACCACGAACTGCCACGGCGGTGACCGCATCTCCGGCAGCCTCACGTTCATCCACTTCTCCGTTGATGACACCAAGAACTCAAGAGTACTTGGAGACGTTGATCACACCAAGAACTTCTCCGTTGATGACCCCAAAAAGAACTTCCCCAGTGGCAGGACCCTCCAATTTAGTGGCAGTGGCTGCTGCTCACAAAGTACCTTCTCCCAAAATCAAAGTCCATGAAAGATCGGGTATGTTACAAAGTTTACTGGATTTGTCCAAGCAAGAACTGGCTCGATTTAGTCCGTTGCGTACCCCTCCACGACGTGTCATGCCTGTCCTCAAACTGATACGCCGTAAAGACAATCAGTGGAGACGCGTTCCAGTATAAAAAAGACCTGTGACCAAGTCGAGGGTATCAGTGTTTTTTTGGTGCTCCTGAAGACTCAAAGATGTCACCCTCCAGAAAACCCCAAGGAAAGAAAAGGAAAGGACTACCACCACGTTTAGTCAAACATGGGGACATATTATCTGTCGTCTCCAAAGCTTCTTCACCTCTACGAAAAAAACTCATTCAATCGGCCTCCAAAGAGGTCATCGATACCGTGTGCGAATGTTGTTTGAACGTTTTGAAAGGCACGATCCCTTTGTCCAAACACCAGAAACAATGCTTAAGCAAACATCGTCACGTTCTTCGCCAAATGGTTCGAAAGAAAATTCCCATTCGTCAAAAAAAGAAGATGTTGGTCCAACGTGGAGGCATTTTGCCTCTCTTGTTAGGCCCCATACTGAAAGGAGTCTTGGGAACCATGTTGGGAGGACTGGTGGGAGCAAGATAAAAAGGCCCTCGGAAGTCCCAAGATCTCAGAATTGACCCCTGACAACCCTATGGAAGGACGAAAACTAGCTTTAGTGCCTTACAAACGATGGATGGAATACCATCGGTGGCAAGAACAACGCACCCCGCATTTACCTCCCAATCCCCATTTGAGCGAGATGTCCCAGTTACAATACGAACTGCAGTCCTTAATGGATCGCCAAGATTTGTCCGAAACAGAAAAATCGCAAAAGTACGGTCAACTCTTGCAACGACTGCAACTCTTTCACCAGAAAGCTTGAGACGAAACAGCTCTACCCACTCTGAAAGATTTTAAGACCTTGATGAAAAGTCCAGCACCATCACCAGTACCAGTACCAGTACCACCACTACCAGTGACCAAGACAGAAAAAGGAGAAGAAGAAGAAGAAGGTTTTCAAACGCCACCAGAAAAAGTACGCAAGTTAACAACACCACCTACCTCCAGAATTGGATGGATTAAAAAGATGATGGCCACCTCTTCTTCATCACAAGAGAAAAAGAAAGTGAAGACAGAAGTGAAGACAGAAGTGAAACAAGAACCGATATCCCCCGCTCAGATATCCTCCTCTTCAACACCTATTGCTGGTCGCACACGCAAAGCATTGCAATCCAAAAAAGTACCCCAAGAGAAAAAGAGTAGCATCTTCCAAGAGTGGGTGCCTTATTAACACACCAACCAACACAAAAAATGGAAAAAGTCTTAGCCAGCATTTACTACGATCCCTCGCATCCTGCAGGTTACGCAGGAGTTCAAAAATTGTATCGTGCTGCCAAAACTCGACTGAAAAGTCTCCGTTTACCTCAAGTGCAACGATGGTTACAAGAACAAGCTACCTACACTTTACACAAACCCATTCGACGCAAGTTTGCCAGAAGTCGCACCCGAGTGGAAGGCATCGATCATCAATGGCAAGCCGATTTAGCCGATGTCTCTCATTTGGCCAGCTACAATCGTGGCTACAAATATTTGTTTTGTGTCATCGACGTCTTTTCCAAATTTGCCTGGGTCGTGCCCTTGACTTCCAAAATCGAGCAGCGAGTTAGTGCGAGCCCTGCAACGGGTGTTGAAACAAAGCGGTCGTCACCCTCTTCGATGGCAAACGGACAAAGGCACCGAATTTCTGAACCAAGCTTTCCAAAAAGAATTAAAGAAACCTGACATTCATTTTTTTACCACCGAGAATCCCGAAACCAAAGCCAGCATCGTGGAACGTTTTCAACGCACTTTGAAAGAACGCATGTGGAAATATTTTACGCATCACCACACTCTGAAGTACATCGACATCTTACCGCACCTGGTGCAGGCGTACAACCAATCTTACCATCGAAGCATCGGACGTGCCCCGCAAGACGTGACTCCCGACAACGAAGTGCTGGTGTTTGAGCGTCTGTTTGGTACGTCCCCGACGAGGGCTGTCCCCAAGAAAAGTGGAATGTTGGCCGTAGGAGATTGGGTGCGCATTGGCAAAACCAAACGCACTTTCGACAAAGGTTACTTACCTAACTGGACGACCGAATTGTTTCGCGTCACTGGACGAGTGCATGGCCGTCATCCTGCCGTCTATAAATTGGAAGACATGAACGGAGAAGTGCTCAAAGGAACGTTTTATTTGCCCGAGTTACAACGTGTCACCAAAAAAGAAGACGACGTGTACGACATCGAAAGCATTCTCGAACGCAGAACCCGTAAAGTGGGCAAACGACGTGTCAGAGAAGTCAAAGTACGTTGGAAAGGATATCCGCCCAGTTTTGATTCTTGGATCGACGCTTCGCAAGTCATCGACTATAAAAAGAAGTGACCATCATGCCCTTTCACACAGACGCAGCTACGTCGACCACTCCTCCTTCACCTAGTTCTTCTGTGCAAGATTTACAAAAACAACCCTTGTGGGTGTGGTGTGGAGAACGTGTGCCTAAAACGCAAATCGTCTTTTTCTGCCAAATCTTCGTGGTGTATTGTGTCATCGGGGCAGCCATTGCCAATTTGAGTTTGCAACAAGGAGACAAACAATTGTGGACCATTTTATTGAGCAGTTGCATCGGTTACCTGCTTCCCAATCCGTCCCTGAAATTCTCCTCGAACGGGAACCACGGGAACCTTGTATCCAGTGCCAGTGCCAGTCACCACTCCAACAACAACCACAACCAGAACCCCATTTTGGGCGGAGACACGCCTCTGACATCCACTAACCCCTCGGACAGCCACAGAACTCTGGAATTATGAGTCACGAAAACCAATTTTACTTAACCTTACCCAGTGACAGTTCCATGGAGGTGTTTCCCCACAACACGTTGTGCTGTTACACGGCTAAATTAGTAGAAATGATTCACCCTACACAAATCCAAAACATCACCGAAAAGCAAAACACTTTTGAGGTCGAAATCATGAACCAACAATTACAAGAAGCCATGAATGACATCGGGTTTTCAGGGGACACAAGACCATCCAACAATTCACCCTTCAATATCTACACCTTGAAAATTCCGGCAGGTTTTTATTTTAGTGGCCAACATTTGGTGGACACCATTACTTCCAGGTTCGAGTTCGCCTTTGGCAAAGCCCTGAACAGAGTCAAAAAAGTGTCACCCTGGAGTACCATAAAGTGGCTGGTCGCTTACTGATGAAATTTCAGGATACCCAAACGTTGTCCATCAGCTTTAATCGTGACTTGTTTGATATTTTAGGTGGAGACACAAAAATGGCTCCAAATTTTAAACCGAAGATCAACAGCAATACGGAATTTTACAAGTTTTTTCGATTCCCTGTAGAACTGAACCAAGGACTGAATTTGATGTTCGTGTACTCCGATGTGGTGGAGTATAACGTGGTGGGACACACCTCTGTACCGTTACTGTGTGTCATTCCTTTCAAAGTGGGTAGTACCACGACCAGTGACCAGGAAGGTGGAAACACCTATCACGTCCACCGGGAATTTGTGCATCCTCATTATTTGCCTGTCAGCAAGTCGTATTTGGACACGGTCAACATTGCTATAAAAGGAGATTTGGGACAAAATATTCCATTCACCAAAGGAAAAGTCACGGTGAAACTCCATTTTCGAAAACGGTTCTCTCACGACTCGTAAGTCATGTATCCAGTGTATCGAGGGGTTGCACGACAGCGAGGACACGGTTTAGGAGATATGTTAAAATCGGCCTTTCGTTCGGTGGCCCCGGTGTTGAAACCGATGGTGACACGCGGATTGCACGCCTTGAAAGATGCGGCACTGACACAAGGCAAAGAATTTCTCCAAAATGTCATCATCGACAAACAAAACCCTAAAGAAGCCTTCATGAGGGCAGGCAAAAATGTCTTGCTGCAACGGGTAAAGACCTTTTGGGCCGACAAGACACACCTATAAATGCCCTGCACGCTACCGAGTCAAGCATTCAGCAAGGACAAGGCAGAAAGAGACGACGAAGAAAACACCCTTTCACCAAACTTCAAGCTAGAAAGGCCAAGAAAAGAAGAACCGTTCGAGACTTAGACGTTTTCGATTATTGAGACACTGCAACAAAATAATGATGCACCGAGAGTCTTGCGCCTGTTCCAAGACGGAACTGGATCTGTTTGCCATGCCCCCCACCATGATGACCATGCAAGAATCCCAATGGGTGGAATTTCATCCCGTCTCCTCATTGACCGATTCCGCTCCCATCGAGTTTGAAATCAAGGGACAGCCCGAAGATTACATCGATCTGAATAGCAGTTACTTGTACCTGAAAGTCAAAGTTCTAGATAAGGATGGAAATGCTATAGACACTGAGCCAGTAGCTCCCGTCAACAATTTCATGCATTCCTTGTTCAGCTCAGTGGACTTGTACTTGAACAACAAACTGGTTAGCAGCAGCATGGATACTTACCCTTACCGTGCCTACCTGGAAAATCTCTTGACGTACGGAATAGACGCCAAGAACACTCATCTCAATGCCTGCGTGCTATGGGAACCTGACGAAGCGGGCGAATTTGATAAAACAGGTCTTGAAGCTGACCCCAAATCAAAAACAACCACCAATGAGGGATTTGTAGAACGAAGAAAGAGAATCATAGGACCCAACCAAAGTTTAGAACTGATGGATCGTTTGCATTTGGACATGTGGTTGCAAGAAAAATATTTGCTGAACGGGGTGGATGTCCGCCTGAGACTGAATCGGAACAGTACCGCTTTCCATTTATTGGCTGATGCTGGCGAGTACAAAACCAAAATCCAAGAAGCCAGACTCTACGTACGTCGTGTGGAAGTGTTACCTAAAGTAGGTAACGACATCAGTCAGACGTTGAGCAGAACGACCGCCAAGTATCCGGTCCGACGCGTAGAAGTGAAAACTTTCACCATTCCTAGGGGACAGCGATCCATGATCGAAGATCATCTGTTCCAAGGACAGCTACCCAAACGTTTGATCCTTGGTATGGTCTCGAATGAAGCCTTCAACGGAGCTATCACTAAAAATCCTTTCAACTTTCATCACTTCAACGTGTCCAAGATTGAAGTCAGTCGCGATGGCAAGACCTTGTGTACCCGACCTTTCGAACCTGACTTTGAGAAGAAGAATTACTTGAGATCGTACTTGTCCTTGTACGAAGCCACGGGACAGTTAGGAACCAACACCAGTCACGGCATTACGTACGACGATTATGACGGAGGCTATGCTTTGTGGGCTTTTGATTTCACTCCAGACCAAGGCAGCGACGAGGGACATTTCCACCCTATAAAATCCGACCAGATTCGTGTGGAAATTCAGTTCGGAAACAGAATCGGTGATGATGATGTAACGTTGAACGTCATCCTGTATGCAGAATTCGATAATACCATAGAAATCAACAGTTTGAGAGAAGTCATTCTAGATTACTAGAAGCCATGGAAGACTGTTATCCCTCTTTACCTAGTGGAGAAGCTTTGAAGATGGAATGTGAGGAGACCGTGGAAGGAGAATCCCAACACAAAGACGAAAAGGACATCGTGATCAAGTCAAGATGGCCAGAACAAGAACAGCAATTGGATGAAACATGATTACTATGGATGTCAAAACATCAGTCAAGAAGAAAAATTCAATGAATATCTGGACGAAGCTTGGAGTCTGTTTAAAAAAGACGTGTTACGTTGGTGGTATAAAGACTTGCGTGAACATTTCTGTCCTCCATTAACGACTCGAGACATCCATTACATCAAAACCCTCTTTGACAAATTCAAAGAGAAAGTCGAGATCTAAATTGATCACTTATTATCAGCAAAAGAACATTTAGTGACTTATTTTGATCGTGATTTTTCTAGAAACGATGAGAAAGTAAATCGTTTATTTTTTTACTAGTATGCTTATTTTGTTGTCTTAAGCTCAATGACTTGCAACAGTGGAAATAACAATTTCATTCACAACTTTGCCAACCCTGTTTAAAGTAGAGTGTAAATTGAAAAAAAAATGTTTGATGTTATATTGTTGGATTATTGTTAAAAAATGTTAGAGTTGTTGGTTAGTGTTAAGTGATTTTTTAATAAAAAATGATGTGTTTTGAAAAAAATGCCTTTGTGATTTGTTTGGCTATAAGAATGTTTGATTCATGCTCTTTGACTTCTTACTATCCCTCTCATGACACTCATTGAACATTGCGGCTCGAAAACCGTGGAGGGATGTTTTCCTTCACGTCCGCGCTTTGACTTTAAGAACCGGGTTGTTTCCAGTCTAACCATCCATTGTCGACTCATCCTCCTACGAAGATGTGCTCCAAACTAGCTAAGCTAAACGAAGCCTACGTGAATTTGCATAGGGTCAGACACAGTATGACACCGAAGCCAGAAGAGATAGAGAATGTGAGAATGCTAAAAGTCACTGAAGACCTGATAGAAGAGCTCTTCAGAGAAGAAGTGAACAGGGAGAAAGAAGAATGGACAGAGAAGTACAGACTTCAGAGACAGCAGCAACAACAACAACAGCAGCAGCAACATCAGCAGGAACCTGAACCTGAGAGAGGCTTTGTCGATTGTCGTATCGACACCAAAGAGTTCTTCTTCTCTTTCCGAAGAAGCAGACCTATCGCCAGAAAGTCTATCCTCAGAGGACATCGCATTCTTAGAAACTAAAAGATTGCCATAGCAAACAAAAAAAAACAACAGCCCTTTTCAGGGCTACCCCAATACTCTAGAAAAGAAATAACAATCAATTTGCCAATGTGTGTAGGTAGAGTAGTGTGAATATAAACACTAACTCTTTTTTATAGTGTGAGGGTATGTGTTTGTGTGTTTGTGTTTGTAACATCTCACGTACGTTGGTGTGCATAGTAGATTAAGATCATGTTTTTTTGGCTGTTTGAGGTGTGGGGAGAGTAGATTTGGGGGGTTTGATTGAATTGCTTTGCGTATGTGAATAGTATATTGGAGTGATTAATGAAAAAAAATTTTAGAATAGGAATGGGTAGTATAAAAAAGTGAGTGAGTGTTTCTTTTAGGTCCGCGCGTTGTTTTTTGGTCATGATCGCGGTAAGATCAATTTTATGTTTTTTAGGGGATGTTTTCCTTCACGTCCGCAGTTTTAGTATAAATTGAAACTCGTTCGGCAGTCCAGCTACTCTTGTTGATTGATAACACCAGAATGAACACGAGACTGGCGAAACTGTTGGAACTTCATGTTCATCTGGAATATGCCAGGCGCCTGTTGAACGAACTGGCCGCGGAGGCCATTGTGGAAGAAGGAAGGATGAGAGAGGAGGAGGAAAGAAGAAGTAAAGAAGAGGAGGAGAGAAGATACAAAGAAGAGGAGGAAAGAAGACACAAAGAAGAGGAGAGAAGATACAAAGAAGAGGAGGAGAGAAGATACAAAGAAGAGGAGGAGGAAAAGGAGAAAAGAAGAAGAAATTTCAGAATCCCAGAAACCGAAAATTGGGATTCTGAAGCCACATATCCTGCCTCTGCTCTCTCCCCCAAAAAAGTAAAAAGCAACTGGGGAACAAGATGTGTATGTGGCGCCAGGCCTGGAAGGTGCCACCATTAACCAGGTGTCCATGAAGTTCCAAAAAAAACAGCCCTTTTCAGGGCTACCCAATACTCTAGAAAAGAAATAACCATCAATTTGCCAATGTGTGTGTGTGTGTGTGTGTGTGTGTGTGTGTGTGTGTGTGTGTGTGTGTAGGTAGAGTAGTGTGAATATAAACACTAACTCTTTTTTCATAGTGCGAGGGTATGTGTTTGTGTGTTTGTGTTTGTAACTGCTCACGTAAGTTTGTGTGAATGGTAGATTATGGGTTTCTTTATTGTTTCTTAGCGTATGTGAAGAGTATAGTTTGGGTTTTGTAACCCCTCACGTACGATTGTGTGGATAGTAGATTATGGATTTTGTTTATTGTTTCTTAGCGTATGTGGAGAGTATAGTTTGGGTTTTGTAACCGCTCACGTACGATTGTGTGGATAGTAGATTATGGATTTTGTTTATTGTTTCTTAGCGTATGTGGAGAGTATAGTTTGGGTTTTGTAACCGCTCACGTACGATTGTGTGGATAGTAGATTATGGATTTTGTTTATTGTTTCTTAGCGTATGTGGAGAGTATAGTTTGGGTTTTGTAACCGCTCACGTACGATTGTGTGGATAGTAGATTATGGATTTTGTTTATTGTTTCTTAGCGTATGTGGAGAGTATAGTTTGGGTTTTGTAACCGCTCACGTACGATTGTGTGGATAGTAGATTATGGATTTTGTTTTAATGATTTGCGTGTGTAAATAGTAGATTTGTGGTTTGTTTATTGTTGCCTCACTTATGTGGATAGTATATTATATGAAATGAGAAAAGTAGGGGATGTTTTCTTTCACGTCCGCACGATGTTAGGTCATGATCTAGGTAATATCAATTTTATGTTTTAGGGGGATGTTTTCCTTCACGTCCACGCTTTTCGCATAAGAACCCACAGTATTCGTCGTTCAAACCATTCTACAGAGAAGATGGCTTCGAACCACCTCGATAAATTTCAAACATTGCAAGACGTCCTTGACAATCTGGGCATGATAGAACAAATGCTAGTACGACTCAATGAAGACCACTATTCTTATAGTCCGCATAGAGTAAAAATGGAGATTAACAACTTAAGAAAAGCAAAGGACATGATAAGTGGTGGAGAAGAAGGAGGATGAAGAGGAAAGGATAAGAATACGAAAATGGAATGAAAAAATTGAAAAAGAAGAAGAAAATGAGAAGAGGAAGAAAGAAGAGGAGGAAGAGAAGAAAGAAGAGGAGGAGAAAAAAAAGAAGAAAAAGAGTGTAGGTGAGAAAATAAGAAGTTGGTGGAGAAAAAGAAGAAATTAGAAGCAGAAGAAGAAGAAGAAGAAGAAACCAAAGGCCCTTTTCAGGGCCAGCCATATTTCTCGAAAAGAGAATGACTTTTCAATTGCCTACCCCTTTATAAAAAATTTAAAAAAAAAAAAAATCCCATGTTCAATTCCCCTTGTCCCTAAAGTAATTTTTTTTTCTAACATGTTCAATTCCCCTTTGTCCCTAGACAAACCCAAACTCTATTCCCATGTTCAATTCCCCTTGTCCCTAGACAGACCCAAACTCTATTCCCCATGTTCAATTGCCTTTGTCCCTAGAATCGATATTTTTTTTTCCATTGTTCGAATGCCTTTGACGCTAATCTCAATATTTCCTTTTTTTTCCTTTCTCCAATGTTAAATTCCATTGACGCTAATCTTACCCAGGGTTTTTTGCCCATGTTAAATTTCCATTGACGCTAATCTCGCCCAGGGTGGTTAATGTTAAATTTCCATTGACGCTAATCTCGCCAAGGGGGTGTTTGTAATGCTAATTCCCATTGACGTTAATCTCACCCCTTTCACTACTGATGAAGTTGTTTCTTTTGTTTATGTATAGAATCGATGTAATTTTGTGTACATTTGAAAAATTTGGTTTTGTTTCAAAGTATTTTAAAAAGTCATGAGTGTAGTATTGTGTATGGTAAGACACGACTATATAGACTTTACTTTGTCCGGAGTTTACACCGTTTTAAATTAAGAAATGGAAAACACAAATATTAAAATATTATCTGCAAACAGCGAGACTGGGAAAAGTGCAAGGATATGTTTGACTACCTTACTAGAAAACAGTGTCATGTATATTGTTTACAGGAAACACATTTCACCAAAAACTAAAATATATGTGAGTGCTCAAAGGGTTTTTAAATGTTTCTTTATCAGTTTTGGTTCAATTCGAGAGGAGTGTACACTTTATTTTAGTAATAATTTTGAATACGATATAAAAGATTGTAAAAGGATTCTGATGGTAATTCGATTGCACTCGACTTAAAAATAAATGAAAAACATTTTCTCTAATTAATATATATCGGCCAAGTAACGATTGTACAGAGTTTTGCAATATGATATATGATATTATAAATGTAAATGAAAATGATTCCATTATCGCTTGTAGACCAATTTAGAGACCTAAACCCTAATCTAAAGACAAATACATGGCGGAGAAGAAAGCCTTTAAAAAAAATAGATTACATTTTTTAATTACAGTATCTCTCATGCCAACTGTGGAAAAATTAGCTGTATGTTAATGTGTTTCAGTTTGTACTTGATTAAAGTGTGAGTTCTCTCGATAAAGGAAATTTTAATAAAAACTACTTGACTAGAAATTTTGAGTCTGTTTTAAGTCAGACGGTAGGAGTTTTGTCCCTTTGAATAACTAGTGATTTCTCCCCCTCCCGACCCACCCACCCCCGCGTTTCCACTCCAGTCGGTCTCAGTGATGTTGAATAGTCCCGATAAGCCCTCCAGCATGTCCAAAGCGGTTATCATTCGAAGTAAGACCCATGCTAACGTGTCGGATTCGTTATCGAAAGAGTACAAGACGCACTCACACACACACACACACACACACGCACGCACACAAACATGTGTGTGTGTGTGTGTGTGTGTGTGTGTGTGTGTGATGACGCTAAATGTTGCAAACAGGTAAGCACTCCATGAATATGATGAAGAATAAGCTAAAGAATATGAACATCTGGCAAACGTCAGGAAAGAGATTACACATTGTGTCTTCTCTTGGTTATTTGTAAAGAGTGATATTTAACTCTTGTTTTCTAAGTGATTACCTTATTACATAATACATGTTTCATAAAACTTAGTATTTTTCTCCATGAGCGCGAAATTCAGCATATATAAATTTACACATCTACAACGCAATATCAGACCCAAAAGCCACACTAAAAGTAAATCATATTTTGATCTCTTATTTACAGCTGAATGCTAAAAATGGAATACTAAAAGCCAAGACATATGTTATGCTATATCACCCGACTGAGCTTTTACATGTATGGTAACGATCCCGACTATCAAACAATCCGGCAGTCACCCATTCAGATATATATTCAGTGGCCAGTTCATATGCACTCCAAGATAAATTGGCACACCACAGTCCTCTTTTTATACTCCATGTTACATTTGGGGTATATAACACGATCCCACTGAAGATAACTGTCTTTGCTAAACCTTGACTATATAGCACGATCCCAATGAAGATTACTGTCAGTGCTACATTTTGTGTATATAACACGATCCCACTGAGGATTACTGTACTTCATTTTGTGTATATAGCACGATCCCACTGAGGATTACCGTCTGTGCTACACATTGGCTATATAGAACGATCCCAGTGAAGATTACTGTCAGTGCTACATTTTGTGTATATAACACGATCCCACTGAGCATTACTGTTTGTACTACATTTTATGTATATATAGCACGATTCTATTGGGGATTACTGTCTGTGCTACACCTTGCCTATATAGCACTATCCCACGGAAGACTACTATCAGTGTTACATTTTGGGTATATAGCACGATCCCACTGAAGATTACTGTCTGTATTATACCTTGGGTATATAACACGATCCCTCTGAGGACTACTGCCAGGTACGTCCTTGTATTTGGTTTGCATCAACTTTTCACATAAATGAGAAGAAAATTTGCAGCATGGCCTACGCAACTGAAGAAACCACATAACTTGTCGCAACCCGCCAACTCTGGAAGGAAATCAATACTCTATCAGCACGAACTCTTTGATGGAGCAATATTTGCACTGATCAAAACACAAATTCTAAGGAGCAGATGAACTTGTTTTGTTATTCGGTCATTCATGCCACGTTTTCCCATCAGGCTTTGAAGCACTTTTTTGTCACGCCAGGTTGATACAGAAAATTTCAGCACGTCTTTCCCATTCGTAGCATATATTTTAGCACCTGAATTGAACTTGCACTAAAATTTATAAATGGAAAATATAGGCTTTCTTCTGCACAAAGCTATGTGGTTTAACTTTTTGCTTACTGGTCATGATATACGTTCCTCGAATGGCTTCTTATAATCATAAATGTATATTTACCAATCTTCTTTATTGAAAAAATTGATCTCAAAGAAGTGGGGTTGTTTCTGATGGATCTATATTCACCTGCATTCTTGGCAATGCCAGCAAAAGGCGTGACAAATACCTGTTCTCTGACGTCTTGATGAAATTATTTGTTCTGAGATATGATTTTAGTGTTCCTTGAATAAGCGTTTTATCCAGTTTCTCTTCTAGTATCAAAACTATGAGATGGCGTTCTCTTTCTTTCAGTGCTTTGTCATAGGCTTGCTGGAATTCGAACTTGCACCAATCACTCTCAAGGAATCTATTGGACAAGACTATTAAGGTAGTAAAACTTGAATCTATTCCGTGCAATATATTTTCGACAATAGGTACTCCGGGTACAAAATTGTCTTGCGTAAAAAGTCGAAATTCGTGCTTTTCTAGATTGGGGATGAGCACTTCTTGAACATAGATTTCGTCATGGCTACTGTAGGAGATGAAGATATCGAAAGGGAGATTGGTGGCAACCTTTCTACGAAGACATTGGCAGCAAGAGTAGTTTGCAATCAAGAAAACTTGAATCGGCTCTCGAAATATGTATATTGTAAACACGAATATCACTAGAGCACTGGCTCCTCCAAAACTTATCGCCAAAATAAGAGAAATATTTATGCCATCACAGACAAAGTCGGCATCTGATGCATCAACAATGGGCTTGCCTTTTGGCCCAGTATCACAAAGGACTTGGTCCAGGTCGGGAATCTTGCCCCCGTTCTTTTTAAGCCAGGATTTTATCCATCGTGTATGACAGTCGCATACATATGGATTGCTATGTAGATACAAAGAGGTAAGGTTTTCTAGGTTCACGGTCTGAATACTTTCGGGAAGTGTGGTGAGGGAATTGTCGGTAATTGTGATGGTACTCATGGTTTCGAAGTTATGTAGGAAGTTCTCATTTATTGATGTGATGGAACAGGAGGAAACATCTAAATCTGTAACGTTTTTAAAGTACGGCCTATCGGACAATTCACGGACATACCTATTGTGAACGAACATCTGGATTCGTCTTCCCTTGGGAATAACATATGGAATAGATACCAAAGTACCCTTGTCACAAACAACAGTTATCAAATCCAAAGAAACAGTTCTGGTGCAACGACATTGGGGTGGGCAATCGTTCTGAACTGAGCAATTGAAGTCTTGCGCAGGAACATCAAACACTCGTCGTCCTAGCAAAATAGATGGATCGTTACAGGTAAATTCAAATAAGTAATTATACCTGTCCATGAATCGGAAAAAATTTATGTAAAACGAAAATGGAAAAAGTCGACAATCACACACAAGAGGGTTAAAGCGTATATCGATCCCGGAACTACCTAGATTATATAAATCTGTAAGAGTCTCTAAATGTATCATTTGAAGAAAGTACTTGACGTCTACTGTTTCTATTTTGTTTACTCTGAGATCAAGGTAGAAGCTGTTGTTTATGCTGATATTTGAAAACCTAAACCCTTTATTGTTTGTACCATTCGATATAAGATTGTTTGACACATTAAGTGTTACAACAGTGCGCTCGTAAAATTTAGGAATGAACAATAAACCCAGGTCTATCGATTTCATTTGGTTGTATGAAAATTGCATATTGTATAGTGACTCTAACTTTGAATTTATCGCATCTAGTTCTATCTCTTCAAGGCAATTATACTCCATGACGATCTCTTTAAGATGTGCAAGCTTATCAAGGGTCCCATTTCTTAACACTGACACGTTGTTGTGGTTCATGATCAAAGCCTGAAGCGTGCCTCCAATAGAATTGAGTGTATAATTGTCTATCTCTTGTATATAGTTATGAGACAGGTCAAGACGCTGGACGCTGGTTAGAACATAAATAGATGACGGGATGCTTGTAAGGCCGCTTTTGATAATGGAGACATCGATGGCGTCTGTGTTGTTTTCCAGACATTGGCGAATATCCTGTTGGTCGGATTGTTTGCATTCTATATGCAGGTACTGGTTAGACCTTTGGCAAGAGCAACTGGCGCACAAACATAAACTGAAGTTGAAAAGAACAATGATATATGATAGTAATGTAATCTGGAGGGTCATTTTTGCTTCAATATGGCTCCTTCTGATGATCTTCTGGATTTACAAAGCTTTGTGTCGAATATTGTTCCAATATTCGTTGCACGTTCTTCCTTGGTTTACCACGTCTGTAAAACACATTTGTACAGCGTGCAAAGTTCAGGTCAAACGTTTTCTGAAAATCCAGAAATGTTGTTTATATTACTGAATCATCATAGTCACCCTAGGAAAATAAATTAATAATGCTGAAAAGGCGCATAACTGACCAGTGTCACACAATAATAAAGCGGTAGGTTGGTTAGCTGGTTTAACGCCATTTTTCAGTATAAGGTAGACTAAAAGAGGCAAAAATCTTGTAAATATTTCACATACAGTCCATTCAGAATATCTCAAATGTTTATGTAACTAATATGTCATGTATAACAGTCATTTATAACATGGAGCTCAATATTCATGGGGGTATTTTAGATTCGGCGGTAATACGTAAAAGTTTGTCTCTAATTGTCTTATGTTTCTTTACAGCAACATTTTATATCATCCAATAGGTTTATCAAATGCAGATGTTTACACATTCTATAAACTTCGATACAGCATCGTCTCGTTTTACGAATATTCCATGTCCTAGAAGTTCATTTCCAACTCAGGAATCTGCAATTAGAGATGAAACATTAGTTACAACACGGTTTTACCTACAACGCGGTGAATTAATCTAATTGTGTTCTGCACTAAATCTTCCTTGAATGATCCTTGCTTAAATATCGTCGACATTTATTATTACATTAAACGTATGAAAGATTTTTAGGGGCCGTTTCTGTCAGAACGATTGACTTTCAATTTTACAAAGTCTTACACATTTCAGAAACGAAATTTATGCAGGTCTTTTACTGCTGTATTTTTCTGAAAGAACATTTTCTTGAACAAATTTTGAAAGAGGAAATCATTATAGGACTCTCCTGATAAAATATGCTCATAAAATATATATTAAAAAATTAACTTCACCATAAAAATTGAGAAAACCTATCAGAACAGACTTTTCCATCATATGATCTCTGTAATGAGCGAAACCGAACCCTCCATTGCGCCCAGTAGAGTTCTCCATCTCACAAAACGAAACTTCCACTTCGCGTAATCTAACTACCTGACCAGCATCGGACCAATAACGTAAAACAAAAAAATCATTTTTAAAAAATAGTTTGTTTTTTTTAAAATTCAGACACGCATATTCAGAGCTCAAATACACGATCTTGAGAGATCTAACTAGAATGGTCATTTAAAGCACATGGTCAAGTAAAGCTCTATTTAGCAATCTCAAAAGACATATAGTTTTGTAACCATATGATTTTTCTCCTTATGGCGTATTTGAAGGGCGGCTCGCGCTTTCGACACTCGAAGTCCATTAAAGTTAATAACCGAGTTGTATATTCGCATATACGATCCTCGTGAATGCACATTCTTGTTGTCTCCCATATGTAATCCACGTGATCACGGCTTCAAAGAACTTCTTAGATATGGTCTCTCGAGATCAGGAATTTGAGATTTCAGTGTTTGTATTCAAGCTTCGAAAACGCGAAATGGTTTGCGCTATGGCCCTGTTATCTTGCAGGTAAATCGATTGCACGATCAAAGATAATATATTTGTTAAGTACTTTGTGATTGGCCTTCTCGAGTTTGCGTAATCTATCTTCGACGTCGCTAAGCAATTCAGCAATATGGCTCCAACGGTTTATCACAGTAGCTTATTGTTTATTAAAAGCGAGGGGTATCCCTTGCTCAGGAAGTGCCTGTCCCCACACTACACAGGACGACCAATTAGAACCCCCATGCAAGGACCAAGACGATTCCCGAAGACGATTTAAATGGAGGTTTTAGGTTACACTTGATTATGAACCTAGTACCATTGGCACATGTGACTAGTGTGCTACTACCCTTCTTCACAATATAGTCTCATCAAGTATTTTCAATTGAGAACATATATATATATATATATATATATATATATATATATATATATATATATATATATATATATATATATATATATATATATAATAAAGGTATACCAATATTTGAAATTATGTAATTACTTCAGTAAAATCCATTCAAGTAAATCACCACATTATGTATTCGGATATTTTTATTTCAACGCAAAAATGTGAACACATTTGTGTCGAAGGTTGCATGTCACTTGATTCACTTTGTTGTATGCATTCTCTTATTAAATATGACACAATGGCTCATCCTTGCAGCAAGAAGGGTTAGGGTTCAGGTTATACACTCAGATCAGCCAGAGGAGTCTACAGGCTGTGTCCTTGGGCAAAGCATTTTTTCTCTGATTGCCTCGTCAGTGAAGAATCCTCGAGTGATGCTGCGCCGTTAAACACCAAATCGAAACAGAAGCAACGTATTCTCTTCTTCTCTAGTTTACATGAGCACAAGATTACTTGATTCTACCATTCTCCCTTACCATAAGGACACATAGCTCTTCCGATAATGTCAATTAAGCTTTTGTTTCCAGAATATGAATCAGAAGATCTTACAGGATTGCCCATTTCTTTCTCTCATTCGGGTATGAAGTTATTACCTTTGGCACATGTGGCAAGCGTGTTTGACGAGCCAAAGATTGCTGTTATTCGACCAATTTCATTAATTTTATCTGAAATGAGCACCGTAACATTGTATTTATTGCATGACGAATATGAATGCTTATATTTGTCTACGCCGCAGACTAATGGGGAACAAACTGAAATTCATTCGGATGGCTTGCTCACTAAGCCTATGACGACAGTGGTCCATAAGGTGTTCTAGATTATAGCGTTCGCGTTGTTGGATATTTTTTGTTTGCGAGACCGAAGTACAACGGGACGAGGAGTGCGTGCACCGTGTACTTCAGGCGAGGCCACCATCATTATTGTTCAGTTTTGTTATATTATATTGTTATGTATATTTGATTTAATTTATATTTGATTTAATTTAATTGTTTGTAAGTTTTAAAATCATTTTATTTTTATTTCATTACATGTTAAGTAATGTAATTTTGTTTACTGGAATTTGATAATTTCCAGAAATTAGTTTGACCTGACTCTTTTCATAAACACCTTATAATAAACACCTTTTACTTAGTTCCCGACCTTGATCCACAAATCACTGAGAAAAGTAAACAACTTTCTATTTTCATTTTATTCTTGGAATAAAATGATTGGTTATCAAGTTCATACGTTACATTATATATGTAAACAGCCATTATTTTGTAATTCTGGGTTTTCCGAAATTGCGCATTAATTAGATTTAATAGTGATGTTTCCAGAGATATTTCTCTGTTGGGCCTTTACACTGGAAAGTGTTTGTTTGTGACCAGTTTGGAGTTACATTTTAAATTTTATTCAAATTATTTGGATTCTAAAAGCTTAATTATTTTTCCTGGAAATATTTGAGTGCTCATACAGAATTCTTGGACAAAGACATTTCTTGAAATTTTATTCGGAAATTCAAACACCGGAATATTGTATGTGAAATAACAAAGAACTGTAGACATAACAGCACAATACTTTCTACAGTATACGTCATCGCCTTCCATTTTGTAATTTTCATCGGGACTCGAACTTGAATTCATTAGAACATTTGATTATTAGGACTTCTAAAATTTAATTCGTGGATTATTCTTGGATTATTTTTGGATTTGATTCTTAAAACTGTAAGTTCTTAGTTTTTCATTTTTACATTATTTTTCCTGGGAAATAAATTATTTGTTAAATTTTTCAAAGTTTGTTGTTTTCACTCTTTCTTTGTTACTGTTTATTAAAGCCTAAACATGTAACATAAGAATATACTGATGACTTGAAAACTATATCTTTTCTCATTACTATTTCAGAATAGAAAATTATACATATTAACATAAATGTTATTTTAATGAAGAATACAGAACAAATCTTCGAGCGTATCGGAAATGAATAAGCCCCTAATAGTAAGAACAGTGTATCGGTTCTTGTCCGAGTTTGTTCATATTAAATCAAAACATTATAATATTAAATGATCAACACTTGATGTAATTTAATAAATAACAATAATAATCACCAATAAAGAAAAAAACTGCGGTGTTTTTGTCCGTGTACAGGTATATGTACACTGCTCACCTTCGAGTTAAAAGTACAGCATGTATATTTTCATTCTGGATCAATGTATAAACGGATGTATCTAGACTGATACAGTATGCATCATCCAAGATAAGTAGTTTTACTTATTTTGAAGTTATATTGAAACTGAAAGTGCAATTATTGATAAAAAGTACCGCTGAAAAGACGTCTAAAATTCAGTGTGGGGCACATTCTGTGTTGTCTGTTTGTTTTTTTAATTTGACCAAGATGGTACTCGTTGCTTTTAATTGAGGCGGCGCTCTCATTTAACGTTGATATGCAGAAATTCGTCTTGCTGAAGTAACACGTTATATGGCTATATAAATCCCTAAATTAGCGCCACCTCCATTCACTGTTAATTCTGATACAAGCTTTTATCACATCTTATGACGAAGGAAGCACATTTTGCACCACTATTTATAAGTTGGGCACAATAGCCTTAGTCGGGGTACACGATGGTGTTTGAGCATTTTTCATATTTCTTTCAAATGCTAATTTTATATTTCTTTTCCGGATTTTAATTATCTCATTGAGATAGATTAGCCTCACAGGAACATTGTCTTTAGAGGGCTAATTGGCAGCAATAGTGACATAGCTGAGCCAATTCGCGTGTCCTAGATGAAAATCATTCATGAAAATACTGCGTGTTTTCATTCACTGTCTAAACAAAGGTCTGATAAAAACTGTGTCAATTTCTTAAGGAGGTCAATTTGATAACCAATCCATCGAATCATCTGCATTGTCAACGAGCAATTTCATCGCGTCCACATTAGGGATGGCCGTCATTTTAAAATTACCGTCAAAAGTGGTTCATTTTTTTACGGTGAACGTGCCGGATTAAGTAGCAACGGTCTTACTGGGTCACGTGTTTGCCTGACATCATCCAAAATGTGCTTCAGTAAATTACAAATTTACTGGATGATCATACCACGCAACAGATTTGAGTAGAAAGTCAAGAAATGGGTGTAGAAATAGTGCCTGATATGGATATATTAAAATAAAGAGCACATTAGTCATGTGATAAACCCGTATATGCATGTAAAACGTTTCTTCGAGGGAAGATGACTTCATGTACTTCATGTATTCTCTTACTAATTTTATCAATAGTAATAACCAGTCTAAGTGATTCTGTTTGAATTAGTCCTGCTCAAATGTGAGTTACATGCAATTAGAATAAATAAAGTTTATCATATCGCACCAACAAACCTTGGTGCGAAGATGTATTCAACATAGGAATTCAAATAATATTTGCCACACTGATATGATTTCCGTAAAATCATACAAATCCCTGAAACACAAAGTCTTCAAAATATTTTATTGTCCTTTCTCGAACCGCTGCTATTTAGGGAGGCGTCCGAATATACACGACGTAATACAAAACGATTATTAACCCAAACGATGGAATGATGACTTCAAATTCCAAATAAGGTCATATTACATTAAATGATTTGAAAAACAAAAATGAAAGATGATTGCTGATTTCAAATGACTTGGTATTTACTGAACTGATTTGAAGACCAAAGCGGAATAATGAAAATTCCATATTCTCCCAACTCATTTCATGCTACGTCATTTGATTAACATAATTTTGGCGGTGACGGATGTCCATTGTTAGTAGTGAATGGGGATACCCTAGCGTCAATGGGAATTAGCATTACAAAACCCCCTGGGACACTCTAGCGTCAATGGAAAATTAACATGGAGAAAAATCGTGGGACAATCTAGCGTCAAGGGAAATTAACATGGAGAAAAATCGTGGGACGGTTTAGCGTCAAAGGAATTTAAACAGGGTGGGACTTTATAGCGTCAAGGGAAATTGAACATGGGATTTTTTTTTTTTAAATTTTTTTAAAAAAGGGGTAGGCAATTGAAAGGCTATCTCTTTTCGAGAAATATGGCTGGCCCTGAAAAGGGCCTTTGGGTTTTCTTCTTCTTCTGCTTCTAGTTTCTTCTTTTTCTCCACCAAGTTCTTATTTTATCTCCAACACTCTTTCTCTTCTTTTCTTTCTTTTTTTTCTCCTGCTCTTCTTTCTTCTTCTCTTCCTCCTCTTCTTTCTTCCTCTTTTCATTTTCTTCTTCTTTTTCAATTTTTTCATTCCATGCTCTCATCCTTATCCTTTCCTCTTCATCCTCCTTCTCCTCCTTTATTTCTTTCAACAGATCACTGATGATTACCTTCAGTTTTCGTAAATTGTTTATCTCCATCTTCACTCGATGGGGACTATAAGAATAGTGATCCTCGTTTAGGTTAACCAACATTTGCTCTATCATTCCTAAATTGTCGAGGACGCTTTGCAATTTTTCCATTTTGCCCATTTGGTTAGAAGCCATCTTCTTTTTTTATTCTTTGCAGAATGGTTTGAACGACGAATACTGTGGGTTCTTATACGAAAAGCGCGGACGTGAAGGAAAACATCCCCCCTACTTTTTCATTTCATATAATAAAACCCAAACTATACTCTCCACATACGCTAAGAAACAATAAACAAAATCCATAATCTACTATCTACACAATCGTACGTGAGCGCTTACAAAACCCTAACTATACTCTTCACCTACGCTAAGAAACAATAAAGAAACCCATAATCTACTATTCACACAAACATACCTTAGCTCTTACAAGCACCAACACACAAACACATACCCTCACACTATCTTAAAAAAGAGTTAGTGTTTATATTCACACTACTCTACCTACACATTGGCAAATTGATGGTTATTTCTTTTCTAGAGTATTGGGTAGCCCTGAAAAGGGCTGTTTTTTTGTTTGGAACTTCATGGACACCTGGTTAATGGTGGCACCTTCCAGGCCTGGCGCCGCATACACATCTTATCCCCCAGTTACTTTTTACCTTTTGGGGGGAGAGAGCAGAGGCAGGATATGTCGCTTCAGAATCCCAATTTTCGCTCTCTGGGATTCTGAAATTTCTTCTTCTTCTCTCCTTTTCCTCCTCCTCCTCTTCTTTGTATCTTCTCTCCTCCTTTTTGTATCTTCTTTCCTCCTTTTCTTTGTATCTTCTCTCCTCCTCTTTGTATCTTCTTTCCTCTTCTTCTTTATATCTTCTCTCCTCCTCTTCTTTGTTTCTTCTTTCCTCCTCCTCTCTTATCCTTCCCTCCTCCACAATGGCTTCCGCGGCCAGTTCATTTAATATGCGCCTGGCATATTCCAGATGCACATGAAGTTCCAACAGTTTCTACAGTCTCGTGTTCATTTTTGGTGTTGATCAATCAACAAGGGTAGCTGGACTGCCGAACGAGTTTCAATTTACAGTGAAAGCGCGGACGTGAACGAAAACATCCCCTAAAAACATAAAGTTGATCTTACCTAGATCATGACCATAAAACAACGCGCCGACCTAAAAGAAACACTCACTCACTTTTTTATGCTACCCATCACTATTTTAAAATTTTTTATAAATCACTTCAATAGACTATCCACATACGCAAAGCAATCCAATCTAACTCCAAATATACACCTCAAACACCAAAAAAAGACATCATTTTAATCTACTATCCATACCAACTTACTTAACCACTTACAAACACAAACACACAAACACATACCCTCACATTTTTTTAAAAAAGAGTTAGTGTTTATTTTCACACTACTCTACCTACACACATTGGCAAATTGATTGTTATTTCTTTTCTAGAGTATTGGGTAGCCCTGAAAAGGGCTGTTTTTTTTTTGTTTGCTATGGCATTCTTTTTAGTTTCTAAGAATGCGATGTCCTCTGAGGATAGACTTTCTGGCGATAGGTCTGCTTCTTCGGAAAGAGAAGAAGAACTCTTTGGTGTCGATACGACAATCGACAAAGCCTCTGTCAGCTTCAGGTTGCTGCTGCTGCTCTTGTTGTTGTTGTTGCTGCTGTCTCTGAAGTATGTACTTCTCTGTCCATTCTTCTTTTTCCCTGTTCATTTCTTCTCTGAAGAGCTCTTCTATCAGGTCTTCAGTGATTTTTAACATTCTCACATTCTCTATTTCTTCTGGCTTCGGTATCAGACTGTGTCTGATCCTATGCAAATACACGTAGGCTTCGTTGAGTTTAGCTAGTTTGGAGCACATCTTCTTAGGAGGATGAGTCGACAATGGATGGTTAGACTGGAAACAACCCGGTTCTTAAAGTCAAAGCGCGGACGTGAAGGAAAACATCCCCCACACGGTTTTTGAGTCGCAACGTTTAGTGAGTGTCATGAGAGGGATAGTAAGAAATGAAAGAGCATCAATCCAACATTCTTATAGCTAAACAAAAGACAAAGGCATTTTTTTCAAAACACAACATTTTTTATTCAAAAATCACTTAACACTAGACAACAACTCTAACATTTTTAACAATAATCCAACAATATAACATCAAACAATTTTTTTCAAAACACAACATTTTTTATTCAAAAATCACTTAACACTAAACAACAACAACTCTAACATTTTTTAACAATAATCCAACACTAAAAGTTTCTCCACTAGGTAAAGAGGGATAACAGTCTTCCATGGTTTCTAGTAATCTAGGATGACTTCTCTCAAACTGTTGATTTCTATGGTATTATCGAATTCTGTATACAGGATGACGTTCACCGTTTCATCAGGGTCTCGGTCTTTAAACTGAATTTCCACACGAATCTGGCCGGATTTTATAGGGTGGAAATGTCCCTCGTCGCTGCCTTGGTCTGGAGTGAAATCGAAAGCCCACAAAGCGTAGCCTCCTGCATAATCCTCGTACGTAATACCGTGACTGGTATTGGTTCCTAACTGTCCGGTGGCTTCGTACAGGGACAAGAACGATCTCAAGTAATTCTTCTTGGTAAAGTCAGGTTCGAAAGGTCGGGTACACAAGGTCTTGCCATCGCGACTGACTTCGATTTTGGACACGCCAAAGTGTTGAAAGTAGAAAGGATTTTTTTCGGCAGCTCCGTCGAAGGCTGTATTCTCGACGATACCAACGATCAAACGTTTGGGTAACTGTCCTTGGAACAGATGATCTTCGATCATGGATCGCTGTCCCTTGGGAATGGTGAAGGTTTTCACTTCCACGCGTCGTATGGGATACTTGGCAGTCGTTCTGCTCAACGTCTGACTGATGTCGTTTCCCACTTTAGGTAACACTTCCACACGGCGTACGTAGAGTCTGGCTTCTAGGATTTTGGTTTTGTAACCGTCACTATCAGCCATCAAATGGAAAGCGGCACTGCTACGATTCAGTCTCAGGCGGACATCCACCCCGTTCAGCAAATACTTTTCTTGCAACCACATGTCCAAATGCAAACGATCCATCAGTTCTAAACTTGTGTCGGCTCCCGTGATTCTCTTTCTTCGTTCTACAAATCCATCATTGTTGTCTTTCTTTTCATCAGTTTCCAATATTTCAAACTTGGTAGGTTCGTCAGCTTCCCATACCACACAGGCATTGAGATGAGTGTTCTTGGCGTCTATTCCGTACGTCAAGAGATTTTCCAGGTAGGCACGATAAGGGTAAGTATCCATGCTGCCACTGACCAGTTTGTTATTCAAGTACAAGTCCACTCCACTGAACAAGGAATGCATGAAATTGTTGACGGGAGCTACTGCTTCATCGTCTATAGCACCTCCAGTCTTATCTAGAATTTTGACTTTCAGGTACAAGTAACTGCTATTCAGATCGATGTAATCTTCGGGCTGTCCTTTGATTTCAAACTCGATGGGAGCGGAATCGGTCAGTGAGGAGACGGGGTGAAATTCCACCCACTGGGATTCTTGCATCGCCATCATCGTGGGGGGCATGGCAAACAGGTCCAGTTCCGTCTTGGAACAAGCGCAAGATTCTCGGTGTATCATTTTTTTTGTCTCTTTTCTCAATAATCGAAAACGTCTAAGTCTCGAACGGTTCTTCTTTTCTTGGCCTTTCTAGCTTGAAGTCTGGTGAAAGGGTGTTTTCTTCGTCGTCTCTTTCTGCCTTGTCCTTGCTGAATGCCTGACTCGGTAGCGTGCAGGGCATTTATAGGTGTCTCTCGTTGGCCTAAAATGTCTTTGCCCGTTTGCAGCAAGACATTTTTGCCTGCCCTCACGAAGGCTTCTTTAGGGTTTTGTTTGTCGATGATGACATTTTGGAGAAATTCTTTGCCTTGCGTCAGTGCCGCATCTTTCAAGGCGTGCAATCCGCGTGTCACCATCGGTTTCAACACCGGGGCCACCGAACGAAAGGCCGATTTTAACATATCTCCTAAACCGTGTCCTCGCTGTCGAGCAACCCCTCGGTACACTGGATACATGACTTAAGAGTCGTGAGAGAACCGTTTTCGAAAATGGAGTTTCACCGTGACTTTTCCTTTGGTGAATGAAATATTTTGTCCCAAATCTCCTTTTATAGCAATGTTGACCGTGTCCAAATACGACTTGCTGACCGGCAAATAGTGAGGATGGACAAATTCGCGGTGGACGTGGTAAGTGTTTCCACCTTCCTCGTCAGTGTTCGTGGCAGAATCCACTTTGAAAGGAATGACACGCAGTAACGGTACGGAGGTGTGTCCCACCACGTTGTACTCCACCACATCGGAATACACGAACATCAAATTCAGTCCTTGGTTCAGTTCTACCGGGGCACGAAATAACTTGCTAAAAGACTCGTTGTCGTAAACGATGGGTAATTCGTTTTTCTTGATCATGGTCTTTCTCATGTCCATATCTCCGCCCAACATGTCAAACAATTCAGGACAAAATAAAATGGACAGGATTTTACTCCGTTCAAATTTCATCAAGAAGCGACGAGCTGCTTTGTGGTACTCCATGGTGACATTTTTGTTGACATGCTCCAAAGCTTTCAGAAACACGACATTAAACCTGGAGGTTATGGTGCTGACCAAATGTTGACCACTAAAATAATAGCCTGGGGGAATGAACAAGTGATAGGTGGTGTACTTTTGTGTACGGGTTTTCTTGTCATATTTGACATTGCTATCCATCCACTGTTGCATTTGCTCGTCATGAACTTCCATATCAAAAAAATTTTGATTGGGAAGGACATTGAGGACTTGGGTCGGGTGAATCATTTCTACTAAAGCCACTTCCCAATGGGCTTCGTGATCTAACTGGATGGCCTGAGGTAATTTGGCCGTGTAACAGCACAACGTGTTCTTGGGAAACACCTCCATGGAACTGTCACTGGGTAAAGTTAAGTAAAATTGGTTTTGGTGACTCATAATTCCAGAGTTCTGTGGCTGTCCGAGGGGTTACTGGACGTCAGAGGCGTGTCTCCGTCTAAAATGGGGTTCTGGTTGTGATTGAAGTGGTGACTGGCACTGGCACTGGACACAAGGTTCCCGGGGTTCCCGTTCGAGGTGAATTTCAGGGAGGGATTAGGAAGCAGGTAACCGATGCAACTGCTCAATAAAATGGTCCACAATTGTTTGTCTCCTTGTTGCAAACTCAAATTGGCGATGCCTGCCCCGATGACACAATACACCACGAAGATTTGGCAGAAAAAGACGATTTGCGTTTTAGTCACACGTTCTCCACACCACACCCACAAGGGTTGTTTTTGTAAATCTTGCACAGAAGAACTAGGTGAAGGAGGAGTGGTCGACGTAGCTGCGTCTGCTGTGTGAAAGGGCATGATGGTCACTTCTTTTTATAGTCGATGACTTGCGAAGCGTCGATCCAAGAATCAAAACTGGGTGGATATCCTTTCCAACGTACTTTGACTTCTCTGACACGTCGTTTGCCCACTTTACGGGTTCTGCGTTCGAGAATGCTTTCGATGTCGTACACGTCGTCTTCTTTTTTGGTCACACGTTGTAACTCGGGCAAATAAAACGTTCCTTTGAGCACTTCTCCGTTCATGTCTTCCAATTTATAGACGGCAGGATGACGGCCATGCACTCGTCCAGTGACGCGAAACAATTCGGTCGTCCAGTTAGGTAAGTAACCTTTGTCGAAAGTGCGTTTGGTTTTGCCAATTCGAACCCAATCTCCTACGGCCAACTCTCCACTTTTCTTGGGGACAGCCCTCGTCGGGGACGTACCAAACAGGCGCTCAAACACCAACACTTCGTTGTCGGGAGTCACGTCTTGCGGGGCACGTCCGATGCTTCGATGGTAAGATTGGTTGTACGCTTGCACCAGGTGCGGTAAGATGTCGATGTACTTCAGAGTGTGGTGATGCGTAAAATATTTCCACATGCGTTCTTTCAAAGTGCGTTGAAAACGTTCCACGATGCTGGCTTTGGTTTCGGGATTCTCGGTGGTAAAAAAATGAATGTCACGGCAATAGGTGTCGAAGACGAGGAGGATGTCTGAGCGGGGGATATCGGTTCTTGTTTCACTTCTGTCTTCACTTCTGTCTTCACTTTCTTTTTCTCTTGTGATGAAGAAGGGGTGGCCATCATCTTTTTAATCCATCCAATTCTGGAGGTAGGTGGTGTTGTTAACTTGCGTACTTTTTCTGGAGGAGTTTGAAACCCTTCTTCTTCTTCTTTTTCTGTCTTGGTCACTGGTACTGGTCGTACTGGTACTGGTACTGGTACTGGTGATGGTGCTGGACTTTTCATCAAGGTCTTAAAATCTTTCAGAGTGGGTAGAGCTGTTTCGTCTCAAGCTTTCTGGTGAAAGAGTTGCAGTCGTTGCAAGAGTTGACCGTACTTTTGCGATTTTTCTGTTTCGGACAAATCTTGGCGATCCATCAAGGACTGCAATTCGTGTTGTAACTGGGACATCTCGCTCAAATGGGGATTGGGAGGTAAATGCGGGGTGCGTTGTTCTTGCCACCGATGGTATTCCATCCATCGTTTGTAAGGCACTAAAGCTAGTTTTCGTCCTTCCATGGGGTTGTCAGGGGTCAATTCTGAGATCTTGGGACTTCCGAGGGCCTTTTTATGTTGCTCCCACCAGTCCTCCCAACATGGTTCCCAAGACTCCTTTCAGTATGGGACCTAACAAGAGAGGCAAAATGCCTCCACGTTGGACCAACATCTTCTTTTTTTGACGAATGGGAATTTTCTTTCGAACCATTTGGCGAAGAACGTGACGATGTTTGCTTAAGCATTGTTTCTGGTGTTTGGACAAAGGGATCGTGCCTTTCAAAACGTTCAAACAACATTCGCACACGGTATCGATGACCTCTTTGGAGGCCGATTGAATGAGTTTTTTTCGTAGGGGTGGAGAAGCTTTGCACAGGACAGATAACATGTCCCCATGTTTGGCTAAACGTGGTGGCAGTCCTCTCCTTTTCTTTCCTTGGGGTTTTCTGGAGGGTGACATCTTTGAGTCTTCAGGAGCACCAAAAAAACACGGATACCCTACTTGGTCACAGGCCTTTTTTATACTGGAACGCGTCGCCACTGATTGTCTTGACGTCGTATCAGTTTGAGGACAGGCATGACACGTCGTGCAGGGGTACGCAACGGACTAAATCGAGCCAGTTCTTGCTTGGACAAATCCAGTAAACTTTGTAACATGCCCGATCTTTCATGGACTTTGATTTTGGGAGAAGGTACTTTGTGAGCAGCAGCCACTGCCACTAAATTGGAGGGTCCTGCCACTGGGGAAGTTCTTTTGGGGGTCATTAACGGAGAAGTTCTTGGTGTGATCAACGTCTCCAAGTACTCTTCAGTTCCTGGTGTCATCAACGGAGAAGTGGATAAACGTGAGGATGCCGGAGACGCAGTCACTGTCGTGGCAGATCGTGGTTTGCGAGTGTAAGGTTGCGTCCTGGCCGAAGTGCCTCTCTTGCGACTAGTTTTCTTCTGTGGACTTTTCTTTTTCTGGGGACTTTTTCTCTGTTTCTTTTTCTGGGGGCTTCTTTTCTTTTTCCGGGGTTGTGGTGTCTGGTCAGAGGAGGGTCCTGCCACTGGAGAAGTTCTCCTTGGGGACCTGGTCTTTTTCTTCTTGGGGCTTCGTTGGACTTTTGTCTTGGGGATAACTTTGGGGGCATTAGGACCCCATCTTAAGAGTGAGCGAATGATGACCCCTCCTAGAGTACCGCTCCCTCCAGGTTTCAAAATGATTTGTTTTTTGGTTTGAGTGTCGATGCGGGGATCGGCCAGTTGGACCAAAGCGACTTTGTTTCAATCGAAAATGCGTTTGGTTTGATGAGGAATCTGAATGATTCCTTGGAGTAATTGACGTGCCGTCACCGTGAACCATCGTAAGACTTCTTTGAGACTAGCTTCTAAGACACGAGCTCGTGTTTGTGGATCTTTTTCTCGACTGATGCCATACAAGGCACGAATCAATTTGACGGGAAGATGCGACTGAAGGGATGTCATGTTCACACTGTGTGAGACAGACGAAAAAGGGTCTGAGGTTTTTATAGATTTTTTTATGGGGAGTGAAATGAAGTCGAGGACGGAGACGTGTACAGGACAGGCCCTCCGTCTTGGCACCAGTGGTGAAACAAGTGGGTACGAAATCGCAAATCCTCGGGAGTCGTAGGTTTCAAATCGACGAGTAAATAGGCGTGTGGCGTTTGAGTGGCATCTTCGTACGCCTGAGTCAGCCAAGGCGTTCCTAACTGTTTGGCTAAGACTTGCACTTGCGATTTATCTCGAGGGCTTTTAAACAAGACCACGTAATGCGCATTGAGACTGATGGTGCGATGGGCTTTACTTTGTTGAAACAAATTTTGGGTGATGTAAACGACACTGGCATTACGGTGATGCCCTTTGCGCGTGAACCACAGTTTAATTTCTTCTTCGTCTTCTCCTAACATGTCGTCGAAAATGACCAAATGGGTTTGACGGGAGTCAGAGACGATGCCGTCGTCTTCTTTAGGAATGCCTTCCACAAACACGATGGAATCGCCTTGACTTTCTCGCAAGAGGTTGTACGCCGATTGCCACTCTTTGTAACACCACACGATCCGTTGAGGTGGCCGATCGATCAAATGATGTTTATGTTCGATCAAACGTTTGACGAATTCGGTTTTGCCTGAACCGCTAGGTCCAGCAATGAGCATGTTAAAGAGATGGCGAAGATACAAAGCCTCCTAACTGGCACGATCTAAGTGTTCGTCGATGACTTTGACAGTAGAGGAAGAGGGAGCAGAGACAGCAGAGGTAGCCATGGTGTGAGAAATGTCACTTGTGACACGAAAACAAACAAGACAAGAGTTTATATACTTTTTCAGAACACGTTTATTGAATGTTTTTTTCAAACATGAATACGAAAGACAAAAATACATAAAAGCCAAAGGCTTAAGGACAAGAATAAAAGGCACATGATAACCATGAACGTGGAATAAAAACAAGTGTCTGTACAACAACCACATGTTTTGGGTAAAGTTCTAACCAGTTCTATAGTAGGGGGTAAGGTCACACAAGTGTCCTCCCGAAAGGGTCTTTCAGGCCTGTCCACGACAGTCCCGTCCTGGGTGACGGGTTCTTCTGGCACCGTCACTAACACGGGTTGAAAAGTAACTTTTTTCCTTGAATAACTCTCGTGCATACTGGGCCACCTCTTGTGTCCAAGCCTCAAAACCCTGGTCTCGGTGATGTCCAACATTTGACTCCTAACCAATCTGGTTTCTTCTTCGTCAACGACATGGTAAGTTACTTCAATGAACAATGAACTATCGATCTTGCCTAGGGTTCCTTTTTATATACAGACCAATACCGGCGTGACCCTACGGTAAGGTGAAGTGATTGGGAAGTCGAACTCGCTTCTGGTATACAATTTGATAGACTTTTTCCAAGGGTCGACTGACGATGTGATGAGTGGGTAAACGTACAATCTTGTTCGGTTGATAGGTGGTCACTTTAAAGTTTCCATCCTCTCCCGATTGCAAGGCTTCTTTCAATACCCTAAAGTTGACCACTCGACTGGTACGATGATTCAGAGTCAGTCCTTTCACTTTGCACGTCGTGTGCACTTCTCCTTGTTTGTCCCGGTATTCGTAGCCGTAATTTTTGGGGCCGCCACTGACGAAACTTAGAATCTTGTCGTCGGGATGCTCGTCTGTCCAGGCTCCTAAACGGTCTCCTTCGATGTCAGGGTGATGTTGACTCGGGTGATGGATGTAAATGCAACTGTCCGTGTCAAAGTACAGGACGCGTTCTTCTAACAGTTCTTAAGCTTCGTACAATTTTAAGCGAGCATGAGCTGTCACGTAAGCCGCAATGATGACATCTCCAAAAGGGTCGTCTTGTACAAAGTCCAGATCTTCTTCGTAATTGACCAAGATCAAATCCTCTCGAACGACGTCCACGTGTTTCATGTATTTGGTTTTGTCGTGAATCATCTGGAAGTAGCGGGAAGGTTCGGTCAAATATTCCGTCTTGGGTAAACACGGTCGTTGTGCCATTTCACCCCACAAGCAATTTAACATCACTTTGGCAAACGATCGCCTGCCTTCGTTTTTTTCGATGTGGTCTAAAGAGATGCCTTCTTGTTCGTAGTATTTCTCTTTGAATTGTATTTGGTCTTCGGGAGTGTGACACCAGGAAGGATAGCCGCTGGCTTCTTGTTTCAGTTTCAAAAAGGCATCCACGTAGTCGGCGAAAATGCCTTTCTGAGTAGGGTCACCCTTGTGGTACTGTTGTGTCTTGGGAAAGTGGCAAATTTCGTACACTTCTAACAGTTGGTATCCCATGTCCAGAGCTTTGAACAATTCCACGCTGACCCAGGTTTCCGTCAAGGCACGTTCTTCCTGGCTGTGATGGCAAGGTTGGTCCTGGTTGCACGTTTCGGCACAAGTACGGCACAAGGGAAACATCAGTTTGCCTTGACAATGGTGAGGTAAGACGGGATGGTATAGGTTCGTGGGAGGCAAAACTTTGCACTTGATCAAGCCTTCGTATTGTCGAATGTTTTTCAGGTCGATGTGTTCCGTCAGCAATTGCGGGTGCCCTGCAGGAAAGCGACAATATTTGCACACGTAGGGATACAGCGAACACACGTCCAAGTATTTGATTTCTTCTCCTTTCTCTTCGTCGGCTTGGTACAGCAAACAGGTGGCATTGGTCCTTCCTCCGTACAAACTATCCCTCGGGTTCAACGGGTCCATGAACTGGTAACTTTCCACGAGGCGTTTAAACTCGGGATCGGTTTTCATACGGTGATCGTACTCGTGTTCCCACATTTCCACCACTTGGTATCCTTCCTGTTCTAACTTTAGGCGCCACTGACAAGTGTCCTGGTACAAGTCTTCCATGGTTCGTTGTAAAAACTGATTTTTAGTGTCACGGTCAGGGCAACAGACGGGACATCCATGAAATAAGCAACCGTTAAACTCGTACACGATCTTGGGGTTTTCTAAGTCCCAGCCATCGACCGAATACGTTCCGATGGTCTTTTCACCCCCTCCGTTGCGGGCATGCTGAATCCATTTGTCTTCCTTGTCGCACAAGTAATGTAACCAGCGTAGGGCTTTGACCGAGTATTGACGTTTGACAAAGTGGGTCGTTTGAGGACTGATGACAGCCACGGTGTTTTCAGGCATGAATCGTTGTCGATACACTAAGGAACACGCTTTGGCAATGGTGCAAGCTTCTTTCAAAGGATCGACCCCTCCGTGTTCCATGAACAGTTCTCGAAATTTTCCACAGCAACGCCGTAAAATGTCCACGTCGGAACGACAATACTTTAGCATTTCTTCCTGAAAGTCGAAAGGGTCCGAGGCGTGAGCTTGGTACCAAGCGTAGAAAGCTTCTCGTTGTTCGGTACGCATGTTGTCGGGGTCGTAATAGTGAGCCTCAGGTAAATGGGGTAGAACGGCATGTTGATTGGCTTCCGTATTGAAAAAGTGAGGAAAGTACCCTTTAGCCATTTCTGTCATTCCAAACGTTTTAGGCATTCGACTCAAAGGCATGGCCAAATAGCTCATCGAATCTTTAAACTGTACTTGCCCCACTTGCATGAAAATGATTTTGGCTCCGTTCAAAGTCACTTTAGGACGCTCGGTGCCTTGTTCCGTATAGTACCTCAAAAGAAACTGTCCATCGTATCCGGAGAAATTGTGAGCCATCACCGTGGCATGACGATGACAATCTCCGTAACGTTCGATGTCCTCTTGGCTCCACGTCTTGTCGATGGGGTCTAAGACCCATCGGGCAAAATCGGCTAACGTGTTCGGTCCCCGAAAGATTTTTTCACGCCCTCCAGGAATCTTGCTGCAGTGAGGGCAATGACTGAAGATAGGTTCTTGAATGCACTTCTCGCACGCTCGATGAGCCACGCAGAAATTAGGAATGTGAATGCCAGTCTCTTGCATGCATTCGAAATCGAAAAAGATGAAATTGCCTTTCTTCTTGTGACCGTCCTCTTTCTCTGGTGGGGGTTGGTATTTTTGCACGTAGCATTGGTGTTCCAAGTCCACGATGTGGTGACAAATGTGACATTTTTTCTTTCCTGAACATACGTGTGCCTTGGTACTATTGGTACGTATGCCTTGTCTACACGCAGGGCACAATCTCAGCAGTTGACAAGCGCATTTCTTCTGTGAACCTTGTGTTTTCAAGTGTTGTTGGTAACAGGTAGGGGTGACAAACGTGCGCAGACAAGTTGAACAAGGCACTGGTTCTTCGCTCAGACAGGGTGGAGAGGCCAAACATCCTGAGCATTTCCATCCACAATGTTTGTGTTGCTCTCGATTGTTATAACCATAGTCACATTTCTCACAATAATAACCGTATGCCAGGAATCCAGTGATACTGGTAATGGTATCGAAATGGTCATCGTGATAATAGACATGAATGTATTTTCCGTCCTTAAAATCTTGGCCTCGAAACAACAGAGTTCCACGCATTTCTTGAGGGTGCACTTTCAAGGTGTAGCGTGGAGCTAGGGCATCTTGCAATTTTTGCATCTCAGGAATGCCACAGGGTGTGTCTTTGGACAGTCCGGCTTGTTGTAACAGGAGTTCTGCTTCATTTCGTTGTTTGGCTCGGTCGGATTGTTGAATAGTTTTCCAGGTTCTTTTCCATTCTACCGTGTCGTTCTTGTTGGCATAGGTTCGTCCCACCACAATGGCACGGGCTAAACACATCTGGTCTTGAGGGTTCTTAATTCGGACGAGACTTGTTTTGGTGTTGCGAAGGTCGTCCACCAATAACATCTTTTTGCGTCCAGTCCCTTGAGGAGGAGAGACGTGAGCCATTTTCAGTGTGGCTTTACCATCGGTGATGTCAAACTGGTCATTAGATTGTTGTACGTGTTGAATCTTGTCCATGACTTTGGAAGGGGTTAGTTCTGCGGGTCTGCTAAACTCGATCCAAACAGGGGATTTCAAACGTCGTGATCTATGGATAGTGTAAAGCGATCGTCTTCTTTGGGTTGACATTGTCGCTTGAGTGAGGTGAGCAAAGAATCCCACATCTCGGTGATAAACCCTTCTGCTTTCTCCAAGGGTACGTCGGCCTTGAAATCTTTAAACTTCACCGTGTAGGTGTAAGCCGTGGTTCTAAATTTTCTAGAGGAGCGCTTTTCCGTCTCTCGAATGGAATAGTACTTTTCAGGGTTGACTAAGGGTGGTGAACTTGGTTTAGAGGGTTCGGATTCTGGTTCACTCATGTCCTCTTCAAATTCACTGGCATGAATTTGTGCCAAGATTTCAGCTCTGGTACGAGGCGATAGATCACGTTTCTGCCTCTTACTTTCTTCTTCTTCTTTCTTCTCGAATGAATAGGATCGTTTCATCTTGAGTGCAAAACGTCAAATGACTCAAGTTCAAACACCATAGACTAATTTATAGTCATGGCAAACCAGCGTATATAAAAAGGGTGTGTCTTGTCCTTTCACTATTCATTTCACTCTCAAACCGAGCACAACGATGGAAGAGACTACCCAGATGGAACGTTTCGTCAGAGCTTTGCGAGGGGTCATTAGAAAATTCTCTTCAGACCAGCCGACGGACTACTCTCCTTCCTTTCGAGATAAGAGTCAGGATACTTGCTATATCTGTCAGAAGAAACGGCATTGGTCTTCAGAGTGTCCAGACCGTCAAAAAAGAAAAAAACAGGGGCTAAAAAAGACAAAAGTCAAGATACCTGTTATTATTGTAAAGAAAAAGGACATTGGTCTCCAGATTGCCCAAAAAAGAAACAAGAGGAGTCAGAAGAAAAGAAGGATTCTTCAGAAGAAGAGAGGGATTCTTCGGAAGAAGAGAGGGATTCTTCGAAAGAAGAGAGGGATTCTTCAGAGGAAGAAGAGGAAGAAAGAAGACAATTCTATTTAAAAGAGGCAAAGAAACAGGAGAAGAAAAGAAGAAGGGAAGAAAATGAGGAAAAAACGGTGAAGAAATTCAAAAAACAGTGAGACTAAACAAGGAGAAAGAAGAAGTCAATGAACTTTTAATTAAATTGTTCTGTGGTGAATTGTGAATTGGATTGTAAAAAATGGATAAAAGAATACATGAATGATATAAGGTAAGTGTCTTTGAGTTTTGATTTTAAAATAAGAAGCTACACTCACGCACTCATACACAGACACGTACTATAAGGGTAAAATGGGTGGGGTTTATTTTTGAGTTATTGGCAAATTGAAATTGTATTTCTTTTCGAGAAATGTGGGTGGCCCTGAAAAGGGCCTTTTTTCTTTATGGTGTAGGAGTGAGTTTAACCAATCAACTTTAACTGCCTTAAGCCTTTGCCACGGCCAAGGCCTACTTCTGACGATTGGGTTGAAATCACTAAGGGTGGTACGACAGGCTTAGTCACAGGGTTGGCGTGTTTAGCTCGGGAAGGTCGTATTCTTTTCGGTCGTGATAAAGAAGTCTGATACATTTGTTTCAGACTTCTTAACTCCGCTAAAATGTCCAACAGTACCGTAGCCGTTTGATTTTCACCCTCTTGTTTCTTTGCTGCTACTTCTTCTTGCTGTTGTTGCTGTTGTTTTTTTCTTACCTCTTCTTGTTGCTGTTGCTGTTGCTGTAGGAGAAAAGCTTGTTCCGCTTCCTTTTGTCGTTGCATAAATTTCTCCAATTCTTCTTTCTGTCTCTGTCTAAAATTCTCCACTTGCGGTAATGAAGAAGGTAACGAAGGTTCCGGAACAAATTCTTGCGAGGTAAGAAAATCCACAAAATCCCAATGTACCTCTTCTGAAAGTAAGTCCGGGTTCCCTTGGGCAGTCTCCCCTGCTGGTGCACCCCAATGGATCGTTTTCTGAGTTTCCGTCATGTTGAATCACTGTCGCATAGATTGACTGCACACAAGCGCTAACGAATCTATATAGACCACGTGACGTCACAGACTGCTCTCTTCGGATTGGATGCGAGCTGACTGAATTTTGAAACGCGTGTTCGGATTGGTGAATGAATTAAATCCGTTTCAATCCTTCCTGTACCTATAAATAAGCGCAGTTCACTGCATTGATTCACCTATTCTCGTCGCTTCAAGATGTGGACCACAGTTGAGTCATCCACCCTTGTGTCTTCCATGATGTTTAGGACGGACATGCTCATGTATGTCAGGTCCAAGTGGACTGTTGTTGATAGGACAAATACTAGTCAATGGATGAGGAGAGTTTACATAGAAAGACAAGGATGTCTGAAGAGGGTACTTGTGTATGGACCGGCAGTTAGAAGGAGTTTAAGAAGAAGAAGAAGATGTGACAGATGCCATCTATGTTAATATTAATATTAACATAAACCCAAAGGCCCTTTTCAGGGCCAGCCATATTTCTCGAAAAGAGATAGCCTTTCAATTGCCTACCCCTTTTTTAAAAAAATTTATAAAAAAAAATCCCATGTTCAATTTCCCTTGACGCTATAAAGTCCCACCCTGTTTAAATTCCTTTGACGCTAAACCGTCCCACGATTTTTCTCCATGTTAATTTCCCTTGACGCTAGATTGTCCCACGATTTTTCTCCATGTTAATTTTCCATTGACGCTGGAGTGTCCCAGGGGGTTTTGTAATGCTAATTCCCATTGACGCTAGGGTATCCCCATTCACTACTATTGTTGCTTACACTTCATGATCGTGTGCTGTTCCTATGGTTTTGATTTAATGTTCAAGCATTGACAATTTAATAAACTCGTATGGGTGGTGTGTAAATTCATTTCTTCAAATATAAAAAAAAACGGATGCCTCGAGCACTCGAAACTGAATCCAATGTCCCAAGCTCTTTTAATTAAAAATAATTCATCCACACTTCTACAACCTGCATTGGTACTGGAGCTGCGCAAATTTATAAGCTGTTGATAATACCTATTCAGTTAACTTCAATTACTTATCTATGAAGTAGTGTCTATGAAGCTATTTATTCAAAGAATTGTGCAGTTATGTCAAACTTATACGCTAGTACATACGACACTTGAAGAGTGTGTGCGTGTTTGTGTCTGTGTGTGTGTGATTTGGATTTTTAACGTAGCTCTTACAATTGTTCAGTCATATCGCTAAGATGTCTGCAGTGTGGCAGTTTATAGTGATGTCTAGCACTGGGGCATCATGCCACAGACATGTAACATGATGTCCCACCCAGTCACAATATCCCGACACCAGGCCGACCAGTCCTAACACTAACCTCTTAATGTTGATCGCCAAGCGAGGCAGCTCTTAGTACCATTTTTATAAGTCTTTGGTAGGACTCGGCCGGGGATCGAACCCACGACCTCCCGCATCCGAGGCGGACGCTCTAACCACTAGGCCAGCGGAGCGGTTGGGTACTTGAAGTAATAGAATATAGTTTTTACAGCTGTTACTGTTATGAGAAAACGCATATTACGCAGATAAATACGCATGTGACCAAGTTACCATAAAACCCCAAGCGACCATGATGCTAGCGGCAAGCAATGAAGACAAAAAGATGGCAATGAATAAAATATATAAACATATATAGATGGACACAACATGCAACATAGTATTCTCACAGTTACATATTCTTTCTAGTTTGATCTTTCCCACAAATTTGGGATAAAAAAATACATTATTATTTCAACGTGATAACTACCTTGTCATTTCGTTTCCACATCCCAGAAGTCGGAAGTCCAAAGTAGTTTCTTTCATAAAATATTGTAATTTACAACCAACTCTCTTCCTCGCAACAGCGGCAAAGAAAGTATCAACGTCTAAGGGCACGATCAAACCTACCAACCTACTAGCAGCTAGCTGGTTTTCTTCTATTTGCGTTTATCAAGGACGAGTGTTTGTTTCCGAGTATGAGAAATGTAGCAAACTATTGATTTTAAGAATGAGCCACTTAAAGGACTCATTGTGTCTTTTTCATAAACGGCATTAACAATGCATCGTCACGCGCTGATCATGAGGTAAACTCCCTCTACTTTCTTTTTCCCCGTCTTAGTGAATTTAACAAACTTATGGCCCTGAATAAATTGGCCTCAACTGTTGTTTCCATAAAGTACGTGTCCTCACAGGTTACAGTCTACGCATGTGTAAGTGATAACGAATTTGTAATTGCATTACAAAATGTTTTTATTATTTGATGTGGTTCATACTCCTTCAACTTCTTCGCCTCCTCTTTTTCATCATCATCGTCTTCTTCACAACGGTAGCTTTTCGATATACATTTAATAGCTCTCAAAGTCCTTTTTAATCAGTACTTAAAGACGCCCTTGAAATTTGTTAAAGTAACTACATATTTGTATTTTACAGAACGGAACGGAACCAAAATCGAGGTTATTTTATTTCTTAAAAGTGTTATTTACTATTCATCTATAAAGAGCATTTTCTATGTGCTCCCAATCTGAGTTATAACTGAATATTGATGTCTGAATGCTTATTCGATAGCAATTGCATAACATTAAAGATCATTTTAGGAATTTCATACTTTACATTAAATATTTGTAAGTATTCTGTTCCGCTCCACAAAACACAATTACTCTGAGGAATATTGATATTCAGTGTAAGTGAACGCCACAATGTACAACGAGGCGTTCGAACCCCGGCCAAGTCATACCAAAGACTTATAAAAATGGTACTAGCAGGTGCCTCGTTTGTCGCTGAACATTAAGAGGTTAGCGTTAGGACTGGTAGGCCTGGTGTCAGGATAATGTGACTGGGTGGGACACGATGCTACATGTCTTCGGTATGATACCCCATTGCTAGTCATCACTGTAAACTGTTACACTGCTGACATCTTAGCGATATAACTGAAAAATTGTTAAAACTACGTAAAACATCCAAACCACACACACACACACAAACGCAGGTACAACGAGCGGTTTTCATGTTAGTGTTCGCACCACTATACACTTTGTTTCTCTACACCCAACATAACAAATAGTTTATAAGTGTTAATACATTTTCCATGGAAATTATGTGATTCAGTTCTGTTCCAATGTTCATTGGTAGTTTGCGGAGCGGAACGGAATCATTTTAACAATAACATCTACGTCATGATATATTTATGTAAATGCATGTCTGATGCTCTGTCTGTATGAATTTGGAACAAATGATCAGTGGTACAAGTAGATTTTAACTCTTACAGATACTGTAAACCACCCACCCTAATCTAGTCTTAGCAGTACGGCCGTACCGGCAATAAATTACCGGACAACCCGGGTCTGTAAGAAAGATTACCAGTATTGTCAGTAGCATCCCGTGGGGCGGTGGCTCTCTCTTGGTTTCGTACACAACCAGGTATAGACGTCTGGCACTTCCAGTCAGCAAAATACCAATATCCAGGGAATACTGTTATTGAGGTGAACGAAACCAGTTTATACAGTGACAGTAAAGTTCTGTTATTTATGACAGCATGTATGTCTGTCAATTTATATAAACCGCCCTGGTTATAAAAATCGTTTAACTGTTGTACAAAAAATAAAAAACTTTCTAATTTCCATCCGTTACCTCAAACTATAAGTATCATCAACACCAATATTAAATTCACACAGTCAGTACGAAGCCTACTCTTTACAGCATCCTCTCATTACACCAACATGTCATGAACTTGCAAGGCTTCATATCCCTAGCTGAGACGTATGAGCTCCATTTGCAATTGACCTTAAGCGAGATGATAGATCGTTCCGCCTACCAAATCCCGTGACATGACGCCCTGCTAACATGCGGTATTTGGCAAAGAATATGTTTGTTTCAGCTTCAGTGAAATGTTTATTGAAATGATTTGTATAATTCTTAAAAATGTAAAATTTCAAAATTACAAAAATTATATTGCAGTAGACAATATTTATATTGGTAGTTCAAGTTCAAATAATAATCCAAATGTATTAATTCAGTAAATAATAAAAATCAATTTTAAAACTGCTCGAGAACTTATTCATGTACAAGGAAATTCACTCCAAAAGATGCTAATGTATTTAGCATATAATCTTATCCTTATTAATCTTATCTGGTTTATGTTCATGCTGCCTTGGAAGTAAATGAATTAAAACTTAATAACAAAATCGTAATTAATTACTGTTTAGAAGTATACTGTTGGAGATAATCATTTTAAAGTTCTACAATGTTCGTCAAATGGAATTTTGATTAATGATGTATGTTAATGTAAACATGCAAATGCATGCTTAATATATGGGACGATATTTATCTGAAAACATTGTTTTTGTATTTTTTTATATTATAGTTTTCTATCCCCACCCCTCCTTCAGCCCATTGAGAAAGCAGAGTCACTCAAGTATTTGAAACATTGAGACCATAAATCATTGCTTTTGGGACAAGCCAACATTAAAGTGTAAATTTTCAAACTTTAAAATAACGCAGTCAAGGGTTCAGTGCTTCCTATACAAGAAAAATAATATACATCAAAGCCCGAAAATTGGGGGGTTCTCCAACCATATTCTAGAATCGTTTATTTTTATATATATTTTTAAATTTCAATTTTTTTCTTCAAGCCATCGACGGGACATGTTTTTCTTTATACTTTTATGCAAACAAACATGTTATAATAGACATCAATTGTTTCTATATTCAGCTGATCGTACACTCTACCACATAAAAGTCTTTATCCATCTAAGTTTTGTCTATGTTTCTGGAAAGGAATATTCTAATTCCTCCATTTAGAAGATCTGGATATCGATAGTCAGAATTACATGGCTCACAGTGAATTCTTTTTTTACCCTTATTAATGGATAAATCACCAAATCATTTCAAAAACTTTAAATACTTATCATAATCAATTCATTATTGCCACAAGCAACTTGTCGGAGGAAAATTTGCTAACAATTCCTGCTTCATGCTTACACATGTCTTCTGACAGAATTCGTAATTTAAAGTACTTTGGGTAATGTCAATACGTGTTATATAATATTACGACTTTAGACCGATTCTGAAACAAAAATACTAACTGTCCGTGACTTAGCTATTGCGTCACAGTCACGTTCGCGGTTAATTCAAAGAGAACCTTGCCGCGGTGGTTTGAAACTCTGTTTGTTTTCCCATCAGCCAGTGATGTCACTGTTCGGCTTAGGCTTAGAGACCGGAAAACCCGACATTATAGCATAGCAGTTTTCAAAGAGACCACCGGTATCCAATCAGAACAAAGATAGTCAAATTTTGGGCGTGTTCCTCAAGGAGCTAGACATTATCATGTTACATTCCTTTTGGAATAATCAGTACAGGTTTTCATTTGACTAAAGAAACACCATGTACTCCGAGAGCAAATGGTGCACTCGTAAAAACAAAACAGAAGAAGTTCTAGGAAATTCGGACGAGATTTCGAACAAAGGCTTCTGAGGTAAGATATCTTAGCCGTATCTGTCTCACTTTCCTAACTAGGTGTTGTACGATTTATACCTTATTATGTGCATTTAAAATTTAGTAGAAATTTAAAATTTATATATATATATAGCTGAATTATCAACATGTCGTAATTTAGCGTATAGCGAATTAATAATATTCAAGATAAATATATGTAGTTGTTAGGATAGAATCGAAGTGGATCGTGTAATCTGCTACGATGTTGCATCGTGGTGCATAACTGAATTTAATAGTGAGTAGTGATAGAACTTGTACTTGTTTGTATTTGAATATATAGTTGTGGATTATTTAGAGTTAGGCATTGTTGGCCTTGTGCACGTATCATTAGGCACTTTTATATCTGTATGTGTCTTTTATAATTTGTAAGGTAGGAAATGTGTAGGAATGGTGTTGATCTTGATAGTTTACTATATCAAGAAGTAGGGACATGTGTGTATGTATCAGAAGCCGTGATATTATTGTTGTTGTTATAGCCTTTATTAGAGAACCAGCGTGTTTGGAATATTTGGATGTGGGTCTATGAGTTGACATAATGCTTTAATTTCCATTATGCTGATGAAAGGTCCGTGAGAGTGTATTAATTCTTGTGGCATTGAGTAGGGAGACAAAATTGTACGTTCCTTCTAATCCACAAGAAGCTTTCCGGGTGCGATAGGACGCCACCCGAAGATTAGAGAGAGGAGAAGACGGAGAGGGCACCTGAGAATATGCAGTTGTGTGAAGGAACAGGGCCGAGAGAATAGGCAGTTGTGCGAAGACGCAGGGCCGGAGAACGGAAACAAGGGTACCGGAGGTACGGAACCGGGATTCAAGGCGGAAGTTGCAGATGAGTATCATAGGAGGGATACGGGAAGGAAACTCTCCCTTTTAATTTCGCGTGATGAAAATAACTGGCAATTTGAATAGGTCTTTGTATTGATTGAGAGAAACTGCGTTGAAAACTTATTATGTAATTGTTGAATACCGGATATAGTTTATTAAATTTTTATACCTTATTATTTTTATATTTTATACATCTAGACCGTCGGCCTTGTTGACTGGTGTCTCGGAGCTATTTAATCTTTTAATTGTCCGTCCTTCTCCTCTGTCAGTAATGATACCGTAGGGGCCACGTGACACACTCATTGTCTCATAATACCCTCCTATCAAAACGAAGCCATACGAACTACGTTCTTTTGTGTTCCAGGACCCAGCCGGAACGAATTTCTTTTTGAACTTAGACACAACGACGCTGTGATATCATTCAAGAGTTTTATTTCGACTGCAAGAACAGGCATACGATTTACCATATGCAGTATATTAAATGAATAATTTAATGCCATGAAAAATGGCACCAAATGAAGATAATGTTTCTATTCCTACCGTATCTGGACATGATATGACTGTTGATATCTACATCTAGAAACCTGATTAGTACCTTAAGTACGAAAATAATGATGAAAACCTTTTAAAAAATTCCATCAGTTAAATTTTGAAATAATTTTTTTTTTCAAATTCATTTTGATTTTGACAAATAATTACAACGAATGGGAATTCCCATCATTTTTCAAAACTGCCATTGTAAAGCCTCTGCTGAAGAAACCAACACTAGACCATAACGATTTAAAGAACTACCGCCCAGTTTCTAATCTCCCATTGATATAAAAAAATCATAGAAAAGGTTCTATCCCAGCTTGTATCTCATCTAAATTCAAACAGTCTTTTTAGCAATGTATAATCTGCATATCGCCCTTGCCACAGTACTGAAACTGCTCTTCTAAAAGTAGTTAATGACATTCTCTCTGCGTTGGATAGCGGAAAGATTACAGTCCTCACCCTCCTTGATTTGTCTGCAGCATTTGACACAATAGACCATGATATACTACTTCACCGTCTCCAGCATGTATTTGGCATTCATGATACAGCCTTACTGTGGTTCAAGTCCTACTTGGTCAACAGGACACAAATTGTATCTGCAAATGGAATACACTCCAGCCCAGTTGATCTATGTTGTGGTGTTCCACAGGGGTCTGTTCTTGGACCTGTTCTCTTCATTCTCTCCACAGGGGTCTGTTCTTGGACCTGTTCTCTTCATTCTGTACACTCAGTCGCTCTCAAGTGTCATAGATCATCATCCAGTGTCTCACCAATTGTACGCTGATGACACCCAAATATACAAATCTATCCACCCAACTGAAGTTGTTGCTACCATCCAAGGTGTAGAGAGGTGCATTTCTGATGTGAAATCATGGATGACATGTAACAAGCTGCAGATGAATGATGATAAAACTGAGGCCATTTTGATCACAACACAAAGACTTTCTCATTCACATCAGTAGTGTATAGGGGCACCCTAGGGACAATGGGAATTACCATTACAGACACCCTTGGGTCACTCTGGGGACTATGTAAATTTAACATGGAGAAAAATCGTGGGTCACTCTAGGGACAAGGGGAATTAGCATTACATGGGAATAGAGTTTGGGTCTGTCTAGGGACAAGGGGAATTGAATATGGTATTTTTGTTTTTTTAAATTTTTTTTTTAAAAAAGGGGTAGGCAATTGAAAGTCATTCTCTTTTCGAGAAATATGGGTGGCCCTGAAAAGGGCCTTTGGGTTTTTTCTTCTTCTTCTTCTAACTCCTTAACTTCTTCCACCATCCTCTTATTTTTTCCATCATTCCTTTCTTCTTCTTCTTTTCTGTTTCCGGTATCCAATCCGGGTGACCCATGGCTCGGAACTTCTCTTGGATTTTTATCCAGTTAGCGTTTAGTTTCTCTAGTTCTTCCTTTTTCTTTCTATTTTCTTCTTCTTTTCTTTCCTTTGACCACTTTTCTTTGATCTTCTTGACCTCTTCGGTCAGCACATTCCTCATTACTTCTTCCGCTTTTTTAAGGTTGTCTAAGCCCCACTTCACAAAAGACCAATCTGTCCATTCTACAATGTCTTCTAAAAAACACCTTACACTCGTCACATAAACTATCGCTTCTTTCAACTTACCCACTTTCACATACGGTGGGTTAATTAAACCTCTGATTCTCTTCTCCTCATCCTCTATCATTTCTTTTACAATATCGATGGCTAAGTGGAGGCTGGTTACTTGTCTTGAGACGAAGTCTTTTGTCACTGCATGCCTCCATTCCTGTTCAAGCCTTTCTGCTACATTCAATCCATCCACCATCCAATACCAACTTCCCATAAGGTTGTTGTACAAAGCTGAAGCTGCTGGCATCTTCTTGTTTGCTTATTCCGTAGAATGGGCTCCAATGGCAAACATTGTTAGTTTTATGCTTAAAGCGCGGACGTGATTGAAAATATCCCCCTAAGACATAAAATTGATATTACCTAGATCATGACCAAACAACGCGCGGACGTGAAGGAAAACATCCCCCTACTTTCTCATTTCGTATAATAAAACCCAGACTATACTCTTCACATACGCTAAGAAACAATAAATAAACCCATAATCTACTATTCACACAAACTTACGTGAGCAGTTACAAACACAAACACACATACACTCACACTATGAAAAAAAGAGTGTTTATATTCACACTACTCTACCTACACACATTGGCAAATTGATGGTTATTTCTTTTCTAGAGTATTGGGGTAGCCCTGAAAAGGGCTGTTTGTTTTTAACTTCAGAGGCCCTGGTTAATGGTGGCACCTTCCGGGTCTGGCACCACAGACACAACGTCTACTCCAATCATTAGTCCAATTCACATGACTCGTTTGAAGAGCAGACGGGGGGTGAGTGGCTTCACTATCCCACTCCTCCGTTTGTGGAATAGTGAACACTTCTTCTTCCCTCTGTCTTCTTTGTCTTTGTCTTCGTTGTGATTGTGGTTCAGCTACAGGCTGGCGAGATGTCCTTGCCTCAGGTGTCACCTTGCACACAGGGTTCATCATAGGGTGACACCTGATCTCTCTCTTTCTTTCATTCTCTTCTTTCATTTTTCTCTCCTCCTCCTCCTGTTCTATTCTCACTTCTTCCACAAGGGCCTCCGCAGTCAGCTCGTTCAGTAGGTATCTGGCATACTCCAGATGCATCTGAAGTTCCATCAATTTAGTCAGTCTGCTGCTCATTCTACTCCTTTTTACTGTTGACCAATCAACAAGGGTAGCTAGACTGTCCAGCGAGTTTCAATTTATACTGAAAGCGCGGACGTGATGGAAAACATCCCCCTAAAAACATAAAATTGATCTTACCTAGATCATGACCAAAAAACAACGCGCGGACCTAAAAGAAACACTCACTCACTTTTTATGCTACCCATTACTATTCTAAAAAATATTTGTTATTAACCACTTCAATAGACTATCCACATACGCAAAGCAATCCAATCTAACCCCAAATATACACCTCAAACACCAAAAAAAGACATCATTTTAATCTACTATCCATACCAACGTACGTGAGAAATTACAAACACAAACACACAAACACACAAACACATACCCTCACATTTTTTTAAAAAAGAGTCAGTGTTTATATTCACACTACTCTACCTACACACATTGGCAAATTGATGGTTATTTCTTTTCTAGAGTATTGGGGTAGCCCTGAAAAGGGCTGGTTTTTTTTTTTTGTTTTTTTGTTTGCTATGGCAATCTTTTTTAGTTTCTAAGAAAGCGATGTCCTCTGAGGATAGACTTTCTGGCGATAGGTCTGCTTCTTCGGAAAGAGAAGAAGAACTCTTTGAAGTCGATACGGCAATCGACAAAGCCTCTGCAAGGTTCAGGTTGCTGCTGCTGCTGCTGTTGTTGTTGTTGTTGCTGTTGCTGTTGCTGCTGTCTCTGAAGTCTGTACTTCTCTGTCCATTCTTCTTTCTCCCTGTTCACTTCTTCTCTGAAGAGCTCTTCTATCAGGTCTTCAGTGACTTTTAGCATTCTCACATTCTCTATCTCTTCTGGCTTCGGTATCAGACTGTGTCTGACCCTATGCAAATTTACGTAGGCTTCGTTTAGCTTAGCTAGTTTGGAGCACATCTTCGTAGGAGGATGAGTCGACAATGGATGGTTAGACTGGAAACAACCCGGTTCTTAAAGTCAAAGCGCGGACGTGAAGGAAAACATCCCTTCCACGGTTTTCGAGCCGCAACGTTCAATGAGTGTCATGAGAGGGATAGAGAGAAGTCAAAGAGCATCAATCAAACATTCTTATAGCTAAACAAAAGACAAAGGCATTTTTTTCAAAACACAACATTTTTTATTCAAAAATCACTTAACACTAACCAACAACAACTCTAACATATTTTAACAATAATCCAACATTATAACATCAAACATTTTTTCTTCAAAAATGACAAACATTTTTTCAATTCACACTCTACTTTAAACAGGGCTGGCAACGTTGTGAATGAAATTGTGATTTCCACTGTTGGAAATTGTTAGGCCATTGATGGACACTACGTTTCCTAGCTTGAGACAAAAGATAAGCATAATGGTCACAAAACCATCGATCTACTTTCACATCGTTTCTAGAAGAAGAACGAGGATCAAAATGAGTCACTAAATGTTCTAAGGAATAGCCCAGGCTGCGATGATGCAGAAAATACACACAATATTGTCCACACACCAAGGAATCTGTGCCTTGTAATTTCACATTATTGAATCGGGTGGTTTGAGCATTTCTTCTCATAAAGTCAATAATATCGTCTTCCAAAGGGGGCAATCCGTACGAATCAAAATATTCCACACATCCTTCTTGAGGAAAGTAAACGGCTACCCAGTGGGTTCCTGGGAGATGACTGTCGTCCGTGTTGATCACGTAAGCTAGATGGTCTTGAGGTTTGCGATGAGGGAGTTCATCTTTAGCACAGACGACAGGATTCCAAGAAGCCGTATACGAACTGTGGTTCAAAAGGTAATGAAGTTCCCAGGTATCCATTTGTGTGTTGTTTTTATTTCTTCTTCACAGGTAATATTAAGTCGTCAATTCGATCCTGACTTTTTGCTTGAAAATGTCTGACAAATAACCGTTTCTTCGTTTCGTCTCCTCACTTTGATTCAGGAGAGCTTCGATACGATCGATCTCTTGAGGGGTTAATGGTGGACAAGAATGTTCAGGCAAGTCTTTATACCACTGGTGCAATACGTCTTCGTCCGAGATGAGACTCCAAGCCTCGTCCAGATACTCGTCCAATTTTTCTTCTTGACTCAACATCAGGCATTTATCGTGTTGAATTTGACTGGGATGATCGTTTTGACATCCATAGCAATTTTTCTTGATCAATTCCGTCATTTTTTCGACCAAGTGTTTGGCAAAACAGCAGACTAAATGGGCTTCTTGTTCTGGCCATCTTGACTTCATCATGATATCTTCTTCGTCTTCGTCTTTGTCTTGGGATTCTTCTTTTTCCACGGTCTCCTCACATTCCATCTCCAAAGTTTCTCCACTAGGTAAAGAGGGATAACAGTCTTCCATGACTTCTAATAGTCTAGAACGACTTCTCTCAAACTGTTGATTTCTATCGTATTATCGAATTCGGCATACAGAATGACGTTCACCGTTTCATCAGGGTCTCGGTCTTTAAACTGAATTTCCACACGAATCTGGTCGGATGTTATAGGGTGGAAATGTCCCTCGTCGCTGCCTTGGTCTGGAGTGAAATCGAAAGCCCACAAAGCGTAGCCTCCTGCATAATCGTCGTACGTAATGCCGTGACTGGTATTGGTTCCTAACTGTCCGGTGGCTTCGTACAAGGACAAGTACGATCTCAAGTAATTCTTCTTGGTAAAGTCAGGTTCAAAAGGTCGGGTACACAAGGTTTTGCCATCGCGACTGACTTCGATTTTGGACACGTCAAAGTGTTGAAAGTAGAAAGGATTTTTTTCGGCAGCTCCGTTGAAGGCTGTATTCTCGACGATACCAACGATCAAACGTTTGGGTAACTGTCCTTGGAACAGATGATCTTCGATCATGTTCCAACGTCTGACTGATTTCGTTTCCCACTTTAGGTAACACTTCCACACGGCGTACGTAGAGTCTGGCTTCTTGGATTTTGGTTTTGTAACCGTCACTATCAGCCATTAAATGGAAAGCGGTACTGCTACGATTCAGTCTCAGGCGGACATCCACCCCGTTCAGCAAATACTTTTCTTGCAACCACATGTCCAAATGCAAACGATCCATCAGTTCTAAACTTTGGTTGGGTCCTATGATTCTCTTTCTTCGTTCTACAAATCCCTCATTGGTGGTTCTTTTTGATTTGGGGTCAGCTTCAAGACCTGTTTTATCAAATTCGCCCGCTTCATCAGGTTCCCATAGCACGCAGGCATTGAGATGAGTGTTCTTGGCGTCTATTCCGTACGTCAAGAGATTTTCCAGGTAGGCACGGTAAGGGTAAGTATCCATGCTGCTGCTAACCAGTTTGTTGTTCAAGTACAAGTCCACTGAGCTGAACAAGGAATACATGAAATTGTTGACGGGAGCTACTGGCTCAGTGTCTATAGCATTTCCATCCTTATCTAGAACTTTGACTTTCAGGTACAAGTAACTGCTATTCAGATCGATGTAATCTTCGGGCTGTCCCTTGATTTCAAACTCAATGGGAGCGGAATCGGTCAATGAGGAGACGGGATGAAATTCCACCCAAAGCGTCGATCCAAGAATCAAAACTGGGCGGATATCTTTTCCAACGTACTTTGACTTCTTTGACACGTCGTTTGCCCACTTTACGGGTTCTGCGTTCGAGAATGCTTTCGATGTCGTACACGTCGTCTTCTTTTTTGGTCACACGTTGTAACTCGGGCAAATGAAACGTTCCTTTGAGCACTTCTCCGTTCATGTCTTCCAATTTATAGACGGCAGGATGACGGCCATGCACTCGTCCAGTGACGCGAAACAATTCGGTCGTCCAGTTAGGTAAGTAACCTTTGTCGAAAGTGCGTTTGGTTTTGCCAATGCGCACCCAATCTCCTACGGCCAACATTCCACTTTTCTTGGGGACAGCCCTCGTCGGGGACGTACCAAACAGACGCTCAAACACCAGCACTTCGTTGTCGGGAGTCACGTCTTGCGGAGCACGTCCGATGCTTCGATGGTAAGATTGGTTGTACGCTTGCACCAGGTGCGGTAAGATGTCGATGTACTTCAGAGTGTGGTGATGCGTAAAATATTTCCACATGCGTTCTTTCAAAGTGCGTTGAAAACGTTCCACGATGCTGGCTTTGGTTTCTGGATTCTCGGTGGTAAAAAAATGAATGTCAGGTTTCTTTAATTCTTTTTGGAAAGCTTGGTTCAGAAATTCGGTGCCTTTGTCCGTTTGCCATCGAAGAGGGTGACGACCGCTTTGTTTCAACACCCGTTGCAGGGCTCGCACTAACTCGCTGCTCGATTTGGAAGTCAAGGGCACGACCCAGGCAAATTTGGAAAAGACGTCGATGACACAAAACAAATATTTGTAGCCACGATTGTAGCTGGCCAAATGAGAGACATCGGCTAAATCGGCTTGCCATTGATGATCGATGCCTTCCACTCGGGTGCGACTTCTGGCAAACTTGCGTCGAATGGGTTTGTGTAAAGTGTAGGTAGCTTGTTCTTGTAACCATCGTTGCACTTGAGGTAAACGGAGACTTTTCAGTCGAGTTTTGGCAGCACGATACAGTTTTTGAACTCCTGCGTAACCTGCAGGATGCGAGGGATCGTAGTAAATGCTGGCTAAGACTTTTTCCATTTTTTTGTGTTGGTTGGTGTGTTAATAAGGCACCCACTCTTGGAGGATGCTACTCTTCTTCTCTTGGGGTATTTTCTTGGATTGCAATGCTTTGCGTGTGCGACCGGCAATGGGTGTTGAAGAGGAGGATGTCTGAGCGGGGGATATCGGTTCTTGTTTCACTTCTGTCTTCACTTCTGTCTTCACCTTCTTTTTCTCTTGTGATGAAGAAGAGGTGGCCATCATCTTTTTAATCCATCCAATTCTGGAGGTAGGTGGTGTTGTTAACTTGCGTACTTTTTCTGGTGGAGTTTGAAACCCTTCTTCTTCTTCTTCTTCTCCTTTTTCTGTCTTGGTCACGGGTAGTGGTGGTACTGGTACTGGTACTGGTACTGGTGATGGTGCTGGACTTTTCATCAAGGTCTTAAAATCTTTCAGAGTGGGTAGAGCTGTTTCGTCTAAAGCTTTCTGGTGAAAGAGTTGCAGTCGTTGCAAGAGTTGACCGTACTTTTGCGATTTTTCTGTTTCGGACAAATCTTGGCGATCCATCAAGGACTGCAATTCGTGTTGTAACTGGGACATCTCGCTCAAATTGGGATTGGGAGGTAAATGCGGGGTGCGTTGTTCTTGCCACCGATGGTATTCCATCCATCGTTTGTAAGGTACTAAAGCTAGTTTTCGTCCTTCCATGGGGTTGTCAGGGGTCGATTCTGAGATCTTGGGACTTCCGAAGGCCTTTTTATCTTGCTCCCACCAGTCCTCCCAACATGGTTCCCAAGACTCCTTTCAGTATGGGGCCTAACAAGAGAGGCAAAATCCCTCCACGTTGGGCCAACATCTTCTTCTTTTGACGAATGGGAATTTTCTTTTGAACCATTTGGCGAAGAACGTGACGATGTTTGCTTAAGCATTGTTTCTGGTGTTTGGACAAAGGGATCGTGCCTTTCAAGACGTTCAAACAGCATTCGCACACGGTATTGATGACCTCTTTGGAGGTCGATTGAATGAGTTTTTTTCGTAGAGGTGGAGAAGCTTTGGACAGGATAGATAACATGTCCCCATGTTTGACTAAACGTGGTGGTAGTCCTTTCCTTTTCTTTCCTTGGGGTTTTTTCTGGAGGGTGACATCTTTGAGTCTTCAGGAGCACCAAAAAACACTGATACCCCGACTTGGTCACAGGCTTTTTTTATACTGGAACGCGTCGCCACTGATTGTCTTGACGTCGTATCAGTTTGAGGACAGGCATGACACGTCGTGCAGGGGTACGTAACGGACTAAATCGAGCCAGTTCTTGCTTGGACAAATCCAGTAAACTTTGTAACATGCCCGATCTTTCTTGGACTTTGATTTTGGGAGAAGGTACTTTGTGAGCAGCAGCCACTGCCACTAAATTGGAGGGTCCTGCTACTTGGGAAGTTCTTTTTGGGGTCATCAACGGAGAAGTTCTTGGTGTGATCAACGTCTCCAAGTACTCTTCAGTTCTTGGTATCATCAACGGAGAAGTGGATGAACGTGAGGCTGCCAGAAACGCAGTCACCGCCGTGGCAGGTCGTGGTTTGCGAGTGTAAAGTTGCGTCCTGGCCGAAGTGCCTCTCTTGCGACTAGTTTTCTTCTGTGGACTTTTCTTTTTCTGGGGACTTTTTCTCTGTTTCTTTTTCTGGGGGCTTCTTTTCTTTTTCCGGGGTGGTGTCTGGTAAGAGGAGGGTCCTGCCACTGGAGAAGTTCTCCTTGGGGACCTGGTCTTTTTCTTTTTCTTCTTGGGGCTTCGTTGGACTTTTTTCTTGGGTATAACTTTGGGGGCATTAGGATCCCATCTTAAGAGAGAGCGAATGATGACCCCTCCTAGAGTACCGCTCCCTCCAGGTTTCAAAATGATTTGTTGTTTGGTTTGAGTGTCGATGCGAGGATCAGCCAGTTGGGTCAAAGCGACATTGTTTCGATCAAAAAAGCGTTTAGTTTGATGAGGAATCTGAATGATCCCTTGTAGTAATAGACGTGCTGTCACCGTCAACCATCGTAAGACTTCTTTGAGACTAGCTTCTAAGACACAAGCTCGTATTTGTGGATTTTTTTCTCGACTGATGCCATACAAGGCACGAATCAATTTGACGGGAAGATGCGACTGAAGGGACGTCATGTTGACGTTGTGTGAGACAGACGAAAAAGGGTCTGAGGTTTTTATAGATTTTTTATGTGGAGTGAAATTAAGTCGAGGACGGAGACGTGTACAGGACAGGCCCTCCGTCTTGGCACCAGTGGTGAAACAAGTGGGTACGAAATCGCAAATCCTCGGGGGTTGTAGGTTTCAAATCGACGAGTAAATAGGCGTGTGGAGTTTGAGTGGCATCGTCGTACGCCTGAGTCAGCCAAGGCGTTCCTAACTGTTTGGCTAAGACTTGCACTTGCGATTTATCTCGAGGGCTTTTAAACAAGACCACGTAATGCGCATTGAGACTGGTGGTGCGATGGGCTTTACTTTGTTGAAACAAATTTTGGGTGATGTAAACGACACTGGCATTACGGTGATGCCCTTTGCGCGTGAACCACAGTTTAATTTCTTCTTCGTCTTCTCTTAACATGTCGTCGAAAATGACCAAATGGGTTTGATGGGAGTCAGAGACGATGCCGTCGTCTTCTTTAGGAATGCCTTCCACAAACACGATGGAATCGCCTTGACTTTCTCGCAAGAGGCTGTACGCCGATTGCCACTCTTTGTAACACCACACGATCCGCTGAGGTGGCCGATCGATCAAATGATGTTTATGTTCGATCAAACGTTTGACGAATTCGGTTTTGCCTGAACCGCTAGGTCCAGCAATGAGCATGTTAAAGGGATGGCGAAGATACAAAGCCTCCTAACTGGCACGATCTAAGTGTTCGTCGATGACTTTGACAGTAGAGGACGAGGGAGCAGAGACAGCAGAGGTAGCCATAGTGTGAGAAATGTCACTTGTGACACGAAAACAAACAAGACAAGAGTTTATATACTTTTTTTCAGAACACGTTTATTGAATGTTTCAAACATGAATACGAAAGACAAAAATACATAAAAGCCAAAGGCTTAAGTACAAGGATAAAAGGCACATGATAACCATTAACGTGGAATAAACACAAGTGTCTGTACAACAACATGTTTTGGGTAATGTTCTAACCAGTTCTATAGTAGGGGGTAAGGTCACACAAGTGTCCTCCCGAAAGGGTCTTTCAGGCCTGTCCACGACAGTCCCGTCCTGGGTGACGGGTTCTTCTGGCACCGTCACTAACACAGGTTGAAAAGTAACTTTTTTCCTTGAACAAGTCTCGTGCATACTGGGCCACTTCTTGGGTCCAAGCCTCAAAATCCCATTCTTTCCAGGCACGGACATCTGTCCAATGGGGATGTAAGTCAAAAGCTACACACACATCGTCATACACGTCTTGGGTAGCTAAAAGTTGACGAATCTTTTTTTCCTGTTGAGGTCGAGAAGTATCCAGATGAAACCGCAAGACTTTGAGCAAAAGGAGTTTTTCGTGACCATTTAAGGCCATTGAGGTGGTAAGTACTGATCGTAAAGAGTCCACAAGGAATCGGCTGGTAAACGAAATCCCAGAAAACAAGTCACTAAGACACACACCACTTGTCGACCCAAATTGAATGGATACAGTTCTTGTAATAATCGATGGTAATGATCCACAGTTTGAATATGGTCATTGAGTTCCTTCCACGGAATCTGTTCAATGACATGTGACATAAGTCGTGGCATGGCAGCCTGTTTTTATATTCTCTTTTTTTAGGATGCAATACACGTACTTTCTAGCCAGAGATCTTCGTTCTCCAGTAGGGAATTTAAATGTTACATACTGTAACCGAAACGTCAGAGTTCGTGTAGAAGTTTCGTCTTCCGCTAAGCAGATTCCACGTAACAAATGTTGGTAATCCTTTAACTCGTCTTCCTCAATGCGTTGCAGTAGGTGAATCTCGAAGTAACCAAAATTATGAACATGTACATCATTGGCGACCTCAAAGTTTTGAACAATGTCTGACCATTGAAACAACTTCTGACGAATCAGTTTTCTTATACCATTCAGGTACCAGTGGTTAAAGATCTGGTGACGTAACGGATGCAATTGTTCTTTACGTTTGACTTGTATTTTCACCAGCTCTCGGTAAATCCTTTCTCTCAACTCCTCAGGCAAGCCCAAAATGTTCTCTTGTATAGTATCCATAAGTATATACACTGTTTTTGGAATCCTTGGGTGGTGGCCAATAGCCTCGTTTACCTTTGTGCCTGATGTAATATCCACTCATAATCAGTTTTCTTGTACTTTGGAACAGAGCATAATTTAAAAACGGTTGAATAACTTTGCGTTTGCGTTTCACTTGTATTTTGATCAGTTCTCGGTAAATGCGTTCTCTCAACTCCACATGCAAAGCACGAATGTTCTCTTGTAAAGTATCCATGAATAGGTCATACTAAATCCTCTTTGGTCTGACACAAGACATGTACTGTTTGCACAGACATGGTTTTCATTCATTGTCGAATCTAAATCGTTTAGTTACTAATTTACACGTTACAATTCGTTCAGAAGTTTCCTCTTTCACCAAGTCGACATTGCGTAAAAGATGTTGGTAATTCGTTAACTCTTCCTCTGGAATTCGATGCAGAACGTTTACAATGTAGTAGATAGAATCATCCAGAGCAAACCATTCCTTTTTAAAACCAGGGGTCGTTGATCAATGTCTGTCCAATGGAACACTTTCAACTCAATCAGTCCTTGTATAGCCTGAAGGTACCAGTGGTTCAAACACCGGCGACGTAACGGATGCAATTGTTCTTTACGTTTCACTTGTATTTTCACCAGCTCTCGGTAAATGCGTTCACTCAACTCCACAGGCAAAGCACGAATGTTCTCGTGTAAAGTATCCATGAACAGATTATGGTAAGTTACTTCAATGTCTCGGTCCCACTAAGGGTAAGTAATGACAATTCGGTGACCATCGAGCATGTTCTACGTAGGCCGAATCTTGCGGTTCCCAGTGGTGAAGTGACACACCGGAACTGAAGCACTTGACTTTATCTCCTTCGCCCAAGTAGAAAAATCCGGCTCTGGCTAATTCTTCGGGGGTCGGTCCTCCCAGATACTTAGGCCATTTTCCTTTGAACGATTGAAGACGATTTTCAAAGTCGCAGTATTCCGACAAACGCACAGGGAACGAATATTCGTCTTTCACAGGTTCGTTTCGATGAGGGTTGAGTGACATGGGCAGGAGTTTGCTCAGGGCTGGATGACATCCGTAGGGGGGTAGACGTGAAGGTGAACATTCCCCTTTAAAACGAAACCCAGTAAAATGTCCAAGAGGACGAGCGTCATCACTTTCGCATCCCTCAGGTTTGACACGCACAGCATCACTTTTCATGATAGGGGTCGTGAGAACAAAGTTCCCATGATGCTTTACGGCATCGCTTAGGTCACAACGTACAGCATCGTACCCATCGCAAGGCTCACAATCGCATTCCACTTCAGAAGCCTCACACTTGAATTGTGCCTTTCTAAACAACTTGTTCTGTGTTTCTCTGAAAGTATTCATCTTGTTCGCTCGGTCTTGGTAGTCACAATGAACTATCGATCTTGACCATAGCCCCCTTTTTATACTAGTCGCAATGCAGTCTCAAGCTTGTACATCGTTCCTTTTTTACGTTTTTTATGTCTTGTTCTGGAAGGTACCGTCTCTAAGGTACCGCCATAATTGTACCGTAGTGTGATGGGTGGAAAGGCCATAGAAAGGTAAGGGCAGTGCGGAGACCATTGAGTATGTTGCAGAATAGCTGAATCTTTATAGATACATAGATCCATTCGTAACTTCAGTCCGCAAGCGAAACCCTGTACCTCGTATCCCAATCCTGACTCAGGTCCCAAGTAGACAAATCCTGTTCTAGCTAAAACATGCGAAGAAGGTAATCCTTCCCTATCAGTAGGCCATTTCTGAAATGTGTCCAATCGACGGGCACAATCACAATAGTCAGGTAAGAAGACTGGAAAATGGTAGGGTTTGAACTTGGAGTTCTCATTGAGTTTCTCACTCGATTCTTGCTGTGGCGAAGTCATCCTTCTAGCGGGTGACTATCCTCTTACAACCAATGTTTTATACCAACGTGTCCATACGGTAAGGTGAAATGATTGGGAAGTCGCACTCGCTTCTGGTACACGATTTGATAGACTTTTTCCAAGGGCCGACTGACGATGTGGTGAGTGGGTAAACGTACAATCTTCTTCGGCTGATAGGTGGTCACTTTAAAGTTTCCATCCTCTCCCGATTGCAAGGCTTCTTTCAATACCCCAAAGTTGACCACTCGACTGGTACGATAATTCAGAGTCAGTCCTTTCACTTTGCACGTCGTGTGCACTTCTCCTTGTTTGTCCCGGTATTCGTAGCCGTAATTTTTGGGACCGCCACTGACGAAACTTAGAATCTTGTCGTCGGGATGCTCGTCTGTCCAGGCTCCTAAACGGTCTCCTTCGATGTCAGGGTGATGTTGACTCGGGTGATGGATGTAAATGCAACTGGCCGTGTCAAAGTACAGGACGCGTTCTCCTAACAGTTCTAAAGCTTCGTACAATTTTAAGCGAGCATGAGCTGTCACGTAAGCCGCAATGATGACATTCCCAAAAGGGTCGTCTTGTACAAAGTCCAGATCTTCTTCGTAATTGACCAAGATCAAATCCTCGCGAACGACGTCCACGTGTTTCATGTATTTGGTTTTGTCGTGAATCATCTGGAAGTAGCGGGAAGGTTCGGTCAAATATTCCGTCTTGGGTAAACACGGTCGTTGTGCCATTTTACCCTACAAGCAATTTAACATCACTTTGGCAAACGATCGCCTGCCTTCGTTTTTCTCGATGTGGTCTAAAGAGATGCCTTCTTGTTCATAGTATTTCTCTTTGAATTGTATTTGGTCCTCGGGAGTGTGACACCAGGACGGATAGCCGCTGGCTTCTTGCTTCAGTTTCAAAAAGGCATCCACATAGTCGGCGAAAATGCCTTTCTGACTGGGGTCACCCTTGTGGTATTGTTGTGTCTTGGGAAAGTGGCAAATTTCGTACACTTCTAACAGTTGGTATCCCATGTCCAGAGCTTTGAACAATTCTACGCTGACCCAGGTTCCCGTCAAGGCACGTTCTTCCTGGGTGTGCTGACAAGGTTGGTCTTGGTTGCACGTTTCGGCACAAGTACGGCACAAGGGAAACATCAGTTTGCCTTGACAATGGTGAGGTAAGACGGGATGGTATAGGTTCGTGGGAGGCAAAACTTTACACTTGATCAAGCCTTCGTATTGTCGAATGTTTTTCAGGTCGATGTGTTCCGTCAGCAATTGTGGGTGCCCTACAGGAAAGCGACAATATTTGCACACGTAGGGATACAGCGAACACACATCCAAGTATTTGATTTCTTCTCCTTTCTCTTCGTCGGCTTGGTACAGCAAACAGGTGGCATTGGTCCTTCCTCCGTACAAACTATCCCTCGGGTTCAGCAGGTCCATGAACTGGTAACTTTCCACGAGGCGTTTAAACTCGGGATCGGTTTTCATACGGTGATCGTACTCGTGTTCCCACATTTCCACCACTTGGTATCCTTGCTGTTCCAACTTTAAGCGCCGCTGACATGTGTCCTGGTACAAGTCTTCCATGGTTCGTTGTAAAAACTGATTTTTAGTGCTACGGCCAGGGTAACAGACGGGACATCCGTGAAATAAGCAACCGTTAAACTCGTACACGATCTTGGGGTTTTCTAAGTCCCAGCCATCGACCGAATACGTTCCGATGGTCTTTTCACCCCCTCCGTTGCGGGCATGCTGAATCCACTTGTCTTCCTTGTCGCACAAGTAATGTAACCAACGTAGGGCTTTGACCGAGTATTGACGTTTGACAAAGTGGGTCGTTTGAGGGCTGATGACAGCCACGGTGTTTTCAGGCATGAATCGTTGTCGATACACTAAGGAACACGCTTTGGCAATGGTGCAAGCTTCTTTCAAAGGATCGACCCCTCCGTGTTCCATGAACAGTTCTCGAAATTTTCCACAGCAACGCCGTAAAATGTCCACGTCGGAACGACAATACTTTAGCATTTCTTCCTGAAAGTCGAAAGGGTCCGAGGCGTGAGCCTGGTACCAAGCGTAGAAATCTTCTCGTTGTTCGGTACGCATGTTGTCGGGGTCGTAATAGTGAGCCTCAGGTAAATGGTGTAGAACGCCGTGTTGATTGGCTTCCGTATTGAAAAAGTGTGGAAAGTACCCTTTAGCCATTTCTGTCATTCCAAACGTTTTAGGCATTCGACTCAAAGGCATGGCCAAATAGCTCATCGAATCTTTAAACTGTACTTGCCCCACTTGCATGAAAATGATTTTGGCTCCGTTCAAAGTCACTTTAGGACGCTCGGTGCCTTGTTCCGTATAGTACCTCAAAAGAAACTGTCCATCGTATCCGGAGAAATTGTGAGCCATCACCGTGGCATGACGATGACAATCTCCGTAACGTTCGATGTCCTCTTGGCTCCACGTCTTGTCGATGGGGTCTAAGACCCATTGTGCAAAATCGGCTAACGTGTTCGGTCCCCGAAAGATTTTTTCACCCCCTCCAGGAATCTTGCTGCAGTGAGGGCAATGACTGAAGATAGGTTCTTGAATGCACTTCTCGCACGCTCGATGAGCCACGCAGAAATTAGGAATGTGAATGCCGGTCTCTTGCATGCATTCGAAATCGAAAAAGATGAAATTGCCTTTCTTCTTGTGACCGTCCTCTTTCTCTGGTGGGGGTTGGTATTTTTGCACGTAGCATAGGTGTTCCAAGTCCACGATGTGGTGACAAATGTGACATTTTTTTCTTTCCTCGACATACGTGTGCCTTGGCAGCATTGGTACATATGCCTTGTCCACACGTAGGGCACAATCTTAACAGTTGACAAGCGCATTTCTTCTGTGAACCTTGCGTCTTCAAATGCTGTTGGTAACAGGCAGGGCTGACAAAAGTGCGCAGACAAGTTGAACAAGGCACTGGTCCTTCGCTCAGACAGGGTAGAGAGGCCAAACATCCTGGGCATTTCCATCCACAATGCTTGTGTTGCTCTCGATTGTTATAACCATAGTCACATTTCTCACAGTAATAAACATATCCCATGAATGCAGTGATACTGGTAATGGTATCGAAATGTTCATCGTGATGATAGACGTGAATGTATTTTCCATCCTTAAAGTCTTGGCCTCGAAACAACAGAGGCCCACGCATTTCTTGAGGGTGCACTTTCAAGGTGTATCGTGGAGCTAGGGCATCTTGCAATTTTTGCATCTCAGGAATGCTACAGGGTGTGTCTTTGGACAGTCCGGCTTGTTGTAACAGGAGTTCTGCTTCATTTCGTTGTTTGGCTCGGTTCGATTTTCGAATGTTCTCCCAGGTTCTTTTCCATTCTACCGTGTCGTTCTTGTTGGCATAGGTTCGTCCCACCACGATGGCACGGGCTAAGCACATCTGGTCTTGAGGGTTGTTAATTCGTACGAGACTTGTTTTGGTGTTGCGAAGGTCGTCCACCAATAACATCTTTTTGCGTCCAGTCCCTTGAGGAGGAGAGACGTGGGTCATGTCCAGTGTGGCTTTTCCATCGGTGATGTCAAACTGGTCATTAGATTGTTGTACGTGTTGAATCTTGTCCATGACTTTGGAAGCAGTCAATTCTGCAGGGGTGCTAAACTCGATCCAAACAGGGGATTTCAAACCGTCATGTTGTATGGAAAGTCTCAAGCGATCGTCTTCTTTGGGTTGACATTGTCGCTTTAGTGCGGTGAGCAAAGAATCCCACACCCCAGTGATAAACACTTCTGCTTTCTCTAACGGCACTTCAGCCTTGAAATCTTTAAACTTCACTGTGCATTTGTAAGCCGTGGTTCTAAATTTTCTAGAGGAGCGAATGGAATAGTATTTTTCAGGGTTGACTAAGGGTGGTGAACTTGGTTTAGAGGGTTCGGATTCTGGTTCACTCATGTCCTCTTCAAAATCACTGGCATGAATTTGTGCCAAGATTTCAGCCCTGGTACGAGGGATAGATCACGTTTCTGCCTCTTACTTTCTTCTTCTTTCTTCTCAAATGAATAGGATCGTTTCATCTTGAGTGAAAAACGTCAAATGACTCAAGTTTAATCACCATAGACTAATTTATAGTCATGGCAGACCAGCGTACTTCAGAGTGTCCAGACCGTCAAAAAAGAAAAAAAACAGGGACTAAAAAAGACAAAAGTCAAGATACCTGTTATTATTGTCAAGAAAAAGGACATTGGTCTCCAGATTGCCCAAAAAAGAAACAAGAGGAGTCAGAAGAAAAGAGGAATTCTTCAGAAGAAGAGAGGGATTCTTCAGAGGAAGAAAGCAGACAGGTGAAGAAAAAGAAACAGGAGAAGAAAAGAAGAAGGGAAGAAAGCGAGGAGGAAGAAGAAGAAAAGAGTGTGACGGTGAAGAAATTCAAAAAAAAGAGAGACTAAACAAGGAGAAAGAAGAAGTCAATGAACTTTTAATTAAAGTGTTCTGTTGTGAATTGTGAATTGGATTGTAACAATGGATACAAGAATAAATTAATTACATAAGGTAAGTGTCTTTGAGTTTTGATTTTAAAATAAGAACGTTCTCTCACGCACTCATACACAGACACGTACTATAGGGGGTTTTGAGTTATTGGCAAATTGAAAGGCTATCTCTTTTCGAGAAATGTGGGTGGCCCTGAAAAGGGCCTTTTTGGTGTAGGGGTGAGTTTAAGCAATCAAATTTAACTGCCTTAAGCCTTTGCCACGGCCAAGGCCTACTTCTGGACTGCGTAATGTTGATGATGATTGGGTTGAAATCACTAAGGGTGGAACGGTAGGTTTGGTCACAGGGCTAACGTGTTTAGCTCGGGAAGGTCGTATTCTCTTCGGTCGTAATAAAGAAGTCTGATACATTTGTTTCAGACTTCTTAACTCCGCTAAAATGTCCAGCAGTACCGTGACCGTTTGATTTTCACCCTCTTGTTTCTTTGCTACTTCTTCTTGCTGTTGTTGCTGTTGTTTTTTTCTTACCTCTTCTTCTTGCTGCTGTTGCTGTAGGAGAAAAGCTTGTTCCGCTTCCTTTTGTCGTTGTATAAATTTCTCCAATTCTTCTTTCTGTCTCTGTCTAAAATTCTCCACTTGTAATGAAGAAGGTAACGAAGGTTCCGGAACAAATTCTTGCGAGGTAAGAAAATCCACAAAATCCCAATGTACCTCTTCTGAAAGTAAGTCCGGGTTCCCTTAGGCAGTCTCCCCTGCTGGTGCACACCAATGGATCGTTTTCTGAGTTTCCGTCATGTTGAATCACTGTCGCATAGATTGACTGCACACAAGCGCTAGCGAATCTATATAGACCACGTGACGTCACAGACTGCTCTCTTCGGATTGGATGCGGGCTGACTGAATTTTGTAACGCGTGTTCGGATTGGTGAATGAACTCAATCCGTTTCAATCCTTCCTGTACCTATAAATAAGCGCAGTTCACTGCATTGATTCACCTGTTCTCGTCGCTTCAAGATGTGGACCACAGTCGAATCATCCACCCTTGTGTCTTCCATGATGTTTAGGACGGACATGCTCATGTATGTCCGGTCCAAGTGGACCATTGTCGGCAAGTCAGACACCAGTCTGTGGATACGAAGAGTGTACGTAGAAAGACAAGGTTGCCTCAAGAGGACACTGATTTATGGCCCTCGAGTAAGACGCAGCTTGAGGACAAGAAGATGCCGCAGATGCCCTTTATGTTAATGGACACATTAACATAAACCCAAAGGCCCTTTACAGGGCCACCCATATTTCTCGAAAAGAGAATGACTTTCAATTGCCTACCCCTTTTTTTAAAAAAAATTTAAAAAAAAAAAAAAAAATCCCATATTCAATTCCCCTTGTCCCTAGACAGACCCAAACTCTATTGACCATGTTCAATTTCCCTTGTCCCTAGACAGACCCAAACTCTATTCCCATGTAATGCTAATTCCCCTTGTCCCTAGAGTGACCCACGATTTTTCTCCATGTTAAATTTACATAGTCCCCAGAGTGACCCAGGGGTGTCTGTAATGGTAATTCCCATTGTCCCTAGGATGTCCCTATACACTACTCACATCCTTTACCTCAAACAATAAATATCAGCAACGCCAACATTAAATTCACACAATCAGTACGAAACCTAGGTGTTACTCTCACATTGCACCAACATGTCATGAACATATGCAAGGCTGCATATCTTGAGCTGAGACGCATCAGCTCAATTCGCAAATATCTTTCAGTTGATGCTTCTAAAACACTTGTGTGTTCATTAGTACTTTCAAGACTGGACTACTGTAACTCAATTCTGTCTGGTTCATCTCAATATCTACTCCAGAAACTTAAAAAAGTTCAAAACACAGCTGCTCGGATCATACTTAGAGTACCACGATCAGAGCACACCTCCCCGCTGCTCTGTACCCTACACTGGCTATCCATTCGATCCAGAATCAAACACAAAATTTGTTCTCTGTGCTAGTTTCACTGTCGGACTCTAGTCCAACATACCTATCCGATCTCACCCATGTGTACACATCAGCAAGATACTTACGTTCCTCTTCTGACAATCGTATACTCATTATTCCCACTATAGAAACAAAGTCATATGGACAGAGTTCTTTTGCATACCAGGGCCCAGCAACGTGGAATGAATTGCCCACTTAACTTAGACACAAAGACACAGTGATCCCATTCAAGAGTGCTCTCAAAACTCACTTATTTCGACTGCAAGAACAAACTTAAAGACCTAATAATGTTTCCTACCTGAAATATTCTAAGCATGTATTTTATTTTTTAGTGTTTTTCTAATTTCATGGTGTTTGCTAAACACTTGACAAGCTTAACTCATTTAGTGTGTAAATCTGCTAAACATTTGACAACCATAGCTCATTTAGTGTTTAAATCTGCTAAACACTTGACAACCTTAACTCATTTAGTGTTTAAATATGCTAAACACTTGACAAGCTTAACTCATTTAATACTTAAATCTGATAAACATATCTTTCCCTCCTATTATTATTTATGGTTATGTACATCTGTTCATTTTCGGTCAATTTTATTTCATGATTGTGTTCCTTATGGATATACGTATAAGGCAACATATGTAATAGTTATCTATTCTTTTTGTAACTACATTTTCACTTATTCTTCAGCATCTGCCATACACTTTTTTATGCGATTATAAAACTTTCTGGTATCTTCTGCCAAATATGAAACTTTTCTGGCATATACCAAACAGCATGATCACTTCATATACAAAACAACGTGCTCACAAATACCATTGAAAACAAAGCGTGCAACAAATAATACTCTGCAACCGATAAACTTGCCTTCCTTTTCACATACTTTATACACATTAGCTATAACTTTATTACATGTCATTACTCTTGCGTTCTTTCTTGCTACTTTTCTAAAGTACCAACCTTATTATTTTAAAGTTGATTTTTGACTATTGTGTTTCGTTCAATAGTGTTGTGTATTGGTGATATATATGTTTGCATTTTTGTAAACTTTCAGTTGCTACTTTGTTTCTTTTACGTTAGCTTAATAAGTTTGATTTTTGTTTGTTTCATTTAAAATACCGTTTATTTCGTTTGGCGCTTGATTTATATCTTCGTATTTTGCTTGTTTCTTTGACATTTGTGTTCTATTAATATTTTCTTTTGTATGCGATTATTTCACCTTTTTTCATTCCATTCTATTCATTTCATTTGACACTTGTCTGCCTTTTGTGAGTGTTGTTGGGTTCATTGGCTGTCATATTTTTAATTTGACTTTCGTCTGTTACAGTCTTCACTAGCTTGTTATGCTTGTCCATGATTCGCTTACTTCCTCTATTTACATCTTTCAGCGTTTGTCAGTTTCAATTCTGTCTCATTTTTTATATTTTAATAGCATCTTGTTTTATTTGAACTTTTCTTGCTTTATTTGAAATTTACTTATTTTGTTTTAATTTTATATTTTTGGCGGCGATGGCCGTTCATAAACAAAGCTGCAGTTGCCTATAGAGACGAACGGTAATTTTCTTGGCATACACATACACATATGAGATGATTGCTTGTTTTGTTTGCTGTTTATTTTAAACCAATACTAGGGTTTTAAAACAGATCAGTTTTAAATATTACAATGTATACATGTTTCTCTCCATCTATCTTTCTCTCTCGGTCTGTGTAGGTTGTTCAGTCAGTTTTACCTCAGTTCACACAGATATATCTCGATCGATATATGACGGCATTGAGACAGACTAATTGACAGAGAAAGATAGAAATGGACGATAAAACAATATTATAGGAAGCCGCACTATCTCTGTTGATCAGTCAGCATGTAAGTTTTACCGACGTGCTAGTACAACTGGCAGACAAAACGACCAACAGAGCGAGAGAGAGAGAGAGAGAGAGAGAGAGAGAGAGAGAGAGAGAATAAAATAGCTAACTTCAAATCCTGAATCACATTCTGTTAATTCGTCATGTAGAAGATAGTCATCTTGTGTTGATCTAATACTTACAAATGCTAGTAAACACAGATAATGCATGAATATGTTCACTGTGTCTATGTGAAATTATGATTTTCATAAAATGGCTTTTACTCATCTAAGAGCGGTTACATTCTACAAACAGCATTTTAAAATAATATTATAAAAGATCCAAAGACTTTGATGTGAAGGACTTTGTAAATGATTCACAAAATGCTCTATTTACCAATCTGTTTAAAATAAGATCTCCGCCGTCCTACGCGCAGGACATTTTAGATCTGATTTTATTCAGATTGCTCCATTTACTATCATGTCTTAAAGTACTGACTCAGAATCTGTCAACTCTGATTACGTTAACATTAGAAAAAATTAAGTTAATTATACATAGGCAGACATATTCCAGTAAAAAATACATATCCACACAGAAAACCATTACCTTATATGAAAAGAGAAGTAAGGAAAGCTATATTTGCTAAAGATATGGTGTTTACAAAATACACTCTGTACAGAACACGCAAAACCTGGAAAAAAGTATATGAAGTTGAGAATTTTGGTAAACAAATTTGAAAAAAAGTCTGATAGCATACTCTTTTGAAAGATGTGTTGGGGGTATTTTTTCTAGTCCTATTTAAGTCCTATTTTTCTAATAAATGTTCAAATGGTCAAGATAAAATTATTCTTGTCGAAGGTACAAACTTTTTAAACAATTCCAGGAAGGACAATAGTAACATAGATACAATTATTGAATTTAACCATGAAGAATGTATAAAATGACAATAAGTTTAAATTCGAGAAAAGCCACCAGGGAAAGGGATTGGGCAAATTTCAGTTAAATTGTTAAAAGTTGGGGCACCAGTTCTTGTTGACACTGTTATATATCAAAGTAATTAAAACAACAAATATTTGTCTTGATCGTTTGAATGAGGCTCAAGTAATTCCGATTTTCTAAAGAACAGTCAACTCGATATTAGTAGGTAGGGCTCTTACTAAACTATCTGTTAAATGGAAAGCAGCAAATTATAATGCAGCGTGTCTTCATTGACTGAACTGAAAATCCAATCTCTACTCATTAATATTTTTATCAGTCATAATTTTCCTTTCATTAGATATGGCTCTTTATATAATTATGCTGATGATAACGCTTTGTTGTTCCTCTCATCGTACACTGATGCTCTGATTGACACACTTGAAACAGAGTCCGACTCTGGTTGTTTATTATTATTATTCACACACACACACACAAACAAACTGCATAGACCCTAAGTGTGAGAGGGTCTGGAGTTGCCAAGTTTATAATGTTAAATTGTTTTACAATTTTTAATGTTGTTTTTTTTTTTACATTGCTACAATTTTTAATATTTACGGTACAATTTTTAACATTTACGATCTTTTAAACTTCATATGTCTGTACAATTTTTAATATTTTTGTACAATTTCATTTGTCTTGTTTTAGTTTATTTTGCTTATGGTTTCAATTTGGTGCTCCGGTTTTCACCTATTATTCAGTTCCCATCAGTGATTAATGTTTGTTTGTATATATGTAGGAGTGTGTATTTGTGTTAGTACTTGCGCCTATCCTTCCTTCATCCCGTATTTATGTATGTATGTATGTATGTATGTGCACATTATCAGCAAAATAGTCCGCCACACATTGTTTGTTTTGTATGTAAGGGTGTTTATTTATTTGCTAATAAACGTGTGTGCTTGCTTGTATATAAATATGTGTGGATATGTTTGTTATTAAGAGTAGCAGCAGAGAGGGTGAACAGACCATAGAATTCCGACAAAACAAATAAAACAAACAAATAAATCATCTCGTAGAAAGGTCCAGATTTTACAAATGAACTTTCCTTGAGATGTTTATTTTTGCAATGACCGATTGTACTAATAAAACCTCAGTTTGAAATAGTATCTGAAAAAATAAAGTACTCTACGTGTTTATTTATTTCTTGTTTATTTTTTGACGACCAACGTTGGTAGGTACCCTCTCTGCTGCTATTAATTTACCACCATACCAAGTTTGATGAATATTTTTCAACGCGTTCTCGCTGTCGTTTTTCCTCATCTGTTTCATCTTCATCTGAATCTTCGGAATTTGTTCTATGTTTCAAGTAATATTCAAGTTCTGATGGTGGTTTTTCTATTTTTGGATTTATGTTCTTTCTTTTTCTGTAATAGTTCATCAAACTTCGATATCGATCTCCACCGCAATTTTTGCAAATCTGATATAATCCTCTAACACCGTTGTTACATCCAACACATCTTCGTGGACCAGCATGAGGGTTTTTCTTTATAAGATAATTATGTTTCTTGCAATATTCTCCACGGCATTTTTTATTACAATTGTTAGTGGTTCCTTGACGTAACCACGCACAGTTGTTCATTATATTAATGATATCTGTTTAATTCAATTTAATTTTATCATCACCCCTGTTACCCAAATATTTTATCAATACCCACACGATATCTTGTTCTTGGATCATGTAAATTTATTGTTATAAATCCATGCGGGGTAGCTTGCGCTCGTGAGAAGAAATTTTTGAATTTAATTATATCCATGTCACCACCACACCAAGTTTGATGAATATTTCGCAACGTGTGTGTGTCTACGCCATTAAACACAACTAAAATGTTGCAGTTGTCTCTGATCACTTTTGGTATTTGTGTATATCGTTGAGTAACATAGATCACGTCTGTATTTTTATGTCTCCCTCGGGAAAATATTCTGGCTGGATTTGATTGTTTATCTAGCATCACATCGTCGTATACAACTAAATTATTAATAAATCCGTCTATGGAATCTACGGATGGTGCTTCATCAATATCGGTTATAAACTCTATAACATCATTATCTTCATCCAGTAATCGCGCGTTTTCATTGAAATCTTTAAGTACATCATAACATCGTTGATCATCAACGGATGGTGCTACTAAATACAACTTATCCCATTTCAACCATCTCATTATCAGATTAAGTAATAATTGCGTCTTACCCGATCCAGATGGTCCTATGATAATCATTCTGATGGAGTTCGGTAGCGCAGGATGATGCTTAACTGGCTCTCGCTGCCGAGTTGCTGAGAAATCAATTATATCCATATATGTTATAACATGAATTTATATTGTTTACGCTGTAGAGTTAAAACTCCAACTATTGATTTAGCTACAGTTACAACAAAAAACAAAAAAATAGCGTACGGTGGAAAATGTTCTATGTGCTGTAGAAAGAAATTTTCGTTTTTACCTAATAAGCGCGGTGGTGATATTGCTAATTTGATGTCAAAGTTTCCAGGTGCTCCATGGGCTAAATATAGTGGAGAAAAACATCTACCAGGATATAATTATTGCGGTCCTGGTACTCGACTCGATATCAGGCTCGATAATCAAGATCAACCAAAACCAGGCGAGGAACCAATAAATGCTATTGATCGAGCTTGTCATGCTCATGATGTAGCTTATAAAAGTCAAAATCTACAAGATAGGCATATTGCAGATGTAAAATTAATTCATTCATTAAATTCTATAAAAAATAAAAATATTAGAGAATCATTAGCTAATTGGTTAGTAAGATCCTCGATAAAAGGTAAATTAGCGATTGGGGCTGGTAATTAATAATGGAATCAATTTATTATTCGCCGAGAGGATACTGGAGAGGCAAAGCAGCAATTGGTAAACTCGCTGATGCAGCATCGGTTAAACATTCTACTGCTAGCGCGTGGTTGTCCAGGCAGGCAATATGGCAAATTTATCTACCACGTCCTAAACAAATTCAGTACGCGTATTTCGATGTCAGTGTTCCTAATAAAGTTCATCAAGCTGATATTCTGTTTTTACCGCATGATACTGTGCGTGGAAAAACGTACAAGTACGCGCTAACCGTAGTTGATGTTGCAAGTAGATATAAAGAAGCAGAGCCGCTATCGGCGAAAACATCATCTGAAGTAGCCGATGCGTTTGAACGAATTTATCAACGAGGACTCGGACCACGAGGTGGTCTGCGATGGCCACAGCTACTACAGGTTGATCCTGGTAAGGAATTTCTTGGTCCAGTATCATCGCTGATGAAACAACATAATACCAAAATACGACGAGGTCATACTGCAATTCACCGTGATCAAGCAATTGTTGAGCGATTTAATCGAACACTTGCTGAACGGTTATTTGGATATCAATACGCGAGGGAATTTATTCAGGATAAAAGATCTCGCGAATGGGTTGCAAGATTACCAAACGTGATAGCTGCATTAAATAATGAGATCACACGAACAACCAACATGAAACCCATTAGCGCGGTCACAAAAAAAAAATATACCAACACAACGGAAAGATGCTGGAAAACAAAAAATATTAGGTGATGTCACAGTCAGATATTTATATGAGCCTGGTGAACTTGAAGGTGGTAAAGCGAGAGCAACTGATCCTATTTGGAGTGTTACCACACACAAAATATCTACCGTGACAAGATCCACTGGAAGAAACGTAGGCGTTTCCAGACCTGCAATCTACAGATTAGATTCGGCCGCTCCTCAACGTGGATTTACACGTGAACAACTACAAATAATTCCCGCGGATACACAACTACCGCCGCGATCACTTCGGTGATTTCGATCACTTAACTAGCACTAGTGCCAGCACCCCGACGTCGATTACACTCAAGACAGGTTAACATGGTATTTTCTCGTGTATGACCGCGACTATTATCTTTTCTATCTACGGTAAATTGTCTTGAATCATTACTCGAATACCGCCATAACATTATACAATTACAACATGCGCAATGATTGTTCTGCTGATGTTTTAACTCAATAATAAATTCAACATCAAGATCAAAGTCACGTTTATTTTTTTTGTCAGATTGTTTGTATCCGATTAATTTTTTTCTTATTATATCATCATCGATGATGTTAAATTTATCAACGATTTCAGGAATTATGATTCTACGTAATTGAGATATATTTCTGACCCTCGATACCGCTAAATAAACTAAATTTGACCACTCGATGCGATCGTCTACAATCCAGACTCGTGTGTCAGAAATAGTTAATCCCTGAGACGAGTGGATAGTCATAGCGTATCCCAACACCCATGGAGATTTGTCAGCGTGTATTGCATCTTCGACCACACTGATATCAACGGCGACAATATCATTTAATACGAGAATCTGTTTCCTTGACTCTGTCTGTCCTGGAATATCAACATTAATATTCTGTTTTCGTGTATCTGATGGTCTATAACACAACGGAACGGGTAGTTCTGAATATTGTTCTTTATGTAGTTGAAATAACTGTTGTTGTAAAGCGTCTCTGATTATCTTTCTACTTGCTACGATCAAATCGTTGGGTCTCCATGAGTTCAAAAAATCACTCATTGAGGTCTCTGAGATCACTCCACGTATTATTTCACACTGAATTTTGTTTGATTGTAATCTGATTAATTTTTTAAACTCCTTCAAATTTGCATCAAGAGCTCTATGATCATCATCTATTTCTTCGTAATAATCAACGAAATTTTTTAACCAATCATGTGGAGATGGTCCAACAAAAGGCGGCGGTTGACCATGATCGCCACACATTATTATGGCGGTATTTTTCGTCAACAACCAATCAAGAAACATTTTTAATGTATCCAATGACACCGTGCATATCTCGTTTCAAATAATTATTTTAGGTATATATTTTTCTCCCATCCGTTCAGGAGTCCATGTATCTCCGCGCCACCGAAAGAAACTATGATACGTGCACGATTGTACTTGCCGCTGTTTCGTCTCACGTGCAAGTCTATGTGTGGGTGTCAGCACGATTATATCTGAATTTCTAAAAACATTAATCGTTCGAGTTGTTTTGCCGCATCCACCAGGTCCATTGAGATATACTGTCTTATATCTCGTTATTGGTTCACTCAACGATGGTGCCTTCGACATTTCTGATATTTTATTACCCTCACGATAAAAATCTCTCATTGGAACATCTGCTGATTCTACATAATTGTGTAATAGTTCCTTTTTTATTCTCCACGAACCCCATCGTTCATCATTACTTGTAAATTTCATAACAGATTCTAAATATTTACTCGAAATATAAAACGAATCTGTTGCGACTCTGACTGCGGTCTCAGGAAATCTATTAATCATCGATAATAAATTTATAGAAACATAAGCCAACATGGAAGATCTTAGATGAGTATATTGCGGGGATACGTCATTTATGTAACTAACGATCGTACCTAATTTTGTTCCGTCGGATAAATAAACACTCTCTCGATTTACAAATGTATTTTTCGCCGTTGTATCAGCGATTATAAAATCGTACTCGGCATCATCTAGAATTAATCGTGCGTGATGTCTTTTATAATCATATGCACCACCTTGAGTAAATTTTCCTATAATTTTTCTACCGAGATCTTTTGCGGTTTTGAGTTTATTAGGAATATTATCCTTAAACTCGCTAATAACTTCAGAATCTGACATGGGCAACCAAACTTTGGTCTGTGCATGATATGATATAATTGCCTCACTGACCACCAACGATGTCAGTATCGCACAATCTAGCATATATCGCAACAAAACTATAGGTGCCCAACGTTTTTCACAAAAATGTCTACCAAGCCAAACATAACAAATCTTGTGAAGATTTTCGTTAAACTCGAACGATTCAATACAGGCGAATCCAGTCAGATCAAAATCAGGTAATGGTCCATTAATTGCCACTCGCGTCATCTCGTTTGTAGGATGACCAAATCTTTCAAAGTACGTAGAACAATCTCCGTATCCCAGAAAACTTCCTGGATAACATGCAACCATATCAACCGAAATAACATCATTGTAATTGTATTTGGTATTCCATAATCCACCATGTCCATATTCGACGCAACTTGCGCGTACATCCTCGAGTAAATCAAATCGTGTTGGTTTCCATGAATTTCGTTCTCTGGCGAAATGAGCCGCAACAGATGGAACGGTAAAACAATTAGTTAGTAATTTGTCAGTATTTTCCGCGTGCTTGCACTGTAAAAACGTCGCAAGATTTTTCATCTCGTCATGGAGGGATTCTGTGCGATATATTTCACCGTTCGGTTTGACAAACTGATCAAATTCACCCTCCTCATTACTTTTAAATAACCATACCGATACAGGATCGGTTTTACTTATTTCGTTGATAAAATCAAACATACTATCTACCCTAGAATTATCTGTGGGGTAAAATCTAAGAGTTCGATCACGTGGAAATATTGTTACTGCGTTAGTCCATGCGTGCGCGTTATGATCGATAATATTTATTGGAGCTCCTTTCGATTTATATTTCGACTGGTACAGTACTTCTCCCGTTATTGTCGCTACGGCTATTGGAAATTTTAATATTTTTCCTAACTCAGCAACATCTTTTATTGTAGCACCGGTGTCCTTAACTGAATCAGCCCACGAGTTTATTTTTTCACGCCTTAAATCGGTTAATCCATTTCCACGCATCGCGTTTGTAAAGTGTTCTATTACTCGTTCGGCCACACAATTTAACCTTGAAAATTTCATCGGCGCTAGTTTATCAACGTTAGGTTTTTTATTTATCTCATAGATTCCATAAATAACTGCTGTTACAGGATATGCTCGCTCATAATACGGTTTATCAATACCAGTCAATAGACCCGGTCTGGAATTTTTACTTAATATGATAGTTTTATTATTACCAAGGACAGGATCATATTTGTCACGGATAATCCAACTATCTGTTTCTGTTAATACAATAAATTTTACTCTGAAGAAATATTTTTGATTGCCCTCGTATTCAGCGATGTAGTTAATGATAGTTGCCGCTCGCTTGTCGTTCATTGTGGCGTCCGTGACAGTGTTGCGTATAATCTTGAACGTTGACCATGTATGAGATGCACCATCCGTGTAAAATTCTTTCTTGGCGTCGTGAATTTTCGAGATCAAACTTTTATTTTTCGGATCAACCAGATCTCGCACTGGCAAGTCAGAAGATAATCTGTCAAGGTTGAATTTATACTTAACAGGCCTAGTTTGGGATAATCTCTCAAACTCGTTCATATAATTAAAACAAATATTTAAATAAAGAAAATTATATATATATATATATATACAATGTCCCAATGCAGATGGTTGATGATCGGCTCAGTAAATCGATGCAACAAATCCTGTAGAAAGGAATTTTGTTGGATGCACTCACAAAACATACGACGAGGAAGTCTAGGACCAATACCATGTCTACGGTGTGGTATTGGAGTGCGAGGAAAGACAGAATTATGTGGGAAGTGCGGCGGGAAACGGTTCAGAGAGCTTAAAAGATATTATGACAAAAAAAATAATAGCGGTGAAAACGCTATAAAATCCGTGAGGGATTATATATCAAGATTTCAGACAAACAATGATTTAAACATATAATATTATTATAATGGAACAAAATATATTTGTCCCACATCCTGTCATAACAAACTATGAATCAAATATTAATGGTATCATCAGACACTGCAAGTTGAAGAGACCAGTTGGCGTTGTTTCTAATACTGGCTATCTAAGGTTCACTTTCTTGGGGGGGAAGAAACATTATTTGTGTCATAGATTTACGTATGAATGTTTCTTCGGAGTGATCAATGATGGTCTTGTTATTGATCATATTGACGGGGACACTCAAAACAATAATTTATCCAACCTTCGTGTTGTCACAGCGAGAATAATACACGTGGAAATACAGGAAGATATAAGACAATCGGAAAGAGGGCGGTAATTTCTACAAACATAGAAACCGGTAAAGAAATTATGTTTCAGTCTATGAACGCGGCTGCGACATATTTTGATATTAACTCGCGTGTGGTAAAATACGTCGCAGATAATATAACCAGATCTACTTTCTCGAAAAAATATAAACAGAAAATTATCTTTAAGTATCAATAACTATCATCACCACATTATTAACTATCATCACCACATTATTAACTATCATCACCACATTGAATTAATTTTTTTAATTTATGTCACAGTAGGTCCTCCATACACTACTGAATTTTTGATTACATAAGGTGAGATTACTTTGTAATATATAGTTTTCTTCGTAGATGGTTGGTTTTTTATGATCATAATTAGTCAGTTTAACTAATTACATCGTAACTAATTACTCGTAGAAGTATTATTTATGTTTTTTAAATATTTCCCCATCATACAACACATGATAATGTTATTGATCCGTAGGAAGCTGTGTGTGAAACAGAAACCGTTGCTCATTGTAATCGACCTGCAGTTGTGTGTTCACTGAACTTACATTCTGGAAAGTTCTTTGACTGGTGCATTAATGCCACTGTTATTATTGATTCTCAGTCTACTTAGGAAAACCGCTACAAATACAGAAACTGTTGTTTATTGATTCTCAGTCTACTTGGGAAACCCGCTACAAATACAGAAACTATTATTCAGAAACTGTTATAAATACAGAAACTGTTATTATTCAGAAACCGCTACAAATACAGAAACTGTTATTATTCAGAAACTGTTATAAATACAGAAACTGTTATTATTCAGAAACCGCTGTTTAGTGTAAATATTGGTTCCTTAGCTATATATTAACTTCCGAAACATATGTTCGTAACAATGTTTGATAGCTCGATCAGTATGGTATTGGACTGTGGCGCTCGCGGTCCAGGATCGAATCCCCATGGCTGACAATTTGTCGGTGGTGCGCATAATTGCGATTTTTATAATAGTGGGGGGAACCGCAAGAACCTCCCCGCTCAGCAAATTCCCAACCACAATATTGACTTGTGGTTGATACATATTTTCGTATCACCCACTGGATTAATTATTGTGGGTGGGATTTTGCTGAGCGTACATGTTTGTACTGTCCTTAGTTAGTGCCGTTTCATTCATAATCTGAGCTCGCTAATACACTCGATAGGGGCTCTTCATTCATTGTATATATGTTATATGTATATCCTCTAAGCTTGGTAGATTGCGGTGGCAAGCTACGAGTTTAATGAGGACTGTGCTGTCCTTGTGCTGTCCTTAGTTAGTGCCGTTTCATTCATAATCTGAGCTCGCTAATACACTCGATAGGGGCTCTTCATTCATTGTATATAACCATTTCATTGTATATATGTTATATGTATATCCGATAAACTTGGTAGATTGCGGTGGCAAGCTACGAGTTTAACGAGGACTGTGCTGTCCTTGTGCTGTCCTTAGTTAGTTATATGTATATCCGATAAACTTGGTAGATTGCGGTGGCAAGCTACGAGTTTATGCTGTCCTTAGTTAGTTATATGTTATGTGTATATCCTCTAAACTTGGTAGATTGCGGTGGCAAGCTACGAGTTTAATGAGGACTGTGCTGTCCTTGTGCTGTCCTTAGTTAGTTATATGTTATATGTATATCCTATAAACTTGGTAGATTGCGGTGGCAAGCTACGAGTTTAATGAGGGTTGTGCTGTCCTCCCTCTTGGGCCTCTAGACCGTTGTTTGGCGGGTTAGGGGCTCTCGTAGAGGGAATATTTGCCTAATGAACTTGGTAGATTGCGGTGGCAAGCTACGAGTTCTTGGTTGTGCCGTCCCTGAAACATCCCGACGAACTCGCTAATACACTCGATAGGTGTTCTAGGGATATTTTTTTTATTTTAAAGATTTGTATATTATATAATGAACCAAGAAAATATCAATGATGTAATTGTCGCTATTAAAAAATTAAAAAAAGATGGAATTAATATATCTGATGAACTTAATCCTGAAAAAATAGTTTCTGATTTTGAGATTTTACAAGAACGTAAAACCATGGGGACACACACACTATCATCTGAATACAGGCTCATGAAACGGATTCAATCGGCAATGTTTCAGTCGCTAGCTACCGTAGAAGATGATCATGTGAAGGAGTTCGTTCCTCTTTCTACCGCCGTAGAAAGAATTAAGTCGTTATTATCCCACGAGTATGAGGCAAAGAAAACGATTAGTACTCGCATAAGACTATTAAGAAAAATAATGTCAGAGAGTAACTTCGTTACTGGTGAAACGATCCAAGGTAACTTCGTTACTGGTGAAACGATCCAGAGTAGTAATTTTGAAGATGACTGAGATCTTTGATCAGAAATATTATTTCTGAATTTGATGGGTTAGTAATTTGTTTTTTTTTACTGAAATTTAACAAATTTGTACAAATTTCTTAATTTTGACTACCATTTACCCCATCAAAAGCATAAAATTGTACAAATTTCTTAATTTGACTACCATTTACCCCATCAAAAGCATAAAATTGTACAAATTTCTTAATTTGAGTACCATTTACCCCATCAAAAACATAAAATTGTACAAATTTCTTAATTTTGACTACAATTTACCCCATCAAAAGCATAAAATTGTACAAATTTCTTAATTTTACAAATTATTTATTTCTGAATTAATTTATTTATTTACTGAATTAATTTATTTTTTTTTACTAAAATCAAGAAAAATGCACGAACTACTTGATTCTGACGGGGTAGTTGGTAGTCAAAATCAAAGAAAAATGCACGAACTACTTGATTTCTGACGGGGTAGTTGGTAGTCAAAATCAGGAAAATTGAGCAATTTCGTTGTATTTTAGTAAAAAAAAAATAAAAATCTCAGTAAAAATAATATTATTAATAAATAAAATTAATTTATAATAAATAAAATTTGTTAGGAACAATTTGACAAGGTTAGAACTTTCTTGATTTTGACGGGGTAGTTGGTAGTCAAAATCAAGTAGTTCGTGCATTTTTATGTTTCTGAGGGGGTAGTTGGTAGTCAAAATCAAGTAGTTCGTGCATTTTTATGTTTCTGAGGGGGGAGTTGGTAGTCAAAATCAAGTAATTTGTACAATTTCAGTAAAAATCAGGAAAATTAATAAATATTATTTTTTTTTGAGATAGAAATTTTAATTTTACTTTCATCGACTAGCTTTTTTAGTTGCCTGGGCCGATTAATTTGTACCAAACACAAATTTGTGCCAGTAATAATAAAATATTTTTTTAAGTTGATCGAATTTGATTCTGAAGATCTACAACAAAAGTCCTTAGACAGAAATCCTTACGACGGAAGTCCTTAGACAGAAATCCTTAAGACGGAAGTCTTTACGACAAAAGTCTTACGACTTTACATACAGATTTATTACAAGCTCTTCTTCACGTATGTCAATCAAGCGATTAAGGTGGTCTGTGAGTTTAAAATTGATTCGTGTTAACATATTATTGTGACACCGCAAATACACGGGATTAGTTGGTTCTTGCACGATTAAACTTCCAGGGGGAACTTGTGGTGTGAACGTGTACAGGATGTATCCTTGTTGAGCCTGATTTGATCTTCCGAGATCTATTTGATAGCTGCCATCGATTACGTCACAAACCAGATTGACCGCGACAGTCGGTGTTATATTAACGATCCGCGGGGATACGTGTCTTCCGCCACCATGTGGATCATTATCATATCTGAGAACAGCTGCTAATGGTGCTAGTTTTTTCCATGCATCGAGTATTTTAGGAAAGTTTTCGTTGATAATTCTGTCTATTTCATCCTTTTTATATTTTGATAATATAAATACGAGATTACCCCCCCCCCCCCCCGTATACTCTTTTTCTGATATTGTATAATGATCAAGAAATGGTCTTCTAGGACGGGGGAAGGGGAGAGCATGTTTATATGCTGCTTCAGAAAAAACATCATTAATATAATTAAGATCTGATCCTACTTGATTTAGATGCTGTATTGACTCAATAATTTGTTGTTTTATATCCTCAGAATAATTTTGCGATAACGATGAAAACAGATTTTGTATTTTGCCGATTGATTGCTGGATCTCAAAATCAATGGGATTAGTATACAGTCTAAAAACATTCATGTAGATTATATCATCACTGAAATTATAAACCCGGTACGCATCACCGGCTCTATTCCATGGAAATTTTTCTCTATATTCTGGAGTTGTTGTAAATTTTGCTTCGTTTGTGAGAAAATCATTTAATTTTGGTTCTGGTGGTCCTTCATGCACCGGGGGAATTTCAGGCCAACCTAGCACTGATCTGATTGAAGATTGATAAATATCAACGGCATAATCAGGCGAGTTTATTTCAATCGTCGAGGACAACGTCGGCTCATGAACTTTTTTTGATATTTTTGATTCTTTTCCTGTTATTGATTTTATTCTACGCGCAAATTCCTCACTGATCTCTTCAATCTCATAACTGCCGGTTGGTATTCCAACAACAACCCAGGGGGGTGTTCCATCGGGTTTGTTCTTGTTAGTAAATACAAGCGAATTATTTGCTGGTGTACCATTAAATGATTTTGATCTGATATTTGGCCAGCTGTAATATACTCGTAATTGTGCTAGTGCTATTTCTTTTACTGGAATTGCAGTAGGAAAATTAACACTAAATTCAGGATTAATTGAACTTACCGAGATCATCGTTATCTTTGGCGGAGTTGTGTTGGTCACGATCTGCTGGAGTAATTCTGTCATTATTGATACTTGTATCTTTAATACCGATACCTTCGTCGTATATTTTGGTTATCATTGAAAATTCGAAATCAGATATAATTCCATCACTGAGACTCGCTGATAACAACGAGGATAATTTCGAGTATGCTACCGTCGCTGTATGTAATTTTATTGTGTAATCGGATAATTTTTCGTTAGTACAAGTACATATTTTTTTTGTGATGATACCAAGCACACCTGCAATAGTTGTTGCTGCTGAAATACAGATAGTTACAGCTACTGGTGCCATCGTTGTCAACGCTGATAATATTACACCGGTTCCAGCAACAACAGCGGATACTGAATAAACAATCACATCAACGATAACCAATCGTCGTCGATATTTTTTTACTTTTACTGTATATTGATCGACTTGATCTTTTAGCGCCGCCTGCCATTCACGCGCTTGATTGTATCTGTATTGTGCACCGTCCATATATATTTTTATACAGTAACCAATTGATGTGCTTCAGCTACAAATTCCAAACACCACCAGTAAGATGTTGCGGTTAATGTCCTATCAGCTGCTTCCAGAATAAATATTTCCTCGGCTCCGATATTTAATATAACAGATACAACCCCGGAAAACCTGTCGGTGGAATGACGCCATGGAAACGTTGTAAATATTTCAAATTTTGCAGCACTAAACACAGATAGCCTGTACACGCCAGTGCTTGTTGCGGTATATTTGATGGTATTATTTTGTTTTGACCATGTTGCAAATCCCGATGATACCGTGCATACGATGTTTGTGATATGCCCGGGAGTTATTTCAGCTGGAATTTTAATCAGATTGGTTTTATTGATAATCTCAGGAATTCCCGCTACGATGTCTAGCTGTGTTCGTTTGATCGTGTCTAGGTTACTTTTGATATCAACGAGTTTCATGTCAATGACGGAAGGAGTTCCAAAGAACTTATTTATGGCATCATCGGTTTTCTGAAAATTTCTTCGAAGCCTTGTAAACGCGCCCGTGTGAACATCATATTCGGCCCGTAGCGTGGATAGTTTTCCATCCACGTCGTCGACGTATAGTTTGTTTGCGACGTCGTTGTCAGATTTTGGAGCTGTTACAGCTACTATTTTGTTCCCGTTCATGCTAAGTTCACCTGTCATCGTGTCACCGGTGTTTCTCACGCGATTAGCAACACTTTTTGCAATTTCATCTCTGATGGTTTTAAGTGACATACTTGAATCTCTGATTCTACCACCGTCAGTAAACACGGGAATATTATCCGTAACTGCACCAAGTACTCGCCGGACTATATCATTCCATCTGATATTGCTAGTTTTTAGTTTACCATATCGATCTTGAAAAATAACAACTTCATCTGGGTCAACTCCAGCAAGGTTCATAATATCAGCGAGGTCATCTTTAGTCGCATACTTTGACAGATCAACGTCGGATTTTATTTTCTTACTAGTAGAAGATCTTCCGTAAATATCAACCATTATAATAAGATCCGTTGTTTAAAATGCTTTACGCGCAACATATCGGTTGCTTGTATAATCGTGCACGACTTTATGTGGCGGCCTGGATGATTTTGATATAGCGTCGAGTACATTAATTACTTCACGGCCGCATATTGGCGGATCTGTCATTGTTTGTGTGGGTAGCGTTGAATACCAAACTTTGTAACCAGAGGTTGTTGCGTGAAGTGGTGCGACATACTTGATAAATTCAACAGGTGGAGCTAACCCGTACGAATCAAAATAAACAATTCCACGCGGATCAACCGCGTATGATACCCAATGAGTACCGGGTCCGGAACGTTTGTCAAGATTAATAATACCTGTTTCTAGTTTGTTTGGTTGTTTCGGTAATTGATCTCGCATAAAAACACCTCTAAAGGCAGATATTTTTAATTTTTTAGCAGCATCAAGTAAATCAAAATTTGATGCTGGAACGTCTAACGAAATGATCCTGGAAGCCTTAGGCCTCTCCCCCAACGAAATCCCGGTAATCTTAGACCGCGTCCCTTTTTTTTGTATCCTCGCCCTGTTGCTTTCTTTAGTGCCATTCCAGCGGCTGTTCCAACAGCACCTAACGCGGCCGCTTTTGCTACGGCTGGAGCAGCTGCAGCTATTAATGCCGGAATGGCCGCAAGTAGTGGAAATATACCACCTGTTTTAACCATGTCTTTGATGGCGCTCGGGGAGAGATGGAATTGAACTCCAGTTTTTGATTCTAGGGCTTTATTGAAATGTTTAATCTGATTATTTGTCAACGATAATTTGTTTGGACCACCACCAATCTGATCTCGTTTTAGTGATATTTTAGTTCCGCATTTGTTGGCGGTTTTTGATTGAAGCTTTTTTACCTGACCCGGGGTCAGAGTAACATTAACATGACCATACGACATTTTTATATAAAATATATTTTTCTAAATAACACGATTAAAGATTTTCCACCGGTGCATCAACGACCCTCATTCGACCACTGCCACCTTCAAGTAACATGGCCTTGTCGCTAAGTATGACCGCGATCGCTCTGTAAAAGGCACCACCAGCTGGTGGGTTAGTAACATGAGCTCGAAAGTGTATATCAACAACAGATTGTTTGGATAAATCAAGATGTTCTAGTGAAAAATAATAAATCGGATATAGACCTGTAAAATCTAGTTGTGATATTTGCAAACCAGTATCTATATTTTGATCACGTCCCATAAATGACATCAAACGATGATATGCGCGCGCTACATGATTTTGTGCATAATTTAACAATATATCCTCGGATGGTTCTTGATGTCCATTTATCCGTAAGGATACTTCACTAACTCCAAGGTTATCAAATATCATATGTGATTGTTCTTGATCATTTATCCGGTTAATATTTTGCAATGCAATAAAAATATGTCGTGGTGCAGAAACACCCTGTTGTGATGCTATATGCCATGTAAATAAACCATTAATATTGCTTTGAGCAGCATCTGTGGTTACTGTTAACCATGATAGCAATGATTTACCTCCTTGATCCATAAAAGATAGTAATTTTTGTTCCTCAGTAATAGATGGAGTCATTACTGGCATCCACAATGAAAGTTTTGTTATATCTACTTTACCAGCATCAGCAACACCAGCACCTCGCCAGATTGCATCATTATCATCACCTTTTCTTACGAGCACAATTGTGTGTTTAGCTCCAAAGATGACTTTTCTAACATTTCTGCAAAATCCAAAGATGTGAGATAATGGAATTGCACACGAAAAATTTCTATTATCTCCTGACAGCGCTGCTTGGCGTGTTGCAAATCCTAAGTTGAAAGTCGCGCTATCACCCTTTACAATATCAAAAGCAGCAGCTGGTCTGGCTGCGTATTCAGGACCATCAGCAACCGGTTGTGGATCAGATGCAGTATCTCGAGGTGTCCGTATTTTAGCATACCTGATATGATCAGCGTTGTTGGTAATATCCTTAGCAAACATCATTGTTGGACCAGCTGATCTTGTAAAGTCGTCAGAATATCTCGCTAGACCAATTATTGTTGTAGCAACATCAACATCCTTCTGAACTGATTCAATATTTTTTCCATCAATCATGTATGTGGCGCTATCAAACAACGCCATAATCCCGTTGTTGACAAAACCAACACGTAAATTAGCAGCATATGGCGTATTAGCTACAACATTCGTTACAAGTCTACCTTCTACTTCAATAAACGCCTCAGCGGGCAAGAAATATCTACTTGTATCATGAACCTGTAATTCGATTCTCCCCCGCTGATTTGGTAGTCTTGCGTCATAAGAATAAAATTGATAATCACGTACTGACTCGTACTTAAGGACGGGTGCCTCCATATCAAATGCTGGGTCTGATTCGCGCCTGAACATTTTTATTATAGTTACCATTTTTCCAAATGATGATCATCGTCGACGAAGACCACTTCCTGCTATTAAATTTGATGTTATATTTTTTTCTGCTTCTTCAGATATCGCCGCTAGTTTTTGATTTGCAGCCTGATTTATTATTTTACTGACATCTGCAGGCATCACCTCAGTACTTGGTAATTTTACTAGTGGTTGTTGTTTTCGTCGCAATAATCGTGCTAGTCTTTCTTTGATCGCCGAGAACGCCTTACCAGCAACATTGACAATTGCACCAGGAGCTTTATCACGAACAATATCAATAGCCTTCATCGATAATTGTTTTGCAACAGGTGCTACTTTTGGAGCTATCCTCGTGAATAATCCCCGAATGACATCACCAAGTCCATCTCCGTAAATAACACTATAGATTGGTAATCGTGAGTTTACCGCTCTAACCTGTGTGGGTTTACGATGATTATCATGCACAATCATCTTATTTTATTTACCATTTATCTAACAACTAGTCATCAACGAGCTCATCAATAAGTTCTCGGTAAACGCCAATATCCATGATACCACCTTGAAATAGTCGCCGACAAATATCAGCTGCTTCATTGGTTATTTCTGGTGAATTATTTCCGGCACGTTTTCCTGCTATGAGAACTTCTAACCGTGATACGTCATTGATGATATTATCAGGACATAAACCAGATCCTGTTTTAGGTTCATCTTGAGGTGTTTTAAATACTGGTGGTTGCATTACCGGAGTAAGTACTTCAGCGGTGGCCGGGGGTGAACCTTCTCGAAATCCATGTGGTGAACCTGTCGGTGTAAATGTCATTTTCGGTGCAGGAATTTTCTTCGAGGAGGATGATTTAAGTGACTCTTTAGTCTTTTTAATTTCCGACATCAACTTTTGCTGTGGCGAAGAAGATTGTTGTTGTTCTATTTGTTGCAGAGGTGGAGGAAGGTGATACTGGGAGGACTCTCCTTGTTTTGGTTGTTCCCGTCTCCCTCTAAGTCTATTTACTTCTTCATTAAATCTTTTAAATTCTTGACCTCTAGCTTGTTTTTTATTGTAATATACGCGATATATCCATTTAATGAAATCATCATCAGTTGTTTTTCCATAAAAGGGTTTTAAAAAATTAGATTTATTAGATATATTTTTTGATATCATCTCAGGTAATCTCTCTCTTTCAGTGTTTCTAATTTCCTCAACAACTCCTTCGTTAAATCTTGCAATTAATTTTAAGCTCTCTCCTGCTGATTTGGATTTAGATGCAAGTTTTTTTCTCACATCGGCGACTTCAGTACGAAGTTCTCCAATACATTCAAGTATTTCCTCACCAACAGGTGGAGGCTGAGCTGCGGCTATGTCAGTTGGAAGGTCTCGTAAAATCTTCTTTGCCTGTTTAGTTCTTCTTGCTATTTTTTCTGATACCGGAAGAAGATCTTCTTTGATGACAGTTGCAACTTTCTCAGTAGCTGCAGTGACGGGCTTAAACAGTTTTTTAGTGTCCTCTTCATACTCAACTTTTGCTTCTTGCTGCGCTTGTAGATTTTTTCTAAATGAGTCTTTGACAGGAAGAAATTTTTTAATTGCTTCTAATCGTTCTCGAGCTGTTCTTGCACTATGAGATTCTGGATGTACCATTTTTATTATAACATAATAATTTAATTAATATCAGCAAAAGAGGAATACAGAAGTTTGATGATATATTATAAACACAGAAAGAACGTAAATCCAAAAATAGAAAAACCACCATCAGAACTTGAATATTACTTGAAACATAGAACAAATTCCGAAGATTCAGATGAAGATGAAACAGATGAGGAAAAACGACAGCGAGAACGCGTTGAAAAATATTCATCAAACTTGGTATGGTGGTAAATTAATAGCAGCAGAGAGGGTACCTACCAACGTTGGTCGTCAAAAAATAAACAAGAAATAAATAAACACGTAGAGTACTTTATTTTTTCAGATACTATTTCAAACTGAGGTTTTATTAGTACAATCGGTCATTGCAAAAATAAACATCTCAAGGAAAGTTCATTTGTAAAATCTGGACCTTTCTACGAGATGATTTATTTATTTGTTTTATTTGTTTTGTCGGAATTCTATGGTCTGTTCACCCTCTCTGCTGCTAGAGTGTTAGTTTGTTAATAAGGCTGTGTTGGTTTTTTTTCCCCCAAAGTAGGTGCGAGTAGCCCTCATTCATTCCCGTTCTCTTCTTTGTTTTGTTTGTGAGGATAGGTGTTGTATTGTACTTATGTTATTAGTGATCATCACATAACTCCATTTTCCCTCATCCGTTTTGTTTGTATGTGTGGGTGTTGAATGGAAAATAGGTGTGCTAGTGACCATTACCTATCCCCTACCTTACTTCATCCTATTTGTTTGTAAGGATGTTGGGTTCCGATTATATTTGTGAAAGTGACCATGACATAACTCCCCTTTCCCTCGTCCGTTTGGTTTGGAAGCTGGTAAAGGTGGGTGTAGGACTTTAATCACGTGTCAGTGACCATGACATAACCCTCCTTTTCCTCAACTGCTTGTTTGCATGTGTGAGTTTTTGTTTTTAAGAACGTGTGTTGGTTTGCAAGAATAGGTCTATTCCTCATAACTCAGTAGATACTTCAATTCTCCCATAAACATGAGTTTGTATATGTGTGTGAGGGTTGTTCAGTAATGTTTGTTGGTCAGTAAGGATGTGTGTTGGTCTCTTCCTCCACCATTAATACTGGCCGCCATGTATAGCCTGTCGTGTGCTGAAAAATGGCGTTAAAGCCCACAACAACAACAACAACAACCACATAACAATACTACTGAGGAAGCTGTATTTAATCTTGACTGTGCTCCTGTTTTTACAGAGTCAAGATTTAAGTTTACTAATTTACTTGTTTAAGCCTACACAAATGAGTGTATGATCTCTCTCTCTCTCTCTCTCTGCGGTACGCCTCGCGCAATGTCGTCTGCATTTCGCTCTATTGCCTCTAAGTAATGGCCTCGGATATCCGCTAATTTATTATTCAATTTTGGACATTATCCCTAAGCTAGCTGGGTCAGAGGATACGTTCTCAAGTTAATAATAAGAAAATAGTTCTAAACACTTGTTTAAATAATCTAGCTTATATTAAAGACTTGATAAGGTCAATCCAAAATAAGGCTTGATTGTAATTTAAACTATCTAAATTTTTTTGTAAAATATTTGTTAACACGTACTTTTGCAAAACATAAAGTTGTGGATACTTACTGGAGCACATCAGTTGTTCTATATTCAGTTTCAGAGGTGATTAAATCTTGCATGTAGTTTGCAATCCCATAATTCCTTAATAGCAATGCTCGGTTTAGGAAAACACCGGAACTGATGAAGTTCGTATGTTGTGTTGTCATCTTTTAATATTGATCCGCATACTCATTCTGGTTACGGCGAAAAAAGAACAGAAGCCAATATACTGCATTACAGCATTCGGGTAAATGTATAAATGCATTCGTAATATGCTTTTGGATTAATTGTATTTAATTCCAATATAGTCTGTGTATGTCCAAATTTAAGAATTTCAACACCAAGTACTTTGGCGTGACCTAATTTCGAGTTTATGTTAAATTCGATATAAGATATTTCACATGGGTCTACAATATAAGACGCCAACCCTTATATTTGTATGCAATTTATGTTGACGTCTTAACAGTGTAGGACTTCGATTTCACGTAGGAATTTTAGCTTGGCTGAACAGATCTTGCTGCGAATTAGTCATACAATGTAAGACACCTCCCCCCTAGTCCTACAAAGTAAGACATAGCACATGTTGTTTTTGTTTTAGTTTTCACCACCCCACCCCCCGAACAAAAATATCGGGTGATGTGTCTTACGTTGTAGGACTAGCCATCAGACATATTTTGCTCAGCCAGAAGCAGTAAAGGTGAAGAAACATCCTTATGCCAGCATCACTTCCAGAAGTGCAGAGATGGATAGTGCTGCATTGTATCCTTGGTTTGTGTAGCCCGGAGCGCTTTATTATCGCGGTATTTAATGTTCTTATTGGTACAGATTAAAACGGTTTTGCTATTGCTGCTTACTTCTAATTTGTAAAGTTTCACTGACTTTCCCTCATTCTGTTCATATAAAATTCTTTGTCAATCGAAGCGAGTAAATGTAAATAAAACCACATATGGAGGATGACCCAGATTAATGTACCATGGGGGAACAACTCTGTATTATCACAGAATTTGCCAAACTTATGTATGGTAGCATGCAGGTATTATAATAAACAAATTGCAACTTACCTATGTGAAGGAATGTCCATGCTTGTACTGGAAAAATATTTCCACAATAAACAAAAGGATCCAAGATTAAATCAAGCACACAAATGTAATTAGAGTGGAAATCCATGAATAAGAATATTACAAAATGAAAACAATCATTATTTAACTTGATTTGAATTTTAAATGCAATATGGTCAAAGAAATATAAATATATTTAAAAAAACTAAGTTTAGCTGTTACTGTATTCTTGTTTACATACCAAAAGTATAATCATAAGCAACTTTTTGTCAATTGTGGTCCATATTTGCTGCCATGGAATGAAATTCCAAGCTTAACCTTGTAAGGACATGTTTGTCACCATCAGTATATGACCTATAATCATCCAACATCAGATGATACACTGAATATATTTCGTAATCAAAGCCAATGCAGGTATAGCAAGTTCGACCGGAGTTTTGTATATGATGATCAATGTAATTGCATGCACTTTACAAAAAAGTGATGTTCATTCTTTTTGATTGTAAACTTATAAAAAAAAATGTAGACATTTTAGAAAAAATTGTGCTATTAGATATTTGCATCCGTACTGGCTACAGCTTTATATCTGTAAACAACTGCTAGACGGCTAGTGTCCAAAAATAATCAGAAAATCCAGTTTGCCACGATAATACAGAGCCTTTGATAATACAGTGTTGGAGTATACATGCTGTTAGCAAAACATAGTCACAGTGGTGACCAGCTGTGTTGTGTTTTTATTATTTCCCCAAAAATGCACAACAGTGTAGTAAACTGGCTGAAGTACATTCAGATGCATCAATCATTACTCCTTTTCTTTGCATGCCATTGTGATGTCTTGAGGTATTATTACATGTATTTTATATGGATATAACAGTGTAGATAAGTCACTTGTGATTTCCTGTTCTTATAACTTTATAAATTTGCATGCCAAAAAAACAAAAATGAATTTTGATAACTAGCTAAATCTCACACATTTCAGTTGTTTATCTGTCGAATAGATATTATCAGGAGTCTACATATCTGTTTAAACTGGAATATCCACATAGTGGTCTCCTTGCTATTACAGTCTAGTACATGGTTCAGTATGGAGATGGTTTTTCATTGACATATTTCTTGCGTACATGTAGCATGGAACATTTCGAATCATAAAAGTGCTTTGCTGAAAGTAATTCTTTGTTCTAGCCATTTCTGCCATACAAGCATTGAAAAATAACTGATTCAACCTTAATTATTATTTCTCCTTCTCAGGATTTGCCATATATTTCATGGTATAGTTGCAAACAACAGAATAATGCCACTGGGATCCAAGAAGAATATTGGCCTTAGAGCTTTTTTCCCTGAACTACCACACAACATGAGCAACTTGGACAAAGCAAAGATTTGGGTAAAACGTCATAACAACAATTACTTCATCAACTGGAACCAGGAACAACTTCAGAGTGTGGACACCCTTCTCAGACCATTGACTATCATAACCCCAGAGCTTTATAAGAGGCATATGAACAGGTATGGCTGATTGGCAGATGATTGTGATGATATTTAAAACATTCTAGATAATTGGTGAAAAAAATGTTGAGTGTCTGTTAATTTAAATTATGAACATGTTATGCAGTATCTTGCAATCTTTCCTAATACACTTTATATATAATAAATAGATAGTGAGTGAGTAAAAAAGACAGATAGAGAAATATAATTATACATCTAACAGAGTGGAAAGGGTTGTCCTTCTGCAGGAGAATATTTGTCATTACAAATTTTTTAATATGAATAAAAGTATTCTCATCAGTAGTGTACTTAAAGGGGTGGTAGGGTTGGTACTGACTTTTAAAAAGTTGTCGCCCCAAAAATCGTCGGCTTCAATATTTTGTCACCAATTATCAAGAATTGTCGCCATTTTCATTATACAGTACTATCCATTTATCTCAACACCCTCAGGGCCAAGGTAATGTTGTCAGCATATGTGGATGTTTGGATTGGCGGGCGGGGGGCACAAAAGAATGTAAATTTTGCATACAAGTGAAATTTTTTAGGTGATCAGTGACTAAGATTTACACAGAGAGAAAAGAAAAAGAAAAAAACAATGGAAATTTTGAATAAATGAAGACAACAAGTATATTGACAACTTACATTTGTGTAGTACACTCCACAATGTGTTAAATAATGTACATGCATATGAAAAATCCCTGAATTAGAGTATTCGCTCATGTTAGAAAATTCATTTATCCATGAATTCAGGTATTAGATCATGTTATAAAATTCATTTGTGAGTCAAATCCTGTTAGAAAATACAACTAACACATATGTATAAAAAAATGGTAGCCCTCGTTTGATCTGTATCCCCTTGTCATCAAACATGTTTCACGAAACAATTCACTCTGATATTCATTATCCTAGTAGCACATGGCTGTATAGTTATTTATATGCTACATGTACATGTACTTAAATTGGCCTTGATTTTGGTCAGCTAGAGACAACTACCTATGATGCTGAGGTTACCAAGGGGATGAGGCTATTCATAGAGAAATGAAAATATGTGAAGATATTGAAAAGTTTAGTAAACATTCTTGCGATATGTCCCCCCTTCATTTAATTTGACAGCCAGATATTTATTGTTTCAAAATATTATAACAATAATCTGGGTTTTACACCGCCATTGGTAGCGATTGTAAAGCATGAACTTTTTTGTTGAAAACAGGAAACTTTCATATAGATGAAGGGCAATAACTCTTGCCCATGCCCCCCCCAACAGCCACCAGATGTGGATAGTTTTTAAGCTTCATTGTCATAAATTCAACATTGTACGAGACAACTAAAATGCTTAATCATCTACCCTTAATCAAGACTTTTTTTTACTTTTTAAAAGTTCACAATAATGGCACTTGAAAGATTTCTAAACGCGTTTGAAACAACCCCTGTACCATGTACATGAGAGCAAATGCACACTTTTGTTTAGCTCATACTATATTCCTTAATTTCTTTGTTGCAGATAAAACAATACCATTACTATTCTAACATAACACACTGAAATGCATAAAATTATAGACATGGCTCCTTTATAGTTGGTGTAATATATGAACTAAACCCTTCTTTCCAACCAAATCAACAGACATGAGTGATTCTATTTTCAGAAGGATGGGTTTTTGTAATGTAACCAGTCACTTTATATAGCTTTTTATAGTCCATTGATAGGATTGCAAATGTATGGTGTTATTATTTGTCTACATGCTTGTAGTAATTTTAGGTATTGGTTAAATGTTACTTGCTTCGCTTCTTTTTTTTTTGTATTTTCACAAATACGAGTTATGTCAGTAAACAACCTTGACAGTGCTTCTGGTGAATTCCACAATATAGCATTGTCTCATACATTTCTGACCTACATAATTGCATTTTAAAGCTAAATCTTCAATAACATAATACCTAGGCTTTGCTTTTCATGAATTGTACATTTTTCTGAATATATCTGCCCAATGGTTTATGAAAATAGACAGTCAGATAAACTGGTACTTCCCAGATACAATGATGTGTGCCATTATTTTCCAATTACTGGTTCACTTGCAGTTACAAAATAATTGCATAACGAAATAGTGTACAAGAGGTAGTTAAAACAACCAGATCGATGATTCTGCTCTTAAAACACAGATTGCTATTTACATACTACTGTTAAAGTTTTCAAACACAAGTTTGTTTTTATCATCAAAGGATAAGTGGAAATCGGGCAGTGATAGTTGGTAACTTGCTCGGCAAAGGCTTAATGTCAATCAGCTATCAAAACACATGCCTATGAATGGGCTAGAGTTTGTCGGTATAATTGGTATCATCACTAGCTACTGGATGGCTTGATGAATACATTTCATTATAACACAACACTAGAACTAACCCGACTAGGCGAGGAGGCATCTCAGAAGCTAAGGTTAGACAATGTACTTATAAAAAAAACAGGGCGAGGTCATTTTTGCTTTCCTAACAGAGGAAGGGGAAGTTTACGTTATTTAGGCGACTGTGTCGCCCACTTTGCCTGGTAGCGTGACTGCTGCTAATCATTCCTCTACAGGTGGTATACATTACTATATTATTACATTCTCCAAAATTTCATGAATTTGTAACATTTATGGACTTAGTCTATTTACAGTGCATGGTATGACATGCTGTAATTGATGCATATTGTAATTCACAATTTAGCATGCACTGCCTAATTTGCTCCTGCAGTTACTATTGGAGTTTGTTTTAGCAATGCATTAGTATGCTGTATTGTTGATTTATCAATTTTTAATTGTTTTGTTGTTTCAGTGAAACAATTCAGTGCATTAAATACAAGAAATTCATTTTCAGGGCAGACATAAATGAGTCATGTCTGCAGTGTACAAAATGTACTTCATCCTCATCTTGCAGCGTATAGCATATTAACCACCCCTTACCACTACACATGTCAAACCTAACCAGTTTTGGAGGCAATCTTAAAAGGGAGGAGAAAAACTCAGTTTCTCTTCTCCAAGTCTCCTAACTCTTGATGCAGACCTACCACACCCATCACCTGCCAACAGCCTACTGGTGGGTGCCAGACTCCTGTAATTTCAATCTCATTGGGTCAGCCTTTTTCTTCCGCTTTTCCCAGTTTCATTTTGGTGGATGCGCCATCAGCTCAAGAGAAGGATGATAGTCTACAATGTAGACATGGTTGCTTACCAACCAACAGGCAACAGATTGTGTAAAGATCCACAATCTCCAGGGGTTTTCTCAAGGCTTTTTCTTGTACAAAAAGGGCATTGGCATGTTGAGGCCAATCATCAACCTGAGTTGCCTTGATCAATTCATTCTTCTGCTAAAGTTCAAGATTGAGAAAGCAAAATCAGTGCAACTTTCCATCAGAAGGGGTGAGTATGCTGTTGGTCTAGATCTAACATATGCATACTCTCATGTCCTTATCCATCCGGCATCTCAAAAATTTCTTTGCCTTGGTTATGGACTGCATTATCACCCTGTTCAACTTGATTTACAATGATAGTGCAGTATCTGTATAACTTCCTCCACACAAACAGGATTAAAACAACTCTGCTTTCTTTCAGGTGAGGATTAAAGAGTGGTGTTAAAATGTGTGCAATGAAAACATTTTTTTGCAACTTTGTGCTGCTATTTTAGGAAAATTTACTTGAAATAGTTTTAACAATTAGTGGTGTTAACAATTATGTTAAAGACTAGTGACAACGTCCAAGTTGACTCCATGTTTTCATTTGCCACAAATGAATCTCTCACCAGGATTATCAAACTATACATTATTCTCAATACACACCAAAATAGCGACAGTGAATTTAATTGTATATAAAGGTCAAACATCACGATTTTAATTAATTGAACATGCATAACATCGGTACACCTGAGACACACATTTGTCTACCTATAATGCAGACATGGTATAATCCCAATTCAATCATTCGCTTTATCGTTGAACCCGCGCTACACGTTTCTATTCATTCACACGTAGTATAACGTTACCTAGATTATCCATTTGAAATGATAACTCGAACGACACGTACATCCCCAGTTGTACAGATATCTATCACGTTATTTCAGTTTTATGCTGTATATAATAAACAGAACCACATATGTGTCCCCTGATCATGCAGATTTGTTATAACATTAACTAGGTGATCTCTGTTATAGTTAACATTCCATATGCAACATCCCTATCCTGCAGACTTTAGAATAAGAGAATAAGAGAACTGCTGTTTCCCGAATTTCCGAATATCAAAAAGATTTTCCTGCCATTATGAATCCGATACGCAATTCTTAATGGCAGTAGTGTTATTACCGCTCAAAACCTATGTGACAAATATTGAGTTATTGTCCCGACTGAGATAGTTGGAGGAAAATTAACAGAGAAAGAAGGAATATTTGTAAATTCATTCTTGTTTTGCTGGTGTCTTGTCTGAAAATGTATTCATGAAAATCGTTAGATTTTGAACTGGTGAAATTATCATGTATCACATGTTTTTTTAACTAGAGATGTAGCTGTTAAAGTCAGAAAATCTGTGCAAATTCTGTTTACGAATAATGCTGACTTGGTTTTACCATGTTGCTATTTAATGTTGTTTCCAAGGATCAAATATTAGACAGATAACGTTTACTTCTCTTTCAGTTAGCTGCACTCCATCGTCAGCGAATGCAGTTCAGTAGCAAAGACACACTTAGCTAATAATTGACTTATTATTCGGTTTAATATAATTCTTCCCAACACAGATTTATCATAACCAATCAAACCAACATGAACCTAAGAAATGTATAAACGGAGACGTATATACAAATAACAGATATCTTAGGTTCTTACGGTAGGTATTGCTTCCATTATGGCTATTTACTTTTAGTTACGGCTTTTTATATTACTGAAGTTCTGCAACCGTTTGTCATGACTTTTCTAGTGTTTTCAGTAGGTTACATATCAATAGCATGATTCATTACGAAAATGGCTTTAATATAATAAATTATGTAAGTGCAATCAGAAAGTTTCATTTGTACTGCCATATTGTGCACACCTAATTCGATGATTCCTTTTAACACAAACCCCAAACCGTGCATGGTGCAAACCCCAACCTAAGCATTCGTTCACAGGAACCGTATGTAAATTTCCCTAACCTGCAGATGAAACGCTGAATCAGTTTAATCATTTGACCAACCACATCTATGCCCCTTTGATCGAGTAGACTGATCACAACCCCAGTTCATCATAAATCTGTATATTAACCTGGACCACAATTGTTTTCCATTATCTTGCATTTATTTATTTTGTTAGGAATAGAAATAGAAATCAAGGAAATAGTTGAAAACCTTTGCGACAAATTAGGGAAGAAAGTTAACAAGCTAAATACTTGACAGAGAAGGATGACCATTCAAATATTAAGAGGATACAAATATATATATGACAAAACGAAGACTAAAAATGAGTTTGGTGCTAAATTAACCACATATAAAAAGTAATAAATGTAAAATCCGTTTAAGAAAATTGGTTTGCAGTACTATGAACAGGTTCAAAATTTACTCGATAAAATTATGAAATATTTTTGAGAATTAAAAGTATCTTTTGTTCCAGACTAAGTTATTTGCATAATTGGAAGTTGCCCATTTCATGTCTAAAGCATACTGCGGACAAAACCACAAAAGTTCGTGCACTGAAGCTAGTTTGCCACGCTGTTCCATACCATTTTGTTTTCACCGCAGACAGATCCAAATTAGAATCGTACCTGAAATTAAATTCCAAGTTTCTGGAGATTACATTAAGCTGTCCTATGCATGTGTTCATGCAATGTAAGTTAGGGAATTCTTACTATGGCGGTTTGGGATTCGTATTACTTTATTTCTAGGTCAAAGCCTATATCACTCGTGACATTTTCTTATTTAGCACATAAGTCACATAGTTTCAGCAATAGTTTCAGCAACTCGTGGAATTATTAGCAGTAATAGTCTATGAAAGTGAAGTGACCTAAGCATGCAGCCAGAGCCAAATAGTGTCTTTGACAAATTGTTTTTATTTTACTCGACTTGTATTGTCTGTAAATCCGCAACCGAATGGTTCTTTATCTGTGCTCCGAGTTGTCGATGATTTTACATATCCGCTAATACTGTCCCAAATTTGGCTTCAATACTTATTTTATCTTTGATGGCCACCAAACAGAGTTGACTGGTAATGTCGAAACTACTGTGTGCCACTGCAAACATGTGTAAATAGACACATATTTGTGAATGTAATCTTACTGAAATTAATTTGCTAGACAGAGATAATGGTTAGTGCCAATATAGCCAGGACTATAATTCCGTTTGGTACACCTATGATGGTTGCTGTTACACCATGACCAACAGTTGTTGCCGCCGCAACCCCAAAAATAGAATCTACCACTAAACACGCTCGATGGTATTTCATTATGAACGCTCTTCTCTTTGTGATTGCAAGTCGCTGCTGTTTCTCCGTTTTAATTTTTTTCGCACATCGTACGATTGATGGTCCTGTTATGCAATCATAGAAAATATCTTCCAGGGGAATATTACAATTTCAGGAACCAGCACAAGCGTACCCGTGAATAAAAATGCATCTCGGCAACACATCTCCTAAACAACTGCAGATATTTAAATAAAAAGTAAGAAATTCGGTACAGATAATTGTGTTGGGAAATCTGCAAACGAGTGTGCATTTTTTCAAGCTGGTCCATACCAGTATATAAGGTTCAGGAGCCCACCAGTTGCCACCTTCAGTATGGTTACTGGCATGTGATGTCAGAAGAACTGCCTCTCCACATCAACCTTCTTGAACTGAAGGCTATCATCAATGCCTCTCAGTTTTGGAAGGACCAGCTGTCTGGGATAACAGTACTAATTACATCAGATAATTCTGTACCTCCTGAAATGGGCAACAAATCAATTGCCATGTATATTCTGGTTTGGCAGTTTTTAACTCCATATCAGTGTACAAATGAGGCACATTCACAGCAGACTCAATGTTCTGGACAACACTCTGTCCAGAAAGGGTCAGGCCATTCATTAGGAATGATCTCTCCATCAATCAGTTTTTATCAAAATTTTGCATATTGGAGGTGTCTGATTGATCATTTTGTGACAAGGTGGAATCACAAGCTGCCCACCTTGTTTTCTCATGTTCTGGACCCAGAAGCTTATGTTGTGAATGCAGTTGTGAATGCACTGTCAATCAGTTTGGAGGGGTTGTGGGATTTTACCTACTCACACATGGTCTTGGTACCGAAGATAATACAGAAGTTGAGTATCAGACTTGCAAGATGATTCTGATTGCTCTTCTCAGTCCTGGGTCAATAATCTACTTGATCTAGTAATAGATCTGCCCAGGAAAATTCTGGCCAACCTAATCTTCTCAACCAATCGTAGCCACCTGTGCCCATACCGTCTTCTTCTTCATGTCTGGCTCTTGTCAAGACAGCCTCGTGAAAGAAAGTATTTTGGCCATTCGACATTGAGAGAATCTCACAGGCAAGAAGGCCCTTCACTCTTAAGCTTTCAGAGGGAAGGTGGCATGTTTTCAGGAACTGGTGTCGAATCAATAACACAATTCCTTTGAGTCCCTCTATCCCTCAACTGGCCAACCTTTTCTCTGGATTGAAGTTGAGAAAAAGTTCCTTTTGAATGGGAAGGTCCAAGGGTCTGAACCTAGATGACCATGAGACCCAATTAAACATGCATCCTAGCTTCACTGGATTTGCTGGGGGAGTTTTGTCAGTAAGAAGAATTCAGTAATCTTCTAACCAGATATGGGGCTCATAGATCATGTGACCATAGGCTGTATTGCTTTCTCAGAGAGCTGGTTATCATTCATATATGGAAGGGATATTAGACTCATTTACAATGATAGGCCAGATTAGATATAAATTTACTTCACTTGTGCCATACGTATAATGAACTATGATAGGCGTACAGTTTTCATGCTAACCTGAGGCCTGGTCTGCAGGCTGAAGTAATGAGTCTGGCGGGCTGTATCTGGCCTGCAAGCTGTATGTTTGACACCCATGGCATAGGGAATGTGGCCTTTTTATTTCTTAGAAGGATACCAGTAGTATAAGTAGTGCAGTCAGTATTCCCCCCCCATTACCTATTCTCTTAATGTGATCATGAACATAATATTGAAATTTTTCAGTAAATTATGTTTCTCCAAGAATACTTACCCAATCACATTACTTAACTGTCCCAGCCACTCTGCCATGAGAACATCCTCATTAGTATTTCGCTCAGCTTAAATACTGGTGACACCTGGTGGCAGTAGAGGGAGGTAAGAAGCAGGAGTTGTTGCCTTTTGTCTATATGATAAGTCAGAAAAGATAAATTTTCATCTTTTAGTAGGACTGGATTCTGGAGGTAGCAGGTTTTTATTCCTGCTGTTAATGTGATGGGTAAGTGTCCAGCATCATAAGTAACAGAACTCCTCATGGTGGAAATAATCTCATTACTACATTAAGGGTATAGCTGTTTGTATGTCCAGACACAAAGACAAGCACTTATTATTTGCTCATAAAATCTGGAAAAGTATTTTAAACTGTTGGCTGCCTAGTCGCACTGGTGTTAAGGGCAATGAAAAAAAACTCCAAAGCTGCCAAGCAGTTCCCCCTTTCTATATTGAAGATTCCACATAGTGGCTTTAAATGCTATACAAATCAGCATGTTCAGTCAGCTTGGCAAAATATGTAGAATAAAAACTCCAGAAACAGTGTTCAGAAAATCAGAACCATTATTGAAGAGTGGCACCCCTTGTATACAATAAATTGCAGAGATGTGATGGTACTGTGTGGATTGCATACAGGACACACTACCTGACCCATACATACCTTCAGAAGAGTGAACCTTAGCCAGAGTACATGCTTTGGCAGTGTCCACTGGCAGTAGAACATATTTTTGTTGAGTGTGTCAGCTTCCCTGTTGTGATGATATGGGTTTTTGATGCTAACTGAATTATGGGACTTTGTGATGATAAACCACCAAAGGAAATCTTAGACATTTTAAGCAAATGAGGTTTGTGTAACAGATTATGATGCCATAATTGAAACATTTTACCATCATCTTTTATGGTTTTACCTTTGAAAAATATTTGAAATCTTTTGTTGTGTAGGAGTAAATACTTATTTTTGTTTGAAAGGTTTGTCTTCCTCTAGATTTTAATAATTTGTTCCTTTTTTATTGCATAACCCATTTTTTAATTGGCCCTGTATGGCTTGGATTGTGTTGGTGTGCATTTGAATTACGTGTGTGTGTGTGTGTGTGTGTGTGTGATTTGAATTTTTAACATAACTTTAACAATTTTTCACTCATATCACTATGATATCTGCATTTGGCAGATTATAGTGTCTAGCACTGGGGCATCATGCTGCAGATGTGGCATCAAGTCCCACCCAGTCACAATATTCTGACACCAGGCCGACCAGTCCTAACACTAACCTCTTAATGAATTACATGTGTAACAGCAATATTTATTGATGTGAGATGTGAACTGGATTTAGTAGCATTGGGAATCACATGGAATATAGTGCTGAGTGCTGTGTTTCCTCCAGCAGAGTGATGATCAGTTAATAATTTATCAATAGGATTTATGCCCAAAAGTGGGATGGGTGGTTGATAATGGATTCTATTTCCAAAGAAATCTAAATAAAATTAAAAGAGCATTATAAGATGAACAATTGTGCCTCGTATTTAAGATTCCAGTTTTCTTTTTATATTAAAAACAAGATTAATATGAATGAAGCAAACAGTCTTATTAAAATTGGAACAGGGTTAGAAGCAGACCTCAGAAAACTTGAAAAACCGAAAATTTCATTCTGACATTAGAAACCTAATTAAAGCCTTTAAAAACTGAAAGAAACATAAATAAAAAAATAAAAAAAATTTGAAACAAATCGGAACTGCTCTACCCCTATCTCTCAAAAATTCTTTTCTTTGCCATGTTTTTCATTAGGCTAGCCTAGCAGTCACAAATTATTAGCACATGAAGGTATTGTTTTTTTAATTATGAATTTTATTAATTTTCACAATTTCATTTTATTTTGAAATAAACTCAAAATAAACTTTATCAAAATTTTATAAATGTTATGCTCACTATGGAAATAACCCTGTAACTGCTTTGTGTCTTGAACCTCAAATTTTTTTTAAACCTTCAGAAAAACCTTTAAAAAAGACCTCAAAATTTAAAATTTAATTTCACTTCCAACCCTGTTGCAACAATCCCAGCCACAGGGCTCAAAATGAATGCTAGTCAACTATCCCCATGGTTAGAGTAATTTTGCAAACACATTGCTAAAACACAGCCATCACAAATCTGTTGGGGCAGTGGAAATTACTGCCTGTCACTATCATAAAAGTTAGGAAGTGGTGGTGAGTCTGCATTCAATTTAAAGGTTAATTAATCCATTTGTTGTGTCAGTTGAGTACCTACCAACATCCTGTACTTGACAAAGTACAGTAAATTCTCAGGGTATGCAAGGACATGTGTTCAACCAATCTTCCACTTATAAAGTAAATCAAAGTGATTATTGTCAAAATAGTCTTCTCTTATGTGGAACTAATCAACTATACTACCCCCAGACATTGATTGATTATTGATGATAACAAAAAGCATAGGTCTCAGGCAATTATTAACCAGTTGGAAAAAGGTTGCATTTATCTACTCAAAGAATAATCCAGAAATATACTGAATAATGTGTTTTAATATTTAACAGGGTTCATCCTGGGCTTTGCTGATGTCACAAATTGTGAATTTTTTTTTTTGCAACAAAATATACCATCTGGCAATTATTTTGCGACAGCCTTTTTGGCTGTTTAATTGGTACATACAGTCATGGATTTGGAGTGGAGAAATTCAAAGGGACCTCAAAAGGAAGCCACAAACTTGGATACACAATGCACTGGAATCTATCTATTACATAAATCCTTTGTTCGTATTGACAAACCCATCTTTACAATGCATTGTTACATCATAATCTCATAATCCGCCTATGTTGACATCTGGCCTGAGTACTGTATGCTTTGATACGTTCGATCATGCTACAGGACTATACCTACAATTGACTGACCTCTGAATGCGCGAACAGAAACAGCTACAATTAATTGAACGATGGCTAATCCTTCTGTTCTTTTAAATATACCAATAAAATAGTTTGCCTAAACTATAGAGAAAACTGATTACCTTAGAAGTACTGATTGCTGTGTATAAATACAAAGTAAATGTAAAAAATCTCAATCAGAATTATATACTGTCGACAGCACAACATTATCATAAGTAAACTTAAGTTAGATGTTGCATGTTCATCATCTCATCCTCAAAGTAAGTTAATACAGTTAGCAGCATTTGGATTTAATGCAAATTCATCAGACAACACAGTCACTGAACCTGATGTTATACCTAGCAGTCCAACATCATATACATGTAGTGAGGGTAGTAATACTTCAAGTGCAACACCACATCATGATGAACAGGTCGAAAGCTCCCAAAAATTTCTCGACTGCTGGAAACTTGAGCATATATAGCTGAGATATAATACAAAATTAAAGCAGATACTCTGTGATATATGTATCAAGGTACAGGTCGTCAATTCATTTACAACTGGCTGTGATAGTTTGAAGGAGTATGTCAACAAACATGAATCCAGGCAGGGTAGGTAATATATGTTAATTTTGCTCATTGATCTTTTACTTTTGCCGTCAATCCTGTGTTACGACTGCAGGGACTTTATGTAATAAGAAATAGCAAAGCAAACAAGTTTTGCATAATTGAAAATAATTTATTTTTCAGAATACAGGAGTGAAAGAATTAAATTAACTTAAAGCATGGTGAATGAATTCCTATTTCCTAAAAGTCCTATCAATTCCAATAGTTCCAAGAAATCCAAATACATTCCAATGAAAAATGCCCCTTCTGTGTTGAAGTTTCAAATGTACAGAAAGAATTAATTAATTTTAAAAGAATTAAAAGAGTCGTTGAATAAATTTAGTTAATACCGTACAATTATTCTAGTGTGTCATGCAAAAAAATAAATCTTTTCAAAAGCCATGTCAGGAGATTGAATCCAAAAACACGCAGATTGGGACCTACCATTAGGAAGTTATTTGTGGCATATTTAAGCATCGTTTTCACTAAATATTCTCCAATTTGTTTGGTCCAATACATGTGAAATTCTCAAAAAGGACACGCTGTTTCTCCTTGTGGAGTGCGTTATTTGCTCTCCCCCCAACGTACCCCCATTTCATATTCTAAACAATAGCTGAAGGTTAGACTTAAGCCTCTTTCACATACTTCAGAGAAACCACCTGTTCTACAGTGAGTGAAAGCACTAGCAATTGATTGACAAATAAATCATGCCCTTTTTTGTTATAACTAACAATAATAATAAGGAAATAAGGTGGGATATAAAATGTGGGAAATAGTAATCACATGTATGGTAGCTTGAGACAACATTTGAACTGTTAACATAAATTCACACCCATTTAGGCGAAGTAGATATTTTACATTTGATAATGCATTTTTTTCAAGTGACAACAGTCATACCTTTGCACTAATGGTGATGCGGGTTGCAAAGACCATGGAAGTAGAGAAGATCACTGCTATTAGTTAAAGTAAAAATGCGATTATCAGTGTCATGAGGAACACTTTCTTTGCGGCTTCTACAATTGTGATGGATCATCATGTGACATTCTATAACATTTTAATAGTGCAAAACAGTCATGTACTGACTTGATTTGTAATATTATTGCTGTATTGCTTGTTGTCAGTAAGGTAATAACTATCCCATCTTTTTCAATTTTATATTAATAGGCTTGGAAAAATATTCACTGCTTGTTCAGGTGATTTTTTGTGCTTTTTAATAGCCAGGACCATCCCTGTATTTATCATTTTATTGTTGAATATTTAATGCACTGTGTGGTAACATTTGTAAATATGTAGAAGTATTTGCAAGGTGTTTAGCTGTTACTGAAACATCAGAAATTAAATAATGATGAGAGAGCATATTGCAAATATGATCAAGAGAAGATACCAAGTAAGTACCTAGAAATGCTGGGAAAATGAACACAAATGCCTGAAATATGTTTCAGGAGAGGTTGTGAAGTTGTGCTCTTTCTATGCAGAGTATTCACAAAACTGATTTATAATTCAGTTATTAAAGTAAAAATTACCCATACTTGGTGATGTTGATTCGGGATTTAGTGCCTAATGCCATGAGTCCTGAGTTTAAGGCAGCATTTTCTCCCCAATCCAGTTTTTAACTAATATTATGAACTTTTTTTTATAGCTTTTGTCTTACCTAAAAAAAAAAACTCCAATCAACCCAGTTCGCAACCTTGAAAAAGATGGTCTTACCTCAGAAATCCACTCCAATCCACCCAGTTCACAACCATGTAAAAAGATGGTCTTACCTCAAAAACCCATTCCAATCAACCCAGTTCACAACCATGTAAGAAGATGGTCTTACCTAAAAAAAAACACTCCAATCAACCCAGTTCACAACCATGTAAAAAGATGGTCTTACCTCCAAGTTCCACTCAGATCGACCAGTTCAGCTGATTTAGATTTTGCAGATTGGAATTAAATAATAATAATAATAATAATGAGGACTTTGTATAGTGCCTCATCTTTAGAAGCTCTAAGTGCTTTACAACATTAGACAACACCTATAAGACAAAAAACATATAATGATTACAAAAACAAACACCATGAAATTAGAAAACATGAAAAAACATGTTGAGAATATTTAAGTTTGGTCTCACTAGAGCGCATCCCATTTTAGTGCCGCTCAGTGAGGCACTGAAAAATTTCTTTTTCTCATTAGGGCTAATCCCATTAGGGCATACAAAAATCTCACTAGAGCGCATTCACAATAGGGCGCGGAGAAAAAAATTAAGTTCAAACTAGAGAACCATCAATACACATAATTTTATACAACTATTATACCTTACACCGGTTTATTCTTTTTTGTACGCAAATAAACAAGTAGATAAAAAATGTAATGCAAATTAAAATATATAAAGTGGTCATTCCTAGCACAAACACGATATTACATGAATTAAACAATATAGATACATATATAACACAAACACAATACTGTATTTGATTGATCCTTGGTCAAGATCACTATAATTTAGGGGCCATGATATAGAAACCAGTTGCAAGACCTAGTGTCTGAAGAAGGAGGTATATGTCATAAAGAAATATACCGGGAAGGAAAACAAAGAGACCAGCTCCAGGGACAGTATGAGTACAACACATTGTAAAATAATAAAATGCAAAGATCAATGAGCAACCCACGAACGAGAATAATAAATACTTTGTTTCTTCAAAAAAAATTTGACTAGTTCGCTCTCTAGTGATACTAGTTCTTTGCGCTCTAATGGGATGTGCCCTAATAAGATTAGCTCTAGTAGGACAAAAATATTTTTTGCACTCTAGTGTGATAAGCTCTAATGGTTTGCGCTCTAATGAGACGTTACTGAATATTTAAGGTAGGAAATATTATTAGGTCTTTAAGTTTGTTCTTGCAGTTGAAATAAGTGAGTTATGAGAGCACTCTTGAATGGGATCACTGTGTCTTTGTGTCTAAGTTAAGTGGGCAATTCATTCCACGTTGCTGGGCCCTGGTATGCAAAAGGACACTGTCCATATGACTTTGTTTTCATAGTGGGAATAATGAGTATACGATTGTCAGAAGAGGAGCGTAAGTATCTTGTTGGTGTGTACACATGGGTGAGGTCGGATAGGTATGTTGGACTAGAGTCCGACAGTGAAATGTAGCACAGAGAACAAATTTTGTGTTTGATTCTGGATCGAATGGATAGCCAGTGTAGGGTACAGAGCAGCGGGGAGGTGTGCTCTGATCGTGGTACTCTAAGTATGATCCGAGCAGCTGTGTTTTGAAGTTTCTGGAGCAGATATTGAGATGAACCAGACAGAATTGAGTTACAATAGTCCAATCTTGAAAGTACTAATTATATTCACAGACTTAAGGTTTTGAAGTTCGACACACTTTATCCAGATTGTAAACTTGCACTGCGTTCAGACCATTTTCATTATTAATTGCCTGTAACACACTTTTGAGGTATAACAGGTTTTAGGTCAACACAGATTGTCAGTTAGTGACACTGGGAGAGTGAGAACATGTTCCCACACTTAGCCATATCAACCCACAAGCTATTTATGCATGGACTATATAAAGCTGCATTTGCCATTCTGATCTTTTCACTGGTTAGTTTGAGTGTATGTTACAAACACATTAGAAAACTTAAAAAGTTATTTTCATATGTTGTCATCTGCCAGTCAGGTATGGGTACCTACTGGATTTCCCAACTGACAATGTTTTGCATTGAATGCAACAGTCATAAACTTGAGCGTCAATAATTAACATTGTCACCCATGGGTGTAGTCGCTACAAGTTTTTGCATACTATATCAAGACAGATAAAAATGACAATTTTTTTTATAGCACCAGATTGGTATTTTGATATTCCATCCTTACTGCTTCGGTGGCCATGGGGTTAGAGTGTTTGCCTTGGATGTGTTAGGTTGCAGGTTTAAACCCCAGCCAAGTCTTGCCAAAGACTTATGAAAATGGTACTAACAGCTGCCTCACTAGGTTCTCAGCATTAAAGAGGTTAGTGTTAGGACTGGTCAGCCTGGTGTCAGGACCGAGTGGGACATGAAGCTACATGTCTGCAGCATGATGCCCAGTGCTAGACATCACTATAAACTGCTGCACTGTAGAAATGATGTCATCCTAAGACACTTGATGCCTGCAAGATAAATAGTTCATCTCATAAGGGCATTAGTGCAACACACAAGGGCAATAATTCATCACATAAGGGCATTATTGCAGCATACACAGGTAATAGTTTAACACATAAATGCATTAGTGCAGCACATAAGGGCAACAGTTCATCACACATGGGCAGTAGTCAAACGTAGTGGCATTAGTGCAGCACACTACAACAGTAATCTGTCACGTAAGGGAAATAGTTTGTTGCCAATACATCTGGTCAAATTTACACGAAAGAATTACATGGTATGAAATCTCAACATTCATTGGTTCATATGACAAGAGGCATGCTATTCAGTTTTATTCCACTTACCTTAACTTAACCTAATTTTAATCTTTCCTAATCAAATCTGTTTGCTTTCAGGAGTGAGTACTGTCGATTGGTGAAGCTAAAATACTGCATGGAATCAGATGCTGACTGGGCAAAGGACTTCCGACAGAGGCTGGCTATTAAACCATCAGAAGGAGGTTTCAGAAGTAATCACCCTTTCATCTTTGTTGACTTGCTGAATTTGTCTTCCCATGTTTACTGGCAGCACATCTGTCATGCATGTTAACTTTACAGCAGTAAAATTGCTAATCAAGACTTGCATAGGCATAATCCTATTGTGATAGCTTTCAACTGTCATCCATAGTATAATGTGGCTTGAAGTACATTGAAGTTTACAGACCACAGTTTTTCATAATAAACACCCTGCAAATACTTCTACATAATTACAAACGTCACCACACATTTCATTTATAAAAGCCTATTTCCTGCTTTTACAAAAGTTTTGAAGATTTTCATTAAATAAACTTTTTCCTTTAAAAGTACCAGCCCTGACTTTAAAGTTGTGCCTCCTGGATTGTATTTACAGTATACAAACCTAATAGAGTAACTTTTGTGAGGACTTGTATTAGGAGATTTGCAGTATACAAACTTAACTGGGTAACCATTGCAAGGACTTGTATTAGGAGATTTGCAGTATACAAACTTAACTGGGTAACCATTGCAAGGACTTGTATTAGGATATTTGCAGTATACAAACCTAACTGGGTAACCATTGTGAGGACTTATATTAGGAGATTTGCAGCATAATAACCTAACTGAATAACCATTGTGAGAACTTGTATTAGGAGATTTGCAGTTTACAAACCTAACTGAGTAACTGTTGTGAGGACTTGTAAAAGGAGGTTTGCAGTATACAAACCTTACTGGGTAACCATTGTGAGGACTTGTATTAGGAGATTTGCAGTATACAGACCTAACTGAATAACTATTGTGAGGACTTGTATGAGGAGATTTGCTGCAGACAAACTGCTCCAGTGGCCTAGTGGTTAGAGCGTCTGCCTCGGATGCAGGAGGTCGTGGGTTTGATCCCCAGCCAAGTCATACCAAAGACTTATAAAAATGGTACTAACAGCTGCCTTGCGTGGTACTCAGCATTAAGAGCTTAGTGTTAGGACTTTTCGGCCTAGTGTCAGGATAATGTGACTGGGTGGGACATCATGCTACATGTCTGTGGCATGATGCCCCAGTGCTAGACATCACTATAAACTGCCACACTGCAGACATTGTAGCGATATGACTGAAAAAGTGTTAAAACTACATTAAAAATCCAAACCACACACACACACACCACATGCATACAAACCTAGCTGGGTAACCATTGTGGGGACTTGTATGAAGTGATTTGCAGTATACAGACCAAATTAGGTTATGATTGTGGGACAAGTTTTGTTCACATCTCTATAACATTTGTGTTTTTGTCATATGACACTAGGAAAGTAGGGGATGTCTACAGCAGGCTAAATCAGTCAATATGAATTAGTGTAGATGCTGTTAAGCAGAAAGAGCTGAGATAAAATAATAAAAATCATAACTCTTAGCCCTCAGCCTTCATAAAATTTGATAACCAGGATTGTGGCAAAATTTATGGTATCAGGGTAGAGTCAATACAGTGGGTACACAGTCAAACGTGTCAGTTGTAGCCGCCCACACCCATGGGAATAGGCAAATTTGGCTTTTTGTGCACAGATGACCTCTGTACAATGATTCCATGGCAGCCATCTTAAAAATCTTGTTATTGCAACTCTGCTTGAAGACTTCTTATGATCTCCAGTTGGTCTTAAATGAAAATCATGCCACTTTGAAACCCAATATGGCCTCTACAACTGCCATCTTGAAAGTCTTGTTATTGCCACTCTGTCTAAATGGAAATTCAAAGCTTGAATATCTCCTCTCTTCTAAATGGGTGGCTGTTTCAGTATGGGTTTTTTAGTAAGAGATTTCTTATGATGCCATTTTTGGTCCAAAATGAAAAAAGTGCTAGTCATACATCCAATATGGTTGCTACAATGACAGTCTTAAAAATGTCATTGTTACTACTCCTGGCATGTGGTTTTTACCAAAAGACTTCACTTCTAATGATGTCTACTTTGTCCTAAATAAAAATGGTATTTAGTGGAAATCCACTATGTGTATCATTGCAGCTTATTTTGAATTCCTGGAAATTGTTTTTACTCATTAGAGCATTAGGACCCTTTAAGGGACTCTTGCTTAGAAATCAGAACATTTTGGTCTTGTGAATGTTACTATATTACTGATCTGCATTGGTTAACATGTGAGTTGCACTACAGTAAAACCTGTCTTGTTTGACCACCCATTTTGCCAACCAAATGTGGTCTCTCAGTTGGTGCAAGATTCCTGTTTTTCAAGGTCAAAATGCAGCAGGTTTAAGAAGACAGTATATTCACAATTGCTGTACACGCATTTTATAAGTTTTTCTTAGTTCTTATCAAAATATTGCAATCAAATTTTCTCCTTCAAATACGTTCCCCAATCACATTACATTAGGAATATTAGCCTGCTACCTCACAAATCCTGCTCTACTTAAAGATGAAAATCATCTTATCCTGTCTGTCAACTACAAAGGGAAGTAAATCTTGTCTAATACCTCCCCTTGACACCACCAGGTGTGACTAGGTTTTAGCTTTGCTGTTGTACAGGGCACGCATTGTACAGTTCTTCCTCCAACAATCAAGCCATTTTTGTGTTCCTATTGGCCCTTTTGGATTTATTGTACAGATTTAGCGATCTGCTACAGGTTGTATGCATTATTTTACAATTTCTGCTCATTCTGAATGATTTTGTCACCTTTCAGGACTTCTTATTTCAACATCCACTCGTGTCACCACTATATCATTGACCTTATACAAGGTCATTCTGAGTTAGCATGTTTTTGACTTTGTTCGCTTACTCCATACTTTATGGAGCCCTTATTATTGAAATTTTAATGTGCTGCTTTATATTTATGCTTTGTTTATTTGTATTTAATGATATTTTGATAGAATTTTGGTTTAGTCAATAAACTTAGAATTGTGGTTTAATTTATTAGTTAGTTTATAACAGGGCTATAGGTTTCTGGTGCAATACTTTCACTTATGTGTTAGTTATGACAGCGTTTTAGCAACTTAGTAATTTCTACTACTAGTTTCAACTTTAATTTTTTGTTTCTGTGTCATTTCATTAGAATGTAATTTAAATGCTATATATGCAGCTTCAGAGCATGGAAGTCTACCATGACTCTTGTTTTGTTTATATTAAGTATACACAGTTTTTGGTATGCAGTATCTGGAATACATGGTCAGTGGAAGTCTGGGCTACCATTTTACTGGTTAGTCACATCCTAATTACATAATCTTTGCTTTGTTTTCTCGTGCCATTTCAGAAGAAATACTTACTAAATGCATGAAATGCACGTTCAAAGCAATTGTAAATTAGGAATTGAAAGGAAGAAAAGATGAAATAAATCAAGGAAAACAACCTATTGTTCTTTGTTGGTGATACTGACTTATTGGGGAATTTTTCCCAATTTTAGGCAGCTCAGTGGGTGTAAGTCTGCCAGCAATGTCCAGGCATGGCCTTCAGGCCCATAAATCGGGGTGCATGGCTTTCATGCCAGATCCATTGGATCCAACTCTTATTAATGTTATACTGTTACCAGCTGTCCCTACACCGGCAGTCCAGCCATCTCAGCAGGGGGACCTTTTCTTTGAAATGGTCCAGCCAAATAGATCATACAGAGATCTTAGTGATTGATCCATCCATCTAGCTGTGCCGTTGGCATCGCAGCACTAATATACCAGAGATTTCAATCAGAAATCTCTCTGTTCAGCCAGGCCTTTGGAGTGGGCAGTACCATTGATTGCCAGATCGTCATATATGCCATCAGCAGCCAGACCGACCACACACCATTTACATTAGCCAGTAGTGATGGCTATGTTGGACTTTCAATTAATCACTGCCTACCCTGAAGGGAATGCTCGTGACATTGCTAAACATGACTGACCAGAGTCATCAGTGCCTGGCATGACTTATGCAGAGCTACAAGCTGACCCAGACAAGGATCTGGACAATCCAACAATAGCCACGTGAGGGACCTGACAGCCAGGATCACATGAGTTGTTGACCAAACAGCTCACCATACTATGGCCAATGCCTTGATGGCTGTGGCCAATTTAGGCCTAATCTGATGGGACTGTGTCACCTCCCTGTTCAGTTGACATCATCTACATCAATGGCAGCATACCTGGATGACATTCTACAGAAACACATGGTAAGTTCTATCCTACTCCAAGGCAGGAACAATCTACTTTCTCTTTTAGAGTATCTAGGCATTTTAGTGAACTGGGAAGAAGTCAGACCTCTGACCATCCCAGAACTTTGATCATTTGTATGCGGCTTCCTCGTGTTTGCATAACCAGAATTATTGAACTTGTGGAGTCCATTTCCAACAGGATTTGGATTCTAGTGAGAGAGAGTTCTTGGCACTCAGTGGTGTGGCAGCAGACCTGATTGTACTCAGCCTTCTTTTTATGCACCCCTTACAGCTGACATTTTTGCATAGTGGTACCCATTTTCAAGTCCCCTTGATAAATAATCATGATAACACATGAGATTTGATAATTCCTGCATCAGTGGAGCATTCCAGGTTGGTTGACTATGGAAATCCCACCGGAGAATCCCCAAGCAGAAATCACAGTATGAACCGATGCCAGTGCATAGGATTGGGGTGCCCACCTGATGCCGGATTTCACTACTGTCAGCAGCACATGGGCCTTTGCACATCAACAGCCTTGATATGAAGGCTGTCATCAAAGCCTTTCACTTAAGGGAAGATCTGCTCTCAGGAAAAACTGTTCTCCTTATGTCCAACAACTCGGTTGTGGTGTCCTATCTCTTCAAACGGGGGCACCAAATCACCTGACCTGTGTGTTCTGATTTTGCAGTTTATACATTGGTGCAACAATCTCAACATCAACATACAAATCAGACACATTCCAAGCAGAATCAATGTCTTGGCTGACACTCTATGCATGCTAGGTCAAGACTTTCACACGGAATGGTCTCTCCGTCAGTCAGTCCACCCCACCATGCAAGCATAATCATTAGCATCTCACCCAGCTAAAAACTAGCGACACCAGGTGGTGCTAAGGAGAGGTATTGGGCAAGAGTTACTGCCAAATTTGTCAATTTGAAATAGGCAGGATAAGACAATTGTCTTTTAATAGGGCTGGATTTGCAAGGTAGCAGGCTAATATTCCTAACATAATGTGATCGGTTAAGTGTTCTTGAAGAAAGATAATTTACTTAAAAATTTACTTTCTCAAAGTACGTTTGTTTAGCAATAAAGATATATATGTGAAACATTTAAAGTTGTCCATGAAGATCATGTGTACATGTATAGTAGCATATGAATTTCAAAACTAATAAGGTAATATTTATCTTGTCTATAAGTTAACTTTGTATAAATTTCAGACTTGCTTGAATTGTAACATAAAAGCTGGACAATTAATTTATTCATGAGGCTTTAGGTAAATATGGAATATTTACCAATGAATTGAATCAAAGACAGAATTAACCCATCCAGAAACAAAATAAATTTATTAAAGTCCAAACCAAGATGCTCAATTCGCAGATGATGTAAAGAGATTAACTTGATATAAAGACATTAATTCAATAATAAGCGGCTTAAGAGGCCTACAACACTGAAAATGTCTTGGATTTTAATAACATTAAAAAAATTCAACAAAAAAATCATTTACAGTCAAGTCTGGATTAAATAATCACTTACTGTGGACAAGGATGAAGACCTTCTCATCAGACATTCATGATTGACTCCAAAGACAAACAATATATTTGACTGATACAGTGAAGCCCTCTCAAAGGAGTGCTCATAGGTGGCATATCAGGGTTTTGTGGTTCTTCACAAAAATATAGGGGTCCCGAGTGGCTGAGCGGTCTAAAGCACTCACTGTTACGAATTACTGCTATCTCACCTCTGTCTGTGTAAGTTCGAGTCTCGGGCTTGGCCAGTGTGGATATGTGAGAAAGCTTGCCAGTAGTTTCTTGTGGGTCAGTGGTTCTTTCCAGGGTTTTCCCCGGTTCTTCCTCCACCAGTTATGCTGGCCACCATATATAACCTATCTTGTGCTGGAAAATGGCGTTAAACCTTACAACAACAACAACATAAAGATAAATGGGCAGTACAGACCTTTGGATAGACCATGTACACCTGTGATGGCGCCTTCTAAATAAGCAATGGTTAATCATAATAGGGATTTACAAGACTTTGGCACCACAGTGGCAGTTAGTGACATGTACTTTTGTTTGGTTTATGCTTTGTGGGCTGTATCATGCAATGGATACCGGCATCACATATAAATTCTAGAAACCAGTAGCCAGACTTGACTTTTTTATATACATATAGCAAAAACACATACTTATAAACAGTTGTGGCTTCAGAGGATTATATACGGGCCAGTGGTATTCATTTCTTTTGTGATGCGGTCATGCATAGCAGTTGTTGTTGTACAATAATCCGCACCTGGCAGATACTCCTTAGTGGTCATGGGAGATGGTAGACTGGTTTCAACAGCTTAAATATACTTCAGAAGTGGTCATTTGTTTTTGTGAAATGGTCATTCATAGTAATGTTGAAATGCAGCTTTTGCCAGAAAATCATGGATGCTGGTCATGTTTTGCATGTTGTCAGTGATGACAGTGCATTTATATAATAAAAGCGATCCAGGTATGACAATTGTGGGTCATAAATGACAGGTGGTCGCTCGTAGCATAGGCATCCCAATACAGGTTTTACTGTTTCTTCAGACAACTTTTGTCTGTGACATTGAATGTTTAAATGAGATTTGGCATTTTATTACTTTCATTCAAGCAGTCGTATTTTAGATATGTTTACGTATGCCGTATGATAAAATTTTGACATGATTTGACTGTAACCGCTTATGTTTGTTAAAATTTTGCCTTATTACAGGTTTGGGTGAAGCCAAGCTGCATGCTACGGAACTGTGGCGGACATACAGTGAGTTGTATGATGCTCAGAGAGCTCGTTTGTACAGTGCAAAAATATCAACAGCAAAATCTTTAGCCGTCAGGAGAGTCAAAAGTGCTCATGGAATCAGTAGACGACGGACCTTTAGCTATCCTCAACCTACTGCTACAGAAACTTACAGCATTTTATCAGTACCAGAGTCATCTTCAACCACAGGCTCTGAGTTGGGTCTAGTTTCTCTAGATAATAATGTACCTGTGGTAGATCCAGACCGTGGAGATATAACAGCAAATGATTTCCTGATGATCAAGATTGAAGAAGATGATGAAGACTTTAGTATTGCATCAGGGCATAACCACAGAGATCCATCGTTGTTAATTTTTCCAGAACTTGATTCATTGAATATGTCCATCAGTGATAAAGTAGCAATTATTCGTGACCGAAAAAGATGTGGCTATTTTCTGAATTGGACAGTAGAGCAGCTAGCAGTGATTGATCCAATAGTTCGACCTTATTGTTTGATTGACGATGAAACTTACAAAAAATATATTTTTAGTGAGGAGGGGCAACTATCTTCAGCAATTTCAACAATATTTGAGAGAACCGATGGCTGGGCAGTAGAACTGAGACTTAAAATATTTGCTTCACCTGAACAAGGGGGTTTTAAAAGTTTTCTTGATTTCAAAATGGCAGTAGCTAACCTGCTTCGAAAACATCTTAAGAAGCACAACGATGAAGAGACAGTAACCACAGGTAGTAGAGGTGAGAGTTCCCTTGAACCTGTAACCAGTCAAGAAGAAAAATCAAGAAACAAAAGTGATATAAGTAACATTCTGACAAACTATGCACTTAATTTTAATGAAAACAGAAACTCTGGTGGTGCAACTGATTCACAAAGAGCAAGGGAGGTTGAAAATTCTCAGGATAGACAAATTAGTCAACAAATGAACATAGATCCTTGTGGTTCTCTGGAAATTACTGCTGTTAGTCTTGATGATTCAGATAGTAACCACTCAGACTTAATACCTGACAGTTTTTCACAAAGAGCTAGTGAACAGAACCAGTCTGGTTTTACTGTAATGTCAGCAAGAGATCACTTTCATCAAGATGCTTGGAACAGAGAGGAAAATAGTGCAGTATCAGTACAGTTATGTCAAGGGAGACAACTTGGATCAGACATGAAACGATTCTCCAGTCTGGGACCTGTTCAGAGTCCCAGGCTATCTAAACACAGAAGGCCTTTGACTCATGATAGGCAAACCAGTGATTTTAATAGAATTAGCCCAAATGTAGGAACAGACAGCAAAAACTGTATCAGGGAAAGCAGATTGGGAAAAAAGCCAAGAACAGATATACCTAATCATCAGCATGAATCCGCAAGCAGTGGTGAAGTTTTGCCAGTAACAGCCAACATTCATACCAGTAATTCAAATAATTTTGACACATTCATTTCTCTTATATGGAAAATGAGGTCTGAATTGACTGCCAAATGTCAGGATACACCAGCTGTCAGCTGGCATGACAAGCTCCGTCCCCATTTGCCACTCATTCGGTCGCAGCTTGGAGAAACCTACACTTTGCCAACCACTATGTCAGAATGCATAACAGACCTGGTCCTTGTGACATTGCATCATAGACTAAAGAGTGAAAGCAAGGCTATGAACAACAAAGAAGACCTGGTAGCATAGATACATTTTGTGTAAGGAGGATATTTTTCTAACATGCTTCTGCATGATGAGATGTAGTAATCACTTTTCTGCCTGTGGTGGTGAGGGACATCTTATTGTCAACAAAGTTAAAGTTTTGCATTAACAGTTTTAAAAAGTTAAGTATCATGGGTATTATTTGCTGTACCAGTGAACATTTTTTGATAATATAACTAAAGGCTATAGAACATGATGTGTAATGAGTTCCTGTAACGCTATTCTCCTTTGCCAAATCATCATGGTGGACAATGTTTTAAGTTTTGCATTGATATTATTGAAAATCACCTTAATCTTCTAAATTTGATGCTGAATTCAGTTGAGACTATGGGACAGTATGTTTTAACCACTGGTATGTTAGGATTTCCCCTTGAACCTCTTTAAACAGAAAATTTGTTGTATGACTGTAAAAATTGTAGAAAGTCACATATTTTTTATATCTGTTGGTTTATTCAACTGAAACATTGGGATAATCTTACTGTTGAGTGGGGGGGGCATGCACCATTATGTGACAAGTTTTTATCTTGCCTACTCATGCATCATGGTAGGTAATGTTGTGTAAGTCAGATACAGAGGATATACTTACAAGCATATGGGTGCAAGTGAGACAAAAGATTCCAGGGAACACTCATTGTAGTCACATCACCAAAGTCATAGGCTGATAAGTTGCAAAATTAACAAAAATAGATCTAGCTTACATTTATTCATTTTGGATCTTCATATGAGCAGTTGTTTCTCTCGTTAAACCAAATTTCTGGGAAAATTAGTGATTTTATATAGCCTTAAAGTTTTCCATCTTTAATTTTAATAAGGGGCCTGTGTGAATTTGTTTCTTGGTTTGGCCAGCATGGGTATGTAAGAAAGCTTGCCAGTAGCTTTCTTTGGGTCGCAGTTCTTTCTTTGGTTCTTCCTCCACCAAATATACTGGCAGCTATGTATAACCATTAATGTCCTGAAAAATGGTGTGAAACCCCACAAAACAAAAAAATTAGTTTCAATAAACTTTAATTCAGTAAACAGAAACCCCTCTTTAGAAACCAAACAAAACTTCTGGTCCCAAATGCCACTTTTACACTAAAATGAATCTAGAACTTAATCAGAGCATGAGTGGAAAGGATTTTGAAGAGTCTAAAGCCACAATGAATAAAATAAGTCCAACATAAAAACACATACAAGTGTTATAAAATCCTAACCATGTAAGATGTGTTTTAAAAACTGATTTGTTTCAAATGTTTTGTAAACCCATATAAACACATGTTTTTATATGAAAGGGCACCTGTTCACATCACATTCTTATGTGAAAACTGAACTGCCATGAAATAAAAAGCCCTCAAAACCAACAGAATTAGATTTGATCCTGAGGGAACTTGGTCTTGAAAGGTTTCACTCCATTTAAGGCAGAACAGAGGGGTCACAGTATCTGTCAGCTCATTTATTGGTCTGTCATGTTGCATGGGACTTGTGTTAATTTTCAAAAGTACATTGCAGATCTGTTGGTGAGATTCTTTTCAGTGTTGTTGAACTTTGTGTTTACTTGAGAGATTCATCAAGGGGTAATAAATATCTCTTAGGATCCTTAGGACAAGTTGGATAATGAGCAAGATCTGTGAATATTAACGAGATAATCTTGCATCAGATTGGCTGATCTTTACAACCCTAGAGGCCCAATTTCTGATCAAACAAAGAATATAGTGTACGTGGATATATATATCTTTGTGGATATTGATAAGATCCCAGATGACCTATGTCTGCGTGGGTTCAAGTCTAGGATTCGGCCAATGTGGGTACGTGAGAAAGCTTGCCAGTAGCTTCTTGTGGGTCGGTGGTTCTTCCCAGGTTCTTCCTTCACCCTTAATACTGGCTGCCATGCATAGTCTATCATGTGCTGAAAAATGGTGTTAAACCCCACAACAACAACAACAAGATCCCAGATGAGTTTGATAATGTGTGAGATCCATGCATATTATTGAGATAATCTTGCATCTGATTGGCTGACCTAGTTACCATTTTGGAGGCCAGATTTCTGATCCAGTTTTGATTTTATCAAAATATACTATGTGTGGATATATATATCTTTGTGGATATTGATAAGATCTCAGATGAGTTTGATAATGTGTGAGATCCACTCATATTAATGGGATAAACTTTCATCAGATTGGCAAGGCTTATTACCACTTTGAAGGCTGTATTTCTTATCCAGATTAGATCATAATTGGAATATATGCTTATATCATTAAGATCTTGGATGAGTTCATTAATGATTTGGATCCACTTTAATGAGATGACCTTACATCCAATTTGCTGAGCTTGTAACCCACACTGGATGCCATTTTTTAAATCCAGAGACTTCATATTAATTTTGCATTTTTTTAGAAAGAATTTTTAGCAGGATATAGAAATACAAGTAAAATCAACATGATATAAAAAGTTTGGGAGATAGTTTACAATACAATGTGTTGTTACACTACTATACCTGCAATTGCATATCCTAGAATAGATGTGATGCAAACAGAGGAGACTTAATATTTTTTTAGCTTTGATTTTCCTTATCGCTTGTTTTGTTTCAGCAACATAATGTAGATGAACTCCGGGTACATATATATTTGATTTTGTGGATTTTGAGCTTTAAGTGGAATTTAAATTTTGTACTTAAACATATTCAACCCTTTTAATTTACCTTTATACAGTAACAGTACAGCTCTCCCTCTCAGTAATGGTTTTCATTGGAGTCATATAAGTGGTGTATCCTGAGCCACTTACACCTAACACAGAAGGATCTTCCAGCAAGATTGTATGATAATGAGGGATATTCCAGCAAGATTGTCATAATGAGGGATGTTCCAACAAGATTGTTTCATAATGAGGGATGTTCCAAGAAGACTGCCATAATGAGGGATGTTCCAAGATGGCTGTGTGATAATGAGGGATGTTCCAACAAGGCTGTGTCATAATGAGGGATGTTTCAACAAGGCTGTATCACAGTGAGGCATGTTTAAACAAGGTGTGCCATAATGAGGGATGTTTCAGCAAGGTTGTGTCGTAATGAGGGATGTTTCAGCAAGGTTGTGTCGTAATGAGGGGTGTTCTAAGAAGACTGTCATAATGAGGGATATTCCAAGAAGGCTGTGTGATAATGAGGAATGTTCCAACAATATTGTGTCATAATGAGGGGTGTTCCAAGAAGACTGTGATGATTAGGGATGTTCCAAGAACACTTTCATAATGAGGGTTGTTCCAAGACTGTCATAATGAGGGATGTTTCAAGAAGACTGTCATAATGAGGGATGTTTCAACAAGGCTGTGTCACAATGAGGGATCTTTCAATAATCTGTGTCACATTGAGGGATGTTTCAACAAGGCTGTGTCATAATGAGGGATGTTTCAACAAGGCTTTGTCATAATGAGTGATGTTCCAACAAGATTGTATCATAATGAGTAATGTTTCAACAAGGCTGTGTCCAATTGAGGGGTGTTTCAAGAAGGCTTACTCACAGTGAGTGATGTTCCAACAAGGCTGTGTCATAATGAGGGATGTTCCAACAAGATTGTATGATAATGAGTAATGTTTCAACAAGGCTGTGTCACATTGAGGGATGTTTCAAGAAGGCTGTGTAACAGTGAGGGATGTTCCAATAAGGCTGTGTCATAATGTGGGATGTTCCATCAAGATTGTATCATAATGAGTAATGTTTCAACAAGGCTGTATCACATTGAGGGTAGTTTCAAGAAGGCTGTGTAAAAGTGAGGGATGTTTTAAAAAGGCTATGTCACAATTAGGCATGTTTCAACAAGGCTGTGTCATAATGAGGGATGTTCCAACAAGGTTGTCATAGTGAAACATGTTTCAAGAATGAGGGATGTTTCAAGAAGTCTATATCTGAATGAGGGATGTTCCAAGAAGGCTGTCAAAATGAGGGATATTCCAAGAAGGTTGTGTCACAAGAGGGATGTTTCAACAAGGCTGTCATAATAAATGATGTTCCATCAAGACAGTCATAATGTTGTACAAAATACAAGGGAAGTATAAAAGTGATGTGTGCCCTGAAAAATATAAGTGAGGTCATCTTGTACTGAGAGATGTTCTCACAAGGCTGTGTCATAATGATATACAATACTGAAAACTTTGAGTATATTGTGATGTTGGTTCTTCAGTTCCAGGAACAAGGATCAGGTGAAACAAAATCAGTAATAATTGAATAAATGGTAAATGTTTAGCATTACTTTTTGGCCAGGTTGCAAATCAAATTCACTTGTGCATTTATGGATTCATGCCATTTATCACCAAGTCTGTTTTCCATCAATCTATCCATATGTCTGTCTGGCACTATTACTATGGTTAGGGTTTGCATTTAGGTAATTTCCTCAGATACTACAGCTTGCAGAGTCACATGACATGGTACATAAATGTTTTATGAGGAGTGTTACAGCCATCAGTGAAAATAAGGTCAGTGTGACCTGGTTTTATGTGGTTTAGGTATCAGCTGTTTTTGTTAAGCTCAGTTTCTCAGGGCCACAATTTTCTCATATGCAGTTGTTTTTAGAGTTGTAGGTCTCTTTGTAAATGTTTCATGAAGAGTATTACACCCTTCATTTAAAACTTGATCAAAGTGACCTATATTTCACAATCTAGTGAACTGCATTAACCTTTGCATTTAGCTTTCTCAGACACTATTGCCTGCAGAACCATGCAACTTCATATGTTAATGCATCATGAAGAGGGTTATGCCTTCAGACAGAACTAAGTCACAGTAACCTACATTTCATGCTTCTTTGAGTTCAGTTTCTTGGACACTACTGAATGCAGAACAGTGTAACGTGGTGCATTTTTTATAATAGGTTTTAAACGTGTGATTAGACATCTCATAGGGTCAAAATATGCAGCATATTCATCACTAGGGCCCATAAGGCACACACAGATCCTATTATAAGTCATTAGTAATTGGTCACATTTGCATCTGTTCTAATGACAATCAGTAATTAAAATCATAGCACATTACATAATTTCTGATACATGTACTTTGCATGTGTCATTTTATGAGGTAAAGTAGCTATATAAAACAGATTTAATTGGAGTGGAATATCACTGATCGTAATTGGTTTAATCCAAAAACGAGGCAATGAAATGTACCACAGAAATTACCAGACATTTGCACAAGTATCTTTAGGGTCACCTTCAAATAAAGCAACTTTATTTCTTGATTAGGATGAACAGAATATAGAGGTTTTGACATGGAGACTCTTGAGAAACCTACAAGGAAATAAATAAGGAACAAATATATATATTTACTATTTGCAAAGCTGTGATAAAAATCCTGCTGTTAAATATTCTCTGAAATGATTATATATTGTTTTGATTACCACTATTTGGAATAGACTTTTATTTGATGATGGTCAAATGGGCATTTTGTTAAAACATTATACAATAAATGTGCAGCATTAGAATCTTTAATTTCTAACGACGACACGAGCATAATGATGCAGTTCATACAAAAACATTTGTACAGCAGAGATTTATTGACATTTTAAAGCAGTATACATATGTGAATGAATAGTTTTTTTTACTTCACTTCAACCCTCCTTCACCTTCATACTGTCACACTTCTTAATTTTTCACTTGTTCATTTTTGTTTCTGTCCGGAGTACTGTAAGACTTTTTAAGCAAGATTAAACTATGCAATCCAGGCATACTGTTGCTGGTGGGTTTAGCTCAATGGTCTTTGACCAAAAGAGCTTATGAGATGGTCTGTTGTCCATTGTCGTTCATCTGTTACTCATCCTAACTTACTTAGAGGATTGCCATGAAACTTTACAGGCACATTCATCCCATAGTTTAGTTGGTCCTACATGAAAATCTTGCTGCTTGGACATTCAATATGGCCACCATAGTGGCCATCTTGAAAATGTGGTTATTGCTGCTCCTGCAGCATGGATGAACATGTCAACATAGAGTTTTCACTAAAAGATTTCTTATGAGGTCTGGTTGATCCTAAATAAAAATGGCATCAAGCTGACATCTGGTACCACAGCAGCTAATTTGAAAATCTTGTTAATGCTGAAGATTATTAGAGATGGTTTTAACACTTGACAGTTAAAAGAAAGAAATAGGTTAGACACCAGGACATTATGCACTCATGTACAAATTCAGTGTTTAATAATGTCATTATTTTTCATCTGAATCGTATGAAATTTTCATAATATATTTCTAATAAAGTGGTACAATTTTCCTATGAAAATGTTTGGAAAAGGCTACAAAGTAAACAGCTCCGGCAAATTGTCATTAGAATGCACTTATGTACATATACTTAGGCAATATAAATTGCTAGTGGTGTGACCAAATTAATGAGATTAATATAATGTTAATTTGGGAAAATAAAACTACCAAGCTTTTGAATTATGATTTCCTTTGTTGTTTGTCATTCAATTTCAAAGATGACCTTGGCATCACTGACTGATCAATATTCCAGTGCCTTATATGCCAATGATTTTCTATTATCATAAATAATTGAAATATTCTTCTTTGGAATATTTTGTTTTTATACCTTTCATTTTAATGTTTTAACTATTGCAAGTCAGTGTTCTTACTTGGTGAGTGATAGGTCTTTCCAGTCAACAGAACTACCAGTTTTTTTCAAGGTTACTGAGTAATATTGATAATTGTGTGAACTAAAGGACACTTAGAAATGATTCAAAGTATGCAAAAACAGCATTTCCCATTCAAAGCAGTATTCCCAGCTGATAAAAAATTGATGGTTGATCAGCATTTAAAATGGTTCTGAGCGAAGTAAATGGATGGAATAATAATAATAATAATAAGTTTTTAATGACCACAGGTAGCTAAAATCTACAATCCCTTGAAGTTTTCTGATTAATAAACAAACGATCTTTGTACATACATTTTGATCAAAATTATGAATTTTGGGAAGATGTTCCAATTCAGGCTTAAACAGTCAATAAGTTACAAATGGAGCTGCATACATCATTCTTGAAGCATACTTAGATACTTCTGCTGAAAATGCCATGTTGTTGCTATCATCTTTTCTTGATGGTCTATATTAGGATGGTGTTGGCTATAGAAATTCATCTCCAGATACATTACTGTGGCCTAGTGATTAGAGTATCTGCCTCGGATGCGGGAGGTCGTGTGTTCGATCCCCGGCCGAGTCATACCAAAGACTTACAAAAATGGTACTAACAGCTGCCTCGCTTGGTACTCAGCATTAAGAGGTTGGTGTTAGGACTGGTAGGCATCAGGATAATGTGACTGGGTGGGACATCATGCTACATGTCTGCGGCATGATGACCCAGTGCTAGACATCACTATAAATTGCCACACTGCAGACATCATAGTGATATGACTGAAAAATTGTTAAAGCTACGTTAAAAATAGTCCAAGTCCAGATAAAGGACTCCTGATCTCATCAGAATAGTCCAAAGGCTGAAAATTTTACTGCAAAAAGCAGGGCCTGTCCAATAATTTACATACAACTGATCAGTATTCCCGTAATAGATTCATTACAAAGTATTGGGAATGTTTGTATATGCAGGCTAAGAAAATATAATTCCCTGTACAGTTTAATATGCCTACTTCCCTCTTGGAGCAGTGAAATGGTAACCCTACTCTGTAATCTTTCTGAATTATTTTGAAAGTGACCCATGTGCAGATAAATGGTCATGACATGATTTAAACCATACTAAGAGTGATTGGTGTTTGGAGGATAAGGGGGTTTTGTATTTTAATCCCTGTGGTTAAACATTAACCTCCACTCAGCCACCAATTCTTCCTGTGTAATCCAGATCCCTGTGACTAAACACATACATTCCCTTGCCCTACATTCCTTCAATAATTCCACATCTTATGGCCCAAATCCCTGTGCTCATGAGTACTATTTGGATTGACCTTTATTCTACAAATTCAGGACCCTCTAATGCAGTATAATCATAGGTTGCATTATCCCTTAGGACATGACCCTCTCAAGTATTATAAGCACAGCCAGTATACTCACTGAGTTAGGACATGGACCCCCTCAAGTGTTATTAGCATGAACAGTATAATCACTTAATTGAGACATGGACCCTCTCAAGCATTATAATCATGAGCAGTATAATCACTTACTTGATAAACGGACCCTCTCAAGTATTATTAGCACAGGTAGTACAACCAGTGAGTTAGAACACCCACTCTCTCAAGTATTATTAGCATGGGCGTGTCCATGCTAATTAGTGTTAGGACTGGTAGGCCTGGTGTCAGGATAATGTGACTGGGTGGGACATCATGTCTGTGGCATGATGTCCCAGGAAGGAATTAGGAAGGACACTGACCTTCTGAAGTATTATAGTCACGAGCAGTATAACCACTTACTTGATACACAGACCCTGGCAAGTATCATTAGCACGGGTAGTACAACTCGTGAGTTAGAACACCCACCCTCTCAAGTATTATTACCATTGGCATTATAATCAGTTAGGACATGGACCCTCTCAAGTATTACTAGCATGGGCATTATAATCACTGAATTGGGACACAGGCCCTCTCAAGTATTATTAGCATGGGCATTATAATCACTGAATTGGGGCATAGATCCTCTCGGGTATTATTAGCATGGGCATTATAATCAATGAGTTAGGACACAGACCCTCTTAAGTATTATTAGCATGGGCATTATAATCACTGACTAAGGACACAGACCCTCTCATGTATTATTAGCATGGGCATTATAATCACTGAGCTAGGACAAGGACCCTTTCAAGTATTATTAGCATGGGCATTATAATCACTGAGTTAGGACACAGACCTTCTCAAATATTATTAGCATGGGCATTATATTCACTGAGCTAGGACAAGGACCGTCTCAAATATTATTATCATGGGCATTATAATCACTGAATTTGGACACAGACCCTCTCAAGTATTACTAGCTTGGGCATTATAATCACTGAGTTAGGACACAGACCCTCTCGAGTATTATTAGCATGGGTATTATGATAACTAAATTGGGGCACAAACCCTCTCAAGTATTATTAGCATGGGCATTATAATCACTGAGCTAGGACAACGACCCTCTCAAGTATTATTAGCATAGGCATTATAATCAGTTAAGACACAGAATCTCTCAAGTATCATTAGCATGGGGATTATAATCACTGAGTTATGACACAGACCCTCTCAAGTATTATTAGCATGTGCATTATAATCACTGAATTGGGACACAGACCCTCTCAAGTATTACTAGCTTCGGCATTATAATCACTGTGTTATGACACAGACCCTCTCAAGTATTATTAGCATGGGCATTATAATCACTGAACTGGGACACAGACACTCTCAAGTATTATTAGCACGGGCATCATAATCACTGAATTGGGACACGGGCCCTCTCAAGTATTCTTAGCATGGGCATTCTAATCACTCAATTGGTACATAGACCCTTTCAGGTATTATTAGCATGGGCATTATAATCACTGACTTAGAACACACACCATCTTAAGTATTATTTGCATGGCCATTATAATCACTGAGCTAGGACGAGGACACTCAAGTATTATTAGCATGGGCATTATAATCACTGAATTGGGACACAGACACTCTCAAGCATTTTTAGCATGGGCATTATAATCACTTAATTAGGACACAGTTCCTCTCAAGTATTATTAGCATGTGCATTATGATCACTGAGTTAAGATACAAACGCTCTCAAACATTACTAGCATGGGCATTATAATCAGGTAGGACATGGACCCTCTCAAGTATTATTAGCATCGGCAGTATAATCACTGAATTGGGACACAGGTCCTGTCAAGTATTATTAGCATGGGCATTATAATCACTGAATTGGGACATAGAGCCTCTCGGGTATTATTGGCATGCCCATTTTAACGAATGAGTTAGAACACACACCCTCTTAAGTATTACTAGAATGGGCATTATAATCACTGAGCTAGGACAAGGACACTCAAGTATTATTAGAATGGGCATTAGAATCACTGAGTTAGGACACAGACCCTCTCAAGAATTATTAGCATGGGGATTATAATCACTCGGCTAAGACAAGGACCCTTTCAAGTATTATTAGCATGGGCATTATGATCACTGAGCGAGGACAGCGACCCTTTCAAGTATTATTAGCATTGGCATTATAATCACTGAGTTTGGACACAGAACCTCTCAAGTATTATTAGCATGGGCATTATAATCATTGAGTTAGAACACAGACTCTCTCGAGTATTATTAGCATGGGCATTATACTCACTGAGCTAGGACAAGGACACTCTCAAATATTATTAGCATGGGCATTATAATCAGTAAGACCCAGACCCTCTCAAGTATTATTACATCTGCATTATAATCATTGAGTTAGGACAAAGACCCTCTCAAGTATTATAAGCATGGACATTCTAATCACTGAATTCGGAAACAGACCCTCTCAAGCATTACTAGCTTGGGCATTATAATCACTGAGTTATGACACAGACCGCCCGAAGTATTATTAGCATGGGCATTATATTCAGTGAGCAAGGAGAAGGACCCTTTCAAGTATTATTAGCATGGGCATTAGAATCACTGAGTTAGGACACAGACCCTCTTAGTTATTATTAGCATGGGCATTATAATCACTGAATTGGGGCAGAAACCCTCTCAAGTATTATTAGCATGGACATTATAATCACTGAACTAGGACAAGGACCCTCTCAAGTATTATTCACATAGGCATTATTATCAGCTAGGACACAGAATCTCTCAAGTATTATTAGGACACCAACCCTCTCAAGTATTATTAGCATGGGCATTATAATCACTGAATTGGGACACAGACCCTCTCAAGTATTATTAGCATGGACATTATAAACACTGAATTGGGTCCCAGACCCTCTCAAGTATTACTAGCTTGGGCATTATAATCACTGAGTTAGGACACAGACCCGGTCAAGTGTTATTAGCATGGGCATTATAATCACTGTGTTAGGACACAGACCCTCTCAAGTATTATTAGCATGTGCATTATAATCACTGAGTTAGGACACAGACCCTCTCAAGTATTATTAGCATGGGCATTATAATCACTGAATTGGGACACAGAAACTATCAAGTATTATTAGTATGGGCATGATAATCACTGAATTGGGACATGGGCCCTCTCAAATATTCTTAGCATGGGCATTATAATCACTGAATTGGTACATAGACGCTCTCAAGTATTACTAGCATGGGCATTATAATCACTGAGAGAGGACACAAACCCTCTCAAGTATTTTTAGCATGGGCATTATAATCAGTTAGGACATGGACCCTCTCAAGTATTACTAGCATTGGCATTATAATCACTGAATTGGGGCACAGGCCCTCTCAAGTATTATTAGCATGGGTGTCATGATCACTGAATTGGGACATACACCCTCTTAGGTATTATTGGCATGGGCATTATAATCAATGAGTTAGGACACAGACCCTCTTAAGTATTATTAGCATGGGGATTATAATCACTGAGCTAGGACATGGACACTCAAGTATTATTAGAATGGGCATTATAATCACTGAGTTAGGACACAGACCCTCTCAGGTATTATTAGCATGGTGATTATAATCAATGAGCTTGGACAAGGACCCTTTCAAGTATTATTAGCATCAGCATTATAATCAATGAGTTAGGACTCAGACCCTCTCAAGTATTATTAGCATGGTGATTATAATCAATGAGCTTGGAGAAGGACCATTTCAAGTATTGTTAGCATGGGCATTATAATCACTGACTTAGGACAGAGACCCTCTAAAGTATTATTAGCATGGGCATTATAATCACTGAATTGGGACACAGACCCTCTGAAGTATTATTAGCATGGTTATTATAATCAGTGACTTAGGACACAGACCCTCTCAATTATTATTAGCATGGGCATTATAATCACTGAGCTAGGACAAGGACACTCAAAAGTATTATTAGCATGGGCATTATAATCACTGAATTGGGACACAGACCCTCTCAAGAAATACTAGCTTGGGCATTATAATCACTTAGTTAGGACACAGACCATCTGAAGTATTATTATCATGGGCATTATAATCCCTGAATTGGTACACAGACCCTCTCAGGTATTATTAGCATCAGCATTATAATCACTGACTTAGGACACAGACCCTCTCAAGTATTACTAGCATGGGCATTATAATCAGTTAGGATACACACTCTCTGAAGTAATTTTAGCAAAGGGCATTATAATCACTGAATTGGGACATGGGCTCTCTCAAGTATTCTTAGCATGGGCATTATAATCACTGAATTGGTACATAGACCCTCTCAGGTATTATTAGCATGGGCATTAAAGTCAATGAGTTAGGACACAGACCATCTTAAGTATTATTAGGATGGGCATTATAATCACTGAATTGGGACATGGGCCCTCTGAAGCATTCTTAGCATGGGCATTATAATCACTGAATTGGTACATGGACCCTGTCAGGTATTATTAGCATGGGCATTAAAGTCAATGAGTTAGGACACAGACCATCTTAAGTATTATTAGGATGGGCATTATAATCACTGAGCTAGGACAAGGACACTCAAGTATTATTAGCATGGTCATTATAATCACTGAATTAGGACACAGTTTCTCTGAAGTATTATTAGCATGTGTATTATGATCACTGAATTAGGACAGAAACCCTCTCGAATATTAATAGCATTTGCATTATAATCAGTGAGTTAGGACACAAACCCTCTCAAGTATTTCTAGCGTGGTCATTATAATCAGTTAGGACATGGACCCTCTCAAGTATTCTTACCATGGGCATTATAATCACTGAATTGGGACACAGACCCTCTCAAGTATTATTAGCATGGGCATTATAATTCACTAAATTGGGACATAAACCCTCTCAGGTATTATTGGCATGGGTATTATAATCAAAAAGTTAGGAAACAGACCCTCTAAAGTATTATTAGCATGGGAATTATAATCAATGGGCGAGGACAAGGACACTCAAGTATTATTAGAATGGGCATTAGAATCACTGAGTTAGGACACAGACCCTCACAAGTATTGTTAGCATGGGGATTATAATCACTCAGCCAGGACAAGGACCCTTCAAAGTATTATTAGCATGGGCATTATAATCACTGAGTTAGGACAGAGACCCTCTCAAGTATTATTAGCATGGGGATTATAATCACTGAGGTAGGACAAGGACCCTTTGAAGTATTATTAGCATGGGCATTATACTCACTGGGTTAGGACACAGACCCTCTCAAGTATTATTAGCATGGGCATTATAATCACTGAGTTAGGTCACAGACCCTCTCAAGTATTATTAGCATGGGGATTATAATCACTGAGCTAGGACAAGGACCCTCCCAAGTATTATTAGCATGGGCATTATAATCACTGAGTTAGGACACAGACCCTCTCGAGTATTATTAGCATGGAATTATAATCACTGAGTTAGGTCACAGACCCTCTCAAGTATTATTAGCATGGGGATTATAATCACAGAGATAGGACAAGGACCCTTTCAAGTATTATTAGCATGGGCATTATAATCAGTGATTTAGGACACAGACCCTCTCAAGTATTATTAGCATGGGCATTATAATCACTGAGCTAGGACAAGGACACTCAAGTATTATTAGAATGGGCATTATAATCACTGAGTTAGGACAGAGACACTCTCATGCATTATTAGCATGTGGATTATAATCACTGAGCTAGCACAAGTACCCTTTGAAGTATTATTTGCATGGGGATTTTAATCACTGAGCTAGGACAAGGACCTTTTCAAGTATTATTAGCATTTGCTTTATAATCACTGAGTAATGACACAGACCCTCTCAAGTATTATTAGCATGGGCATTATAATCACTGAATTGTGACACATACCCTCTCAAGTATTATTAGCATGGGCATTATAATCACTCATTTAGGACACAGACCTTCTCAAGTATTATTAGCATGGGCATTATAATCAATTAGTTAGGACTCAGACCATCTCAAGTATTATTAGCATGGGCATTGTAATCACTGAGCTAGGACAGGGACCCTTTCAAGTATTATTAGCATGTGCATTATAATTAGCTAGGACATACACCCTCTAACGTATTATTAGCATGGGCATTATAATCACTGAATTGGGACATAAACCATCTGAGGTATTATTGGCATGGTCATTATAATCAATGAGTTCGGACACAGACCCTCTTCAATATTATTAGCATGGGCATTATAATCACTGACTTAGGACACAGACTCTCTCAAGTATTATTAGCATGGGCATTATAATCAGTGAGTTAGGACACAGATCCTCTCAAGTATTGTTAGCATGGGCATTATAATCACTGAGCTAGGACAAGGACACTCAAGTATTATTAGAATGGGCATTATAATCACTGAGTTAGGATAGAGACCTTCTCAAGTATTATTAGCATGGGGATTAAAATCACTGAGCTAGGACAAGAACCCTTTGAAGTATTATTTGCATGGGAATTATAATCACTGAGCTAGGACAAGGACCTTTTCAAGTATTATTAGGATGGGCTTTATAATCACTGAGTTTGGACACAGACCCTCTCAAGCATTATTTGCATGGGCATTATAATCACTGAATTGGGACACAGACCCTCTGAAGTATTATTAGCATGGGCTTTATAATGATTGAGTTAGGACACAGACCGTCTCAAGTATTATTAGCATCTGCATTATAATGACTAAATTGGGACACAGACCCTGTAAAGTATTATTAGCATGGGCATTATAGTCAGTGATTTAGGACACAGACCCTTTCAAGTATTATTAGCATGGGCATTATAATCACTGAGCTAGGACAAGGATCCTTTCAAGTATTATTAGCATGGGCATTATAATCACTGAGTTAGGACACAGACCCTCTTAAGTATTATTAGCATGGGCATTATAATCACTGACTAAGGACACAGACCCTCTCATGTATTATTAGCATGGGCATTATAATCACTGAGCTAGGACAAGGACCCTTTCAAGTATTATTAGCATGGGCATTATAATCACTGAGTTAGGACACAGACCTTCTCAAATATTATTAGCATGGGCATTATATTCACTGAGCTAGGACAAGGACCGTCTCAAATATTATTATCATGGGCATTATAATCACTGAATTTGGACACAGACCCTCTCGAGTATTATTAGCATGGGTATTATGATAACTAAATTGGGGCACAAACCCTCTCAAGTATTATTAGCATGGGCATTATAATCACTGAGCTAGGACAACGACCCTCTCAAGTATTATTAGCATAGGCATTATAATCAGTTAAGACACAGAATCTCTCAAGTATCATTAGCATGGGGATTATAATCACTGAGTTATGACACAGACCCTCTCAAGTATTATTAGCATGGGCATTATAATCACTGAATTGGGACACAGACCCTCTCAAGTATTACTAGCTTCGGCATTATAATCACTGTGTTATGACACAGACCCTCTCAAGTATTATTAGCATGGTCATTATAATCACTGAACTGGGACACAGACACTCTCAAGTATTATTAGCACGGGCATCATAATCACTGAATTGGGACACGGGCCCTCTCAAGTATTCTTAGCATGGGCATTCTAATCACTCAATTGGTACATAGACCCTTTCAGGTATTATTAGCATGGGCATTATAATCACTGACTTAGAACACACACCATCTTAAGTATTATTTGCATGGCCATTATAATCACTGAGCTAGGACGAGGACACTCAAGTATTATTAGCATGGGCATTATAATCACTGAATTGGGACACAGACACTCTCAAGCATTTTTAGCATGGGCATTATAATCACTTAATTAGGACACAGTTCCTCTCAAGTATTATTAGCATGTGCATTATGATCACTGAGTTAAGATACAAACGCTCTCAAACATTACTAGCATGGGCATTATAATCACTGAGTTAGGACACAAACCCTCTCAAGTATTTTTAGCATGGGCATTATAATCAGGTAGGACATGGACCCTCTCAAGTATTATTAGCATCGGCAGTATAATCACTGAATTGGGACACAGGTCCTGTCAAGTATTATTAGCATGGGCATTATAATCACTGAATTGGGACATAGAGCCTCTCGGGTATTATTGGCATGCCCATTTTAACGAATGAGTTAGAACACACACCCTCTTAAGTATTACTAGAATGGGCATTATAATCACTGAGCTAGGACAAGGACACTCAAATATTATTAGAATGGGCATTAGAATCACTGAGTTAGGACACAGACCCTCTCAAGAATTATTAGCATGGGGATTATAATCACTCGGCTAAGACAAGGACCCTTTCAAGTATTATTAGCATGGGCATTATGATCACTGAGCGAGGACAGCGACCCTTTCAAGTATTATTAGCATTGGCATTATAATCACTGAGTTTGGACACAGAACCTCTCAAGTATTATTAGCATGGGCATTATAATCATTGAGTTAGAACACAGACTCTCTCGAGTATTATTAGCATGGGCATTATACTCACTGAGCTAGGACAAGGACACTCTCAAATATTATTAGCATGGGCATTATAATCAGTAAGACCCAGACCCTCTCAAGTGTTATTACATCTGCATTATAATCATTGAGTTAGGACAAAGACCCTCTCAAGTATTATAAGCATGGACATTCTAATCACTGAATTCGGAAACAGACCCTCTCAAGCATTACTAGCTTGGGCATTATAATCACTGAGTTATGACACAGACCGCCCGAAGTATTATTAGCATGGGCATTATATTCAGTGAGCAAGGAGAAGGACCCTTTCAAGTATTATTAGCATGGGCATTAGAATCACTGAGTTAGGACACAGACCCTCTTAGTTATTATTAGCATGGGCATTATAATCACTGAATTGGGGCAGAAACCCTCTCAAGTATTATTAGCATGGACATTATAATCACTGAACTAGGACAAGGACCCTCTCAAGTATTATTCACATAGGCATTATTATCAGCTAGGACACAGAATCTCTCAAGTATTATTAGCATGGGCATTAGAATCACTGAGTTAGGACACCAACCCTCTCAAGTATTATTAGCATGGGCATTATAATCACTGAATTGGGACACAGACCCTCTCAAGTATTATTAGCATGGACATTATAAACACTGAATTGGGTCCCAGACCCTCTCAAGTATTACTAGCTTGGGCATTATAATCACTGAGTTAGGACACAGACCCGGTCAAGTGTTATTAGCATGGGCATTATAATCACTGTGTTAGGACACAGACCCTCTCAAGTATTATTAGGATGTGCATTATAATCACTGAGTTAGGACACAGACCCTCCCAAGTATTATTAGCATGGGCATTATAATCACTGAATTGGGACACAGAAACTATCAAGTATTATTAGTATGGGCATGATAATCACTGAATTGGGACATGGGCCCTCTCAAATATTCTTAGCATGGGCATTATAATCACTGAATTGGTACATAGACGCTCTCAAGTATTACTAGCATGGGCATTATAATCACTGAGAGAGGACACAAACCCTCTCAAGTATTTTTAGCATGGGCATTATAATCAGTTAGGACATGGACCCTCTCAAGTATTACTAGCATTGGCATTATAATCACTGAATTGGGGCACAGGCCCTCTCAAGTATTATTAGCATGGGCGTCATGATCACTGAATTGGGACATACACCCTCTCAGGTATTATTGGCATGGGCATTATAATCAATGAGTTAGGACACAGACCCTCTTAAGTATTATTAGCATGGGGATTATAATCACTGAGCTAGGACATGGACACTCAAGTATTATTAGAATGGGCATTATAATCACTGAGTTAGGACACAGACCCTCTCAGGTATTATTAGCATGGTGATTATAATCAATGAGCTTGGACAAGGACCCTTTCAAGTATTATTAGCATCAGCATTATAATCAATGAGTTAGGACTCAGACCCTCTCAAGTATTATTAGCATGGTGATTATAATCAATGAGCTTGGAGAAGGACCATTTCAAGTATTGTTAGCATGGGCATTATAATCACTGACTTAGGACAGAGACCCTCTCAAGTATTATTAGCAGGGGGACTATAATCACTGAGCTAGGAAAAGGAACCTTTCAAGTATTATTGGCATGGGAATTATAATCACTGAGATAGGACACAGACCCTCTCAAGTATTATTAGCATGGGCATTATAATCACTGAATTGGGACACAGACCCTCTGAAGTATTATTAGCATGGTTATTATAATCAGTGACTTAGGACACAGACCCTCTCAATTATTATTAGCATGGGCATTATAATCACTGAGCTAGGACAAGGACACTCAAAAGTATTATTAGCATGGGCATTATAATCACTGAATTGGGACACAGACCCTCTCAAGAAATACTAGCTTGGGCATTATAATCACTTAGTTAGGACACAGACCATCTGAAGTATTATTATCATGGGCATTATAATCCCTGAATTGGGACACAGACCCTCTCAGGTATTATTAGCATCGGCATTATAATCACTGACTTAGGACACAGACCCTCTCAAGTATTACTAGCATGGGCATTATAATCAGTTAGGATACACACTCTCTGAAGTAATTTTAGCAAAGGGCATTATAATCACTGAATTGGGACATGGGCTCTCTCAAGTATTCTTAGCATGGGCATTATAATCACTGAATTGGTACATAGACCCTCTCAGGTATTATTAGCATGGGCATTAAAGTCAATGAGTTAGGACACAGACCATCTTAAGTATTATTAGGATGGGCATTATAATCACTGAATTGGGACATGGGCCCTCTGAAGCATTCTTAGCATGGGCATTATAATCACTGAATTGGTACATGGACCCTGTCAGGTATTATTAGCATGGGCATTAAAGTCAATGAGTTAGGACACAGACCATCTTAAGTATTATTAGGATGGGCATTATAATCACTGAGCTAGGACAAGGACACTCAAGTATTATTAGCATGGGCATAATAATCACTGAATTGGGACACAGACACTCTCAAGTATTATTAGCATGGGCATTATAATCACTGAATTAGGACACAGTTTCTCTGAAGTATTATTAGCATGTGTATTATGATCACTGAATTAGGACAGAAACCCTCTCGAATATTAATAGCATTTGCATTATAATCAGTGAGTTAGGACACAAACCCTCTCAAGTATTTCTAGCATGGTCATTATAATCAGTTAGGACATGGACCCTCTCAAGTATTCTTACCATGGGCATTATAATCACTGAATTGGGACACAGACCCTCTCAAGTATTATTAGCATGGGCATTATAATTCACTAAATTGGGACATAAACCCTCTCAGGTATTATTGACATGGGTATTATAATCAAAAAGTTAGGAAACAGACCCTCTAAAGTATTATTAGCATGGGAATTATAATCACTGGGCGAGGACAAGGACACTCAAGTATTATTAGAATGGGCATTAGAATCACTGAGTTAGGACACAGACCCTCACAAGTATTGTTAGCATGGGGATTATAATCACTCAGCCAGGACAAGGACCCTTCAAAGTATTATTAGCATGGGCATTATAATCACTGAGTTAGGACAGAGACCCTCTCAAGTATTATTAGCATGGGGATTATAATCACTGAGGTAGGACAAGGACCCTTTGAAGTATTATTAGCATGGGCATTATACTCACTGGGTTAGGACACAGACCCTCTCAAGTATTATTAGCATGGGCATTATAATCACTGAGTTAGGTCACAGACCCTCTCAAGTATTATTAGCATGGGGATTATAATCACTGAGCTAGGACAAGGACCCTCCCAAGTATTATTAGCATGGGCATTATAATCACTGAGTTAGGACACAGACCCTCTCGAGTATTATTAGCATGGAATTATAATCACTGAGTTAGGTCACAGACCCTCTCAAGTATTATTAGCATGGGGATTATAATCACAGAGATAGGACAAGGACCCTTTCAAGTATTATTAGCATGGGCATTATAATCAGTGATTTAGGACACAGACCCTCTCAAGTATTATTAGCATGGGCATTATAATCACTGAGCTAGGACAAGGACACTCAAGTATTATTAGAATGGGCATTATAATCACTGAGTTAGGACAGAGACACTCTCATGCATTATTAGCATGTGGATTATAATCACTGAGCTAGCACAAGTACCCTTTGAAGTATTATTTGCATGGGGATTTTAATCACTGAGCTAGGACAAGGACCTTTTCAAGTATTATTAGCATTTGCTTTATAATCACTGAGTAATGACACAGACCCTCTCAAGTATTATTAGCATGGGCATTATAATCACTGAATTGTGACACATACCCTCTCAAGTATTATTAGCATGGGCATTATAATCACTCATTTAGGACACAGACCTTCTCAAGTATTATTAGCATGGGCATTATAATCAATTAGTTAGGACTCAGACCATCTCAAGTATTATTAGCATGGGCATTGTAATCACTGAGCTAGGACAGGGACCCTTTCAAGTATTATTAGCATGTGCATTATAATTAGCTAGGACATACACCCTCTAACGTATTATTAGCATGGGCATTATAATCACTGAATTGGGACATAAACCATCTGAGGTATTATTGGCATGGTCATTATAATCAATGAGTTCGGACACAGACCCTCTTCAATATTATTAGCATGGGCATTATAATCACTGACTTAGGACACAGACTCTCTCAAGTATTATTAGCATGGGCATTATAATCAGTGAGTTAGGACACAGATCCTCTCAAGTATTGTTAGCATGGGCATTATAATCACTGAGCTAGGACAAGGACACTCAAGTATTATTAGAATGGGCATTATAATCACTGAGTTAGGATAGAGACCTTCTCAAGTATTATTAGCATGGGGATTAAAATCACTGAGCTAGGACAAGAACCCTTTGAAGTATTATTTGCATGGGAATTATAATCACTGAGCTAGGACAAGGACCTTTTCAAGTATTATTAGGATGGGCTTTATAATCACTGAGTTAGGACACAGACCCTCTCAAGCATTATTTGCATGGGCATTATAATCACTGAATTGGGACACAGACCCTCTGAAGTATTATTAGCATGGGCTTTATAATGATTGAGTTAGGACACAGACCGTCTCAAGTATTATTAGCATCTGCATTATAATGACTAAATTGGGACACAGACCCTGTAAAGTATTATTAGCATGGGCATTATAGTCAGTGATTTAGGACACAGACCCTTTCAAGTATTATTAGCATGGGCATTATAATCACTGAGCTAGGACAAGGATCCTTTCAAGTATTATTAGCATGGGCATTATAATCACTGAGTTAGGACACAGACCCTCTTAAGTATTATTAGCATGGGCATTATAATCACTGACTAAGGACACAGACCCTCTCATGTATTATTAGCATGGGCATTATAATCACTGAGCTAGGACAAGGACCCTTTCAAGTATTATTAGCATGGGCATTATAATCACTGAGTTAGGACACAGACCTTCTCAAATATTATTAGCATGGGCATTATATTCACTGAGCTAGGACAAGGACCGTCTCAAATATTATTATCATGGGCATTATAATCACTGAATTTGGACACAGACCCTCTCAAGTATTACTAGCTTGGGCATTATAATCACTGAGTTAGGACACAGACCCTCTCGAGTATTATTAGCATGGGTATTATGATAACTAAATTGGGGCACAAACCCTCTCAAGTATTATTAGCATGGGCATTATAATCACTGAGCTAGGACAACGACCCTCTCAAGTATTATTAGCATAGGCATTATAATCAGTTAAGACACAGAATCTCTCAAGTATCATTAGCATGGGGATTATAATCACTGAGTTATGACACAGACCCTCTCAAGTATTATTAGCATGTGCATTATAATCACTGAATTGGGACACAGACCCTCTCAAGTATTACTAGCTTCGGCATTATAATCACTGTGTTATGACACAGACCCTCTCAAGTATTATTAGCATGGGCATTATAATCACTGAACTGGGACACAGACACTCTCAAGTATTATTAGCACGGGCATCATAATCACTGAATTGGGACACGGGCCCTCTCAAGTATTCTTAGCATGGGCATTCTAATCACTCAATTGGTACATAGACCCTTTCAGGTATTATTAGCATGGGCATTATAATCACTGACTTAGAACACACACCATCTTAAGTATTATTTGCATGGCCATTATAATCACTGAGCTAGGACGAGGACACTCAAGTATTATTAGCATGGGCATTATAATCACTGAATTGGGACACAGACACTCTCAAGCATTTTTAGCATGGGCATTATAATCACTTAATTAGGACACAGTTCCTCTCAAGTATTATTAGCATGTGCATTATGATCACTGAGTTAAGATACAAACGCTCTCAAACATTACTAGCATGGGCATTATAATCACTGAGTTAGGACACAAACCCTCTCAAGTATTTTTAGCATGGGCATTATAATCAGGTAGGACATGGACCCTCTCAAGTATTATTAGCATCGGCAGTATAATCACTGAATTGGGACACAGGTCCTGTCAAGTATTATTAGCATGGGCATTATAATCACTGAATTGGGACATAGAGCCTCTCGGGTATTATTGGCATGCCCATTTTAACGAATGAGTTAGAACACACACCCTCTTAAGTATTACTAGAATGGGCATTATAATCACTGAGCTAGGACAAGGACACTCAAATATTATTAGAATGGGCATTAGAATCACTGAGTTAGGACACAGACCCTCTCAAGAATTATTAGCATGGGGATTATAATCACTCGGCTAAGACAAGGACCCTTTCAAGTATTATTAGCATGGGCATTATGATCACTGAGCGAGGACAGCGACCCTTTCAAGTATTATTAGCATTGGCATTATAATCACTGAGTTTGGACACAGAACCTCTCAAGTATTATTAGCATGGGCATTATAATCATTGAGTTAGAACACAGACTCTCTCGAGTATTATTAGCATGGGCATTATACTCACTGAGCTAGGACAAGGACACTCTCAAATATTATTAGCATGGGCATTATAATCAGTAAGACCCAGACCCTCTCAAGTGTTATTACATCTGCATTATAATCATTGAGTTAGGACAAAGACCCTCTCAAGTATTATAAGCATGGACATTCTAATCACTGAATTCGGAAACAGACCCTCTCAAGCATTACTAGCTTGGGCATTATAATCACTGAGTTATGACACAGACCGCCCGAAGTATTATTAGCATGGGCATTATATTCAGTGAGCAAGGAGAAGGACCCTTTCAAGTATTATTAGCATGGGCATTAGAATCACTGAGTTAGGACACAGACCCTCTTAGTTATTATTAGCATGGGCATTATAATCACTGAATTGGGGCAGAAACCCTCTCAAGTATTATTAGCATGGACATTATAATCACTGAACTAGGACAAGGACCCTCTCAAGTATTATTCACATAGGCATTATTATCAGCTAGGACACAGAATCTCTCAAGTATTATTAGCATGGGCATTAGAATCACTGAGTTAGGACACCAACCCTCTCAAGTATTATTAGCATGGGCATTATAATCACTGAATTGGGACACAGACCCTCTCAAGTATTATTAGCATGGACATTATAAACACTGAATTGGGTCCCAGACCCTCTCAAGTATTACTAGCTTGGGCATTATAATCACTGAGTTAGGACACAGACCCGGTCAAGTGTTATTAGCATGGGCATTATAATCACTGTGTTAGGACACAGACCCTCTCAAGTATTATTAGCATGTGCATTATAATCACTGAGTTAGGACACAGACCCTCTCAAGTATTATTAGCATGGGCATTATAATCACTGAATTGGGACACAGAAACTATCAAGTATTATTAGTATGGGCATGATAATCACTGAATTGGGACATGGGCCCTCTCAAATATTCTTAGCATGGGCATTATAATCACTGAATTGGTACATAGACGCTCTCAAGTATTACTAGCATGGGCATTATAATCACTGAGAGAGGACACAAACCCTCTCAAGTATTTTTAGCATGGGCATTATAATCAGTTAGGACATGGACCCTCTCAAGTATTACTAGCATTGGCATTATAATCACTGAATTGGGGCACAGGCCCTCTCAAGTATTATTAGCATGGGCGTCATGATCACTGAATTGGGACATACACCCTCTCAGGTATTATTGGCATGGGCATTATAATCAATGAGTTAGGACACAGACCCTCTTAAGTATTATTAGCATGGGGATTATAATCACTGAGCTAGGACATGGACACTCAAGTATTATTAGAATGGGCATTATAATCACTGAGTTAGGACACAGACCCTCTCAGGTATTATTAGCATGGTGATTATAATCAATGAGCTTGGACAAGGACCCTTTCAAGTATTATTAGCATCAGCATTATAATCAATGAGTTAGGACTCAGACCCTCTCAAGTATTATTAGCATGGTGATTATAATCAATGAGCTTGGAGAAGGACCATTTCAAGTATTGTTAGCATGGGCATTATAATCACTGACTTAGGACAGAGACCCTCTCAAGTATTATTAGCAGGGGGACTATAATCACTGAGCTAGGAAAAGGAACCTTTCAAGTATTATTGGCATGGGAATTATAATCACTGAGATAGGACACAGACCCTCTCAAGTATTATTAGCATGGGCATTATAATCACTGAATTGGGACACAGACCTTCTGAAGTATTATTGGCATGGTTATTATAATCAGTGACTTAGGACACAGACCCTCTCAATTATTATTAGCATGGGCATTATAATCACTGAACTAGGACAAGGACACTCAAAAGTATTATTAGCATGGGCATTATAATCACTGAATTGGGACACAGACCCTCTCAAGAAATACTAGCTTGGGCATTATAATCACTTAGTTAGGACACAGACCATCTGAAGTATTATTATCATGGGCATTATAATCCCTGAATTGGGACACAGACCCTCTCAGGTATTATTAGCATCGGCATTATAATCACTGACTTAGGACACAGACCCTCTCAAGTATTACTAGCATGGGCATTATAATCAGTTAGGATACACACTCTCTGAAGTAATTTTAGCAAAGGGCATTATAATCACTGAATTGGGACATGGGCTCTCTCAAGTATTCTTAGCATGGGCATTATAATCACTGAATTGGTACATAGACCCTCTCAGGTATTATTAGCATGGGCATTAAAGTCAATGAGTTAGGACACAGACCATCTTAAGTATTATTAGGATGGGCATTATAATCACTGAATTGGGACATGGGCCCTCTGAAGCATTCTTAGCATGGGCATTATAATCACTGAATTGGTACATGGACCCTGTCAGGTATTATTAGCATGGGCATTAAAGTCAATGAGTTAGGACACAGACCATCTTAAGTATTATTAGGATGGGCATTATAATCACTGAGCTAGGACAAGGACACTCAAGTATTATTAGCATGGGCATAATAATCACTGAATTGGGACACAGACACTCTCAAGTATTATTAGCATGGGCATTATAATCACTGAATTAGGACACAGTTTCTCTGAAGTATTATTAGCATGTGTATTATGATCACTGAATTAGGACAGAAACCCTCTCGAATATTAATAGCATTTGCATTATAATCAGTGAGTTAGGACACAAACCCTCTCAAGTATTTCTAGCATGGTCATTATAATCAGTTAGGACATGGACCCTCTCAAGTATTCTTACCATGGGCATTATAATCACTGAATTGGGACACAGACCCTCTCAAGTATTATTAGCATGGGCATTATAATTCACTAAATTGGGACATAAACCCTCTCAGGTATTATTGGCATGGGTATTATAATCAAAAAGTTAGGAAACAGACCCTCTAAAGTATTATTAGCATGGGAATTATAATCACTGGGCGAGGACAAGGACACTCAAGTATTATTAGAATGGGCATTAGAATCACTGAGTTAGGACACAGACCCTCACAAGTATTGTTAGCATGGGGATTATAATCACTCAGCCAGGACAAGGACCCTTCAAAGTATTATTAGCATGGGCATTATAATCACTGAGTTAGGACAGAGACCCTCTCAAGTATTATTAGCATGGGGATTATAATCACTGAGGTAGGACAAGGACCCTTTGAAGTATTATTAGCATGGGCATTATACTCACTGGGTTAGGACACAGACCCTCTCAAGTATTATTAGCATGGGCATTATAATCACTGAGTTAGGTCACAGACCCTCTCAAGTATTATTAGCATGGGGATTATAATCACTGAGCTAGGACAAGGACCCTCCCAAGTATTATTAGCATGGGCATTATAATCACTGAGTTAGGACACAGACCCTCTCGAGTATTATTAGCATGGAATTATAATCACTGAGTTAGGTCACAGACCCTCTCAAGTATTATTAGCATGGGGATTATAATCACAGAGATAGGACAAGGACCCTTTCAAGTATTATTAGCATGGGCATTATAATCAGTGATTTAGGACACAGACCCTCTCAAGTATTATTAGCATGGGCATTATAATCACTGAGCTAGGACAAGGACACTCAAGTATTATTAGAATGGGCATTATAATCACTGAGTTAGGACAGAGACACTCTCATGCATTATTAGCATGTGGATTATAATCACTGAGCTAGCACAAGTACCCTTTGAAGTATTATTTGCATGGGGATTTTAATCACTGAGCTAGGACAAGGACCTTTTCAAGTATTATTAGCATTTGCTTTATAATCACTGAGTAATGACACAGACCCTCTCAAGTATTATTAGCATGGGCATTATAATCACTGAATTGTGACACATACCCTCTCAAGTATTATTAGCATGGGCATTATAATCACTCATTTAGGACACAGACCTTCTCAAGTATTATTAGCATGGGCATTATAATCAATTAGTTAGGACTCAGACCATCTCAAGTATTATTAGCATGGGCATTGTAATCACTGAGCTAGGACAGGGACCCTTTCAAGTATTATTAGCATGTGCATTATAATTAGCTAGGACATACACCCTCTAACGTATTATTAGCATGGGCATTATAATCACTGAATTGGGACATAAACCATCTGAGGTATTATTGGCATGGTCATTATAATCAATGAGTTCGGACACAGACCCTCTTCAATATTATTAGCATGGGCATTATAATCACTGACTTAGGACACAGACTCTCTCAAGTATTATTAGCATGGGCATTATAATCAGTGAGTTAGGACACAGATACTCTCAAGTATTGTTAGCATGGGCATTATAATCACTGAGCTAGGACAAGGACACTCAAGTATTATTAGAATGCGCATTATAATCACTGAGTTAGGATAGAGACCTTCTCAAGTATTATTAGCATGGGGATTAAAATCACTGAGCTAGGACAAGAACCCTTTGAAGTATTATTTGCATGGGAATTATAATCACTGAGCTAGGACAAGGACCTTTTCAAGTATTATTAGGATGGGCTTTATAATCACTGAGTTAGGACACAGACCCTCTCAAGCATTATTTGCATGGGCATTATAATCACTGAATTGGGACACAGACCCTCTGAAGTATTATTAGCATGGGCTTTATAATGATTGAGTTAGGACACAGACCGTCTCAAGTATTATTAGCATCTGCATTATAATGACTAAATTGGGACACAGACCCTGTAAAGTATTATTAGCATGGGCATTATAGTCAGTGATTTAGGACACAGACCCTTTCAAGTATTATTAGCATGGGCATTATAATCACTGAGCTAGGACAAGGATCCTTTCAAGTATTATTAGCATGGGCATTATAATCACTGAGTTAGGACACAGACCCTCTTAAGTATTATTAGCATGGGCATTATAATCACTGACTAAGGACACAGACCCTCTCATGTATTATTAGCATGGGCATTATAATCACTGAGCTAGGACAAGGACCCTTTCAAGTATTATTAGCATGGGCATTATAATCACTGAGTTAGGACACAGACCTTCTCAAATATTATTAGCATGGGCATTATATTCACTGAGCTAGGACAAGGACCGTCTCAAATATTATTATCATGGGCATTATAATCACTGAATTTGGACACAGACCCTCTCAAGTATTACTAGCTTGGGCATTATAATCACTGAGTTAGGACACAGACCCTCTCGAGTATTATTAGCATGGGTATTATGATAACTAAATTGGGGCACAAACCCTCTCAAGTATTATTAGCATGGGCATTATAATCACTGAGCTAGGACAACGACCCTCTCAAGTATTATTAGCATAGGCATTATAATCAGTTAAGACACAGAATCTCTCAAGTATCATTAGCATGGGGATTATAATCACTGAGTTATGACACAGACCCTCTCAAGTATTATTAGCATGGGCATTATAATCACTGAATTGGGACACAGACCCTCTCAAGTATTACTAGCTTCGGCATTATAATCACTGTGTTATGACACAGACCCTCTCAAGTATTATTAGCATGGGCATTATAATCACTGAACTGGGACACAGACACTCTCAAGTATTATTAGCACGGGCATCATAATCACTGAATTGGGACACGGGCCCTCTCAAGTATTCTTAGCATGGGCATTCTAATCACTCAATTGGTACATAGACCCTTTCAGGTATTATTAGCATGGGCATTATAATCACTGACTTAGAACACACACCATCTTAAGTATTATTTGCATGGCCATTATAATCACTGAGCTAGGACGAGGACACTCAAGTATTATTAGCATGGGCATTATAATCACTGAATTGGGACACAGACACTCTCAAGCATTTTTAGCATGGGCATTATAATCACTTAATTAGGACACAGTTCCTCTCAAGTATTATTAGCATGTGCATTATGATCACTGAGTTAAGATACAAACGCTCTCAAACATTACTAGCATGGGCATTATAATCACTGAGTTAGGACACAAACCCTCTCAAGTATTTTTAGCATGGGCATTATAATCAGGTAGGACATGGACCCTCTCAAGTATTATTAGCATCGGCAGTATAATCACTGAATTGGGACACAGGTCCTGTCAAGTATTATTAGCATGGGCATTATAATCACTGAATTGGGACATAGAGCCTCTCGGGTATTATTGGCATGCCCATTTTAACGAATGAGTTAGAACACACACCCTCTTAAGTATTACTAGAATGGGCATTATAATCACTGAGCTAGGACAAGGACACTCAAATATTATTAGAATGGGCATTAGAATCACTGAGTTAGGACACAGACCCTCTCAAGAATTATTAGCATGGGGATTATAATCACTCGGCTAAGACAAGGACCCTTTCAAGTATTATTAGCATGGGCATTATGATCACTGAGCGAGGACAGCGACCCTTTCAAGTATTATTAGCATTGGCATTATAATCACTGAGTTTGGACACAGAACCTCTCAAGTATTATTAGCATGGGCATTATAATCATTGAGTTAGAACACAGACTCTCTCGAGTATTATTAGCATGGGCATTATACTCACTGAGCTAGGACAAGGACACTCTCAAATATTATTAGCATGGGCATTATAATCAGTAAGACCCAGACCCTCTCAAGTGTTATTACATCTGCATTATAATCATTGAGTTAGGACAAAGACCCTCTCAAGTATTATAAGCATGGACATTCTAATCACTGAATTCGGAAACAGACCCTCTCAAGCATTACTAGCTTGGGCATTATAATCACTGAGTTATGACACAGACCGCCCGAAGTATTATTAGCATGGGCATTATATTCAGTGAGCAAGGAGAAGGACCCTTTCAAGTATTATTAGCATGGGCATTAGAATCACTGAGTTAGGACACAGACCCTCTTAGTTATTATTAGCATGGGCATTATAATCACTGAATTGGGGCAGAAACCCTCTCAAGTATTATTAGCATGGACATTATAATCACTGAACTAGGACAAGGACCCTCTCAAGTATTATTCACATAGGCATTATTATCAGCTAGGACACAGAATCTCTCAAGTATTATTAGCATGGGCATTAGAATCACTGAGTTAGGACACCAACCCTCTCAAGTATTATTAGCATGGGCATTATAATCACTGAATTGGGACACAGACCCTCTCAAGTATTATTAGCATGGACATTATAAACACTGAATTGGGTCCCAGACCCTCTCAAGTATTACTAGCTTGGGCATTATAATCACTGAGTTAGGACACAGACCCGGTCAAGTGTTATTAGCATGGGCATTATAATCACTGTGTTAGGACACAGACCCTCTCAAGTATTATTAGCATGTGCATTATAATCACTGAGTTAGGACACAGACCCTCCCAAGTATTATTAGCATGGGCATTATAATCACTGAATTGGGACACAGAAACTATCAAGTATTATTAGTATGGGCATGATAATCACTGAATTGGGACATGGGCCCTCTCAAATATTCTTAGCATGGGCATTATAATCACTGAATTGGTACATAGACGCTCTCAAGTATTACTAGCATGGGCATTATAATCACTGAGAGAGGACACAAACCCTCTCAAGTATTTTTAGCATGGGCATTATAATCAGTTAGGACATGGACCCTCTCAAGTATTACTAGCATTGGCATTATAATCACTGAATTGGGGCACAGGCCCTCTCAAGTATTATTAGCATGGGCGTCATGATCACTGAATTGGGACATACACCCTCTCAGGTATTATTGGCATGGGCATTATAATCAATGAGTTAGGACACAGACCCTCTTAAGTATTATTAGCATGGGGATTATAATCACTGAGCTAGGACATGGACACTCAAGTATTATTAGAATGGGCATTATAATCACTGAGTTAGGACACAGACCCTCTCAGGTATTATTAGCATGGTGATTATAATCAATGAGCTTGGACAAGGACCCTTTCAAGTATTATTAGCATCAGCATTATAATCAATGAGTTAGGACTCAGACCCTCTCAAGTATTATTAGCATGGTGATTATAATCAATGAGCTTGGAGAAGGACCATTTCAAGTATTGTTAGCATGGGCATTATAATCACTGACTTAGGACAGAGACCCTCTCAAGTATTATTAGCAGGGGGACTATAATCACTGAGCTAGGAAAAGGAACCTTTCAAGTATTATTGGCATGGGAATTATAATCACTGAGATAGGACACAGACCCTCTCAAGTATTATTAGCATGGGCATTATAATCACTGAATTGGGACACAGACCCTCTGAAGTATTATTAGCATGGTTATTATAATCAGTGACTTAGGACACAGACCCTCTCAATTATTATTAGCATGGGCATTATAATCACTGAGCTAGGACAAGGACACTCAAAAGTATTATTAGCATGGGCATTATAATCACTGAATTGGGACACAGACCCTCTCAAGAAATACTAGCTTGGGCATTATAATCACTTAGTTAGGACACAGACCATCTGAAGTATTATTATCATGGGCATTATAATCCCTGAATTGGGACACAGACCCTCTCAGGTATTATTAGCATCGGCATTATAATCACTGACTTAGGACACAGACCCTCTCAAGTATTACTAGCATGGGCATTATAATCAGTTAGGATACACACTCTCTGAAGTAATTTTAGCAAAGGGCATTATAATCACTGAATTGGGACATGGGCTCTCTCAAGTATTCTTAGCATGGGCATTATAATCACTGAATTGGTACATAGACCCTCTCAGGTATTATTAGCATGGGCATTAAAGTCAATGAGTTAGGACACAGACCATCTTAAGTATTATTAGGATGGGCATTATAATCACTGAATTGGGACATGGGCCCTCTGAAGCATTCTTAGCATGGGCATTATAATCACTGAATTGGTACATGGACCCTGTCAGGTATTATTAGCATGGGCATTAAAGTCAATGAGTTAGGACACAGACCATCTTAAGTATTATTAGGATGGGCATTATAATCACTGAGCTAGGACAAGGACACTCAAGTATTATTAGCATGGGCATAATAATCACTGAATTGGGACACAGACACTCTCAAGTATTATTAGCATGGGCATTATAATCACTGAATTAGGACACAGTTTCTCTGAAGTATTATTAGCATGTGTATTATGATCACTGAATTAGGACAGAAACCCTCTCGAATATTAATAGCATTTGCATTATAATCAGTGAGTTAGGACACAAACCCTCTCAAGTATTTCTAGCATGGTCATTATAATCAGTTAGGACATGGACCCTCTCAAGTATTCTTACCATGGGCATTATAATCACTGAATTGGGACACAGACCCTCTCAAGTATTATTAGCATGGGCATTATAATTCACTAAATTGGGACATAAACCCTCTCAGGTATTATTGGCATGGGTATTATAATCAAAAAGTTAGGAAACAGACCCTCTAAAGTATTATTAGCATGGGAATTATAATCACTGGGCGAGGACAAGGACACTCAAGTATTATTAGAATGGGCATTAGAATCACTGAGTTAGGACACAGACCCTCACAAGTATTGTTAGCATGGGGATTATAATCACTCAGCCAGGACAAGGACCCTTCAAAGTATTATTAGCATGGGCATTATAATCACTGAGTTAGGACAGAGACCCTCTCAAGTATTATTAGCATGGGGATTATAATCACTGAGGTAGGACAAGGACCCTTTGAAGTATTATTAGCATGGGCATTATACTCACTGGGTTAGGACACAGACCCTCTCAAGTATTATTAGCATGGGCATTATAATCACTGAGTTAGGTCACAGACCCTCTCAAGTATTATTAGCATGGGGATTATAATCACTGAGCTAGGACAAGGACCCTCCCAAGTATTATTAGCATGGGCATTATAATCACTGAGTTAGGACACAGACCCTCTCGAGTATTATTAGCATGGAATTATAATCACTGAGTTAGGTCACAGACCCTCTCAAGTATTATTAGCATGGGGATTATAATCACAGAGATAGGACAAGGACCCTTTCAAGTATTATTAGCATGGGCATTATAATCAGTGATTTAGGACACAGACCCTCTCAAGTATTATTAGCATGGGCATTATAATCACTGAGCTAGGACAAGGACACTCAAGTATTATTAGAATGGGCATTATAATCACTGAGTTAGGACAGAGACACTCTCATGCATTATTAGCATGTGGATTATAATCACTGAGCTAGCACAAGTACCCTTTGAAGTATTATTTGCATGGGGATTTTAATCACTGAGCTAGGACAAGGACCTTTTCAAGTATTATTAGCATTTGCTTTATAATCACTGAGTAATGACACAGACCCTCTCAAGTATTATTAGCATGGGCATTATAATCACTGAATTGTGACACATACCCTCTCAAGTATTATTAGCATGGGCATTATAATCACTCATTTAGGACACAGACCTTCTCAAGTATTATTAGCATGGGCATTATAATCAATTAGTTAGGACTCAGACCATCTCAAGTATTATTAGCATGGGCATTGTAATCACTGAGCTAGGACAGGGACCCTTTCAAGTATTATTAGCATGTGCATTATAATTAGCTAGGACATACACCCTCTAACGTATTATTAGCATGGGCATTATAATCACTGAATTGGGACATAAACCATCTGAGGTATTATTGGCATGGTCATTATAATCAATGAGTTCGGACACAGACCCTCTTCAATATTATTAGCATGGGCATTATAATCACTGACTTAGGACACAGACTCTCTCAAGTATTATTAGCATGGGCATTATAATCAGTGAGTTAGGACACAGATCCTCTCAAGTATTGTTAGCATGGGCATTATAATCACTGAGCTAGGACAAGGACACTCAAGTATTATTAGAATGCGCATTATAATCACTGAGTTAGGATAGAGACCTTCTCAAGTATTATTAGCATGGGGATTAAAATCACTGAGCTAGGACAAGAACCCTTTGAAGTATTATTTGCATGGGAATTATAATCACTGAGCTAGGACAAGGACCTTTTCAAGTATTATTAGGATGGGCTTTATAATCACTGAGTTAGGACACAGACCCTCTCAAGCATTATTTGCATGGGCATTATAATCACTGAATTGGGACACAGACCCTCTGAAGTATTATTAGCATGGGCTTTATAATGATTGAGTTAGGACACAGACCGTCTCAAGTATTATTAGCATCTGCATTATAATGACTAAATTGGGACACAGACCCTGTAAAGTATTATTAGCATGGGCATTATAGTCAGTGATTTAGGACACAGACCCTTTCAAGTATTATTAGCATGGGCATTATAATCACTGAGCTAGGACAAGGATCCTTTCAAGTATTATTAGCATGGGCATTATAATCACTGAGTTAGGACACAGACCCTCTTAAGTATTATTAGCATGGGCATTATAATCACTGACTAAGGACACAGACCCTCTCATGTATTATTAGCATGGGCATTATAATCACTGAGCTAGGACAAGGACCCTTTCAAGTATTATTAGCATGGGCATTATAATCACTGAGTTAGGACACAGACCTTCTCAAATATTATTAGCATGGGCATTATATTCACTGAGCTAGGACAAGGACCGTCTCAAATATTATTATCATGGGCATTATAATCACTGAATTTGGACACAGACCCTCTCAAGTATTACTAGCTTGGGCATTATAATCACTGAGTTAGGACACAGACCCTCTCGAGTATTATTAGCATGGGTATTATGATAACTAAATTGGGGCACAAACCCTCTCAAGTATTATTAGCATGGGCATTATAATCACTGAGCTAGGACAACGACCCTCTCAAGTATTATTAGCATAGGCATTATAATCAGTTAAGACACAGAATCTCTCAAGTATCATTAGCATGGGGATTATAATCACTGAGTTATGACACAGACCCTCTCAAGTATTATTAGCATGGGCATTATAATCACTGAATTGGGACACAGACCCTCTCAAGTATTACTAGCTTCGGCATTATAATCACTGTGTTATGACACAGACCCTCTCAAGTATTATTAGCATGGGCATTATAATCACTGAACTGGGACACAGACACTCTCAAGTATTATTAGCACGGGCATCATAATCACTGAATTGGGACACGGGCCCTCTCAAGTATTCTTAGCATGGGCATTCTAATCACTCAATTGGTACATAGACCCTTTCAGGTATTATTAGCATGGGCATTATAATCACTGACTTAGAACACACACCATCTTAAGTATTATTTGCATGGCCATTATAATCACTGAGCTAGGACGAGGACACTCAAGTATTATTAGCATGGGCATTATAATCACTGAATTGGGACACAGACACTCTCAAGCATTTTTAGCATGGGCATTATAATCACTTAATTAGGACACAGTTCCTCTCAAGTATTATTAGCATGTGCATTATGATCACTGAGTTAAGATACAAACGCTCTCAAACATTACTAGCATGGGCATTATAATCACTGAGTTAGGACACAAACCCTCTCAAGTATTTTTAGCATGGGCATTATAATCAGGTAGGACATGGACCCTCTCAAGTATTATTAGCATCGGCAGTATAATCACTGAATTGGGACACAGGTCCTGTCAAGTATTATTAGCATGGGCATTATAATCACTGAATTGGGACATAGAGCCTCTCGGGTATTATTGGCATGCCCATTTTAACGAATGAGTTAGAACACACACCCTCTTAAGTATTACTAGAATGGGCATTATAATCACTGAGCTAGGACAAGGACACTCAAATATTATTAGAATGGGCATTAGAATCACTGAGTTAGGACACAGACCCTCTCAAGAATTATTAGCATGGGGATTATAATCACTCGGCTAAGACAAGGACCCTTTCAAGTATTATTAGCATGGGCATTATGATCACTGAGCGAGGACAGCGACCCTTTCAAGTATTATTAGCATTGGCATTATAATCACTGAGTTTGGACACAGAACCTCTCAAGTATTATTAGCATGGGCATTATAATCATTGAGTTAGAACACAGACTCTCTCGAGTATTATTAGCATGGGCATTATACTCACTGAGCTAGGACAAGGACACTCTCAAATATTATTAGCATGGGCATTATAATCAGTAAGACCCAGACCCTCTCAAGTGTTATTACATCTGCATTATAATCATTGAGTTAGGACAAAGACCCTCTCAAGTATTATAAGCATGGACATTCTAATCACTGAATTCGGAAACAGACCCTCTCAAGCATTACTAGCTTGGGCATTATAATCACTGAGTTATGACACAGACCGCCCGAAGTATTATTAGCATGGGCATTATATTCAGTGAGCAAGGAGAAGGACCCTTTCAAGTATTATTAGCATGGGCATTAGAATCACTGAGTTAGGACACAGACCCTCTTAGTTATTATTAGCATGGGCATTATAATCACTGAATTGGGGCAGAAACCCTCTCAAGTATTATTAGCATGGACATTATAATCACTGAACTAGGACAAGGACCCTCTCAAGTATTATTCACATAGGCATTATTATCAGCTAGGACACAGAATCTCTCAAGTATTATTAGCATGGGCATTAGAATCACTGAGTTAGGACACCAACCCTCTCAAGTATTATTAGCATGGGCATTATAATCACTGAATTGGGACACAGACCCTCTCAAGTATTATTAGCATGGACATTATAAACACTGAATTGGGTCCCAGACCCTCTCAAGTATTACTAGCTTGGGCATTATAATCACTGAGTTAGGACACAGACCCGGTCAAGTGTTATTAGCATGGGCATTATAATCACTGTGTTAGGACACAGACCCTCTCAAGTATTATTAGCATGTGCATTATAATCACTGAGTTAGGACACAGACCCTCCCAAGTATTATTAGCATGGGCATTATAATCACTGAATTGGGACACAGAAACTATCAAGTATTATTAGTATGGGCATGATAATCACTGAATTGGGACATGGGCCCTCTCAAATATTCTTAGCATGGGCATTATAATCACTGAATTGGTACATAGACGCTCTCAAGTATTACTAGCATGGGCATTATAATCACTGAGAGAGGACACAAACCCTCTCAAGTATTTTTAGCATGGGCATTATAATCAGTTAGGACATGGACCCTCTCAAGTATTACTAGCATTGGCATTATAATCACTGAATTGGGGCACAGGCCCTCTCAAGTATTATTAGCATGGGCGTCATGATCACTGAATTGGGACATACACCCTCTCAGGTATTATTGGCATGGGCATTATAATCAATGAGTTAGGACACAGACCCTCTTAAGTATTATTAGCATGGGGATTATAATCACTGAGCTAGGACATGGACACTCAAGTATTATTAGAATGGGCATTATAATCACTGAGTTAGGACACAGACCCTCTCAGGTATTATTAGCATGGTGATTATAATCAATGAGCTTGGACAAGGACCCTTTCAAGTATTATTAGCATCAGCATTATAATCAATGAGTTAGGACTCAGACCCTCTCAAGTATTATTAGCATGGTGATTATAATCAATGAGCTTGGAGAAGGACCATTTCAAGTATTGTTAGCATGGGCATTATAATCACTGACTTAGGACAGAGACCCTCTCAAGTATTATTAGCAGGGGGACTATAATCACTGAGCTAGGAAAAGGAACCTTTCAAGTATTATTGGCATGGGAATTATAATCACTGAGATAGGACACAGACCCTCTCAAGTATTATTAGCATGGGCATTATAATCACTGAATTGGGACACAGACCCTCTGAAGTATTATTAGCATGGTTATTATAATCAGTGACTTAGGACACAGACCCTCTCAATTATTATTAGCATGGGCATTATAATCACTGAGCTAGGACAAGGACACTCAAAAGTATTATTAGCATGGGCATTATAATCACTGAATTGGGACACAGACCCTCTCAAGAAATACTAGCTTGGGCATTATAATCACTTAGTTAGGACACAGACCATCTGAAGTATTATTATCATGGGCATTATAATCCCTGAATTGGGACACAGACCCTCTCAGGTATTATTAGCATCGGCATTATAATCACTGACTTAGGACACAGACCCTCTCAAGTATTACTAGCATGGGCATTATAATCAGTTAGGATACACACTCTCTGAAGTAATTTTAGCAAAGGGCATTATAATCACTGAATTGGGACATGGGCTCTCTCAAGTATTCTTAGCATGGGCATTATAATCACTGAATTGGTACATAGACCCTCTCAGGTATTATTAGCATGGGCATTAAAGTCAATGAGTTAGGACACAGACCATCTTAAGTATTATTAGGATGGGCAATTATAATCACTGAATTGGGACATGGGCCCTCTGAAGCATTCTTACATGGGCATTATAATCACTGAATTGGTACATGGACCCTGTCAGGTATTATTAGCATGGGCATTAAAGTCAATGAGTTAGGACACAGACCATCTTAAGTATTATTAGGATGGGCATTATAATCACTGAGCTAGGACAAGGACACTCAAGTATTATTAGCATGGGCATAATAATCACTGAATTGGGACACAGACACTCTCAAGTATTATTAGCATGGGCATTATAATCACTGAATTAGGACACAGTTTCTCTGAAGTATTATTAGCATGTGTATTATGATCACTGAATTAGGACAGAAACCCTCTCGAATATTAATAGCATTTGCATTATAATCAGTGAGTTAGGACACAAACCCTCTCAAGTATTTCTAGCATGGTCATTATAATCAGTTAGGACATGGACCCTCTCAAGTATTCTTACCATGGGCATTATAATCACTGAATTGGGACACAGACCCTCTCAAGTATTATTAGCATGGGCATTATAATTCACTAAATTGGGACATAAACCCTCTCAGGTATTATTGGCATGGGTATTATAATCAAAAAGTTAGGAAACAGACCCTCTAAAGTATTATTAGCATGGGAATTATAATCACTGGGCGAGGACAAGGACACTCAAGTATTATTAGAATGGGCATTAGAATCACTGAGTTAGGACACAGACCCTCACAAGTATTGTTAGCATGGGGATTATAATCACTCAGCCAGGACAAGGACCCTTCAAAGTATTATTAGCATGGGCATTATAATCACTGAGTTAGGACAGAGACCCTCTCAAGTATTATTAGCATGGGGATTATAATCACTGAGGTAGGACAAGGACCCTTTGAAGTATTATTAGCATGGGCATTATACTCACTGGGTTAGGACACAGACCCTCTCAAGTATTATTAGCATGGGCATTATAATCACTGAGTTAGGTCACAGACCCTCTCAAGTATTATTAGCATGGGGATTATAATCACTGAGCTAGGACAAGGACCCTCCCAAGTATTATTAGCATGGGCATTATAATCACTGAGTTAGGACACAGACCCTCTCGAGTATTATTAGCATGGAATTATAATCACTGAGTTAGGTCACAGACCCTCTCAAGTATTATTAGCATGGGGATTATAATCACAGAGATAGGACAAGGACCCTTTCAAGTATTATTAGCATGGGCATTATAATCAGTGATTTAGGACACAGACCCTCTCAAGTATTATTAGCATGGGCATTATAATCACTGAGCTAGGACAAGGACACTCAAGTATTATTAGAATGGGCATTATAATCACTGAGTTAGGACAGAGACACTCTCATGCATTATTAGCATGTGGATTATAATCACTGAGCTAGCACAAGTACCCTTTGAAGTATTATTTGCATGGGGATTTTAATCACTGAGCTAGGACAAGGACCTTTTCAAGTATTATTAGCATTTGCTTTATAATCACTGAGTAATGACACAGACCCTCTCAAGTATTATTAGCATGGGCATTATAATCACTGAATTGTGACACATACCCTCTCAAGTATTATTAGCATGGGCATTATAATCACTCATTTAGGACACAGACCTTCTCAAGTATTATTAGCATGGGCATTATAATCAATTAGTTAGGACTCAGACCATCTCAAGTATTATTAGCATGGGCATTGTAATCACTGAGCTAGGACAGGGACCCTTTCAAGTATTATTAGCATGTGCATTATAATTAGCTAGGACATACACCCTCTAACGTATTATTAGCATGGGCATTATAATCACTGAATTGGGACATAAACCATCTGAGGTATTATTGGCATGGTCATTATAATCAATGAGTTCGGACACAGACCCTCTTCAATATTATTAGCATGGGCATTATAATCACTGACTTAGGACACAGACTCTCTCAAGTATTATTAGCATGGGCATTATAATCAGTGAGTTAGGACACAGATCCTCTCAAGTATTGTTAGCATGGGCATTATAATCACTGAGCTAGGACAAGGACACTCAAGTATTATTAGAATGCGCATTATAATCACTGAGTTAGGATAGAGACCTTCTCAAGTATTATTAGCATGGGGATTAAAATCACTGAGCTAGGACAAGAACCCTTTGAAGTATTATTTGCATGGGAATTATAATCACTGAGCTAGGACAAGGACCTTTTCAAGTATTATTAGGATGGGCTTTATAATCACTGAGTTAGGACACAGACCCTCTCAAGCATTATTTGCATGGGCATTATAATCACTGAATTGGGACACAGACCCTCTGAAGTATTATTAGCATGGGCTTTATAATGATTGAGTTAGGACACAGACCGTCTCAAGTATTATTAGCATCTGCATTATAATGACTAAATTGGGACACAGACCCTGTAAAGTATTATTAGCATGGGCATTATAGTCAGTGATTTAGGACACAGACCCTTTCAAGTATTATTAGCATGGGCATTATAATCACTGAGCTAGGACAAGGATCCTTTCAAGTATTATTAGCATGGGCATTATAATCACTGAGTTAGGACACAGACCCTCTTAAGTATTATTAGCATGGGCATTATAATCACTGACTAAGGACACAGACCCTCTCATGTATTATTAGCATGGGCATTATAATCACTGAGCTAGGACAAGGACCCTTTCAAGTATTATTAGCATGGGCATTATAATCACTGAGTTAGGACACAGACCTTCTCAAATATTATTAGCATGGGCATTATATTCACTGAGCTAGGACAAGGACCGTCTCAAATATTATTATCATGGGCATTATAATCACTGAATTTGGACACAGACCCTCTCAAGTATTACTAGCTTGGGCATTATAATCACTGAGTTAGGACACAGACCCTCTCGAGTATTATTAGCATGGGTATTATGATAACTAAATTGGGGCACAAACCCTCTCAAGTATTATTAGCATGGGCATTATAATCACTGAGCTAGGACAACGACCCTCTCAAGTATTATTAGCATAGGCATTATAATCAGTTAAGACACAGAATCTCTCAAGTATCATTAGCATGGGGATTATAATCACTGAGTTATGACACAGACCCTCTCAAGTATTATTAGCATGGGCATTATAATCACTGAATTGGGACACAGACCCTCTCAAGTATTACTAGCTTCGGCATTATAATCACTGTGTTATGACACAGACCCTCTCAAGTATTATTAGCATGGGCATTATAATCACTGAACTGGGACACAGACACTCTCAAGTATTATTAGCACGGGCATCATAATCACTGAATTGGGACACGGGCCCTCTCAAGTATTCTTAGCATGGGCATTCTAATCACTCAATTGGTACATAGACCCTTTCAGGTATTATTAGCATGGGCATTATAATCACTGACTTAGAACACACACCATCTTAAGTATTATTTGCATGGCCATTATAATCACTGAGCTAGGACGAGGACACTCAAGTATTATTAGCATGGGCATTATAATCACTGAATTGGGACACAGACACTCTCAAGCATTTTTAGCATGGGCATTATAATCACTTAATTAGGACACAGTTCCTCTCAAGTATTATTAGCATGTGCATTATGATCACTGAGTTAAGATACAAACGCTCTCAAACATTACTAGCATGGGCATTATAATCACTGAGTTAGGACACAAACCCTCTCAAGTATTTTTAGCATGGGCATTATAATCAGGTAGGACATGGACCCTCTCAAGTATTATTAGCATCGGCAGTATAATCACTGAATTGGGACACAGGTCCTGTCAAGTATTATTAGCATGGGCATTATAATCACTGAATTGGGACATAGAGCCTCTCGGGTATTATTGGCATGCCCATTTTAACGAATGAGTTAGAACACACACCCTCTTAAGTATTACTAGAATGGGCATTATAATCACTGAGCTAGGACAAGGACACTCAAATA
>JAPYKE020000105.1:1302500-1552500 GCA_028554795.2 Sinohyriopsis cumingii | reverse complement strand
CCACTGACCAATGACCAGTTAGTATCTGAAAGTGCTATTCTGAATTTCGTAGAGTATGAAGTGAACTGCATAGCTTCGTCACCAGTTTGCTATATTACCTGCTCTTGCTTTGGATTTTATCGGGGTTCAGTTTAGTATACCCTGCCATATTGTATTTGTTCTCACAAACGCTGGCAACCACACGTATTTATACGCCACAGAAATGCTGCTATCATTCACATTTAAAGTAATAGAGCTACCGTAATACAAAGAAGTGTCCTTAATTATCATTCTTCCAAGACTGATCACAACTGAATTATTTGCATCGCCTTTTAGAATTAACATCGATGATACAATAAAACAACCAGGTATAGTTACAAAATATTGTCCTAGCCCATGTATCATACCTTGTAAATATTGTGTAGGTGGTATAATAACTGACTGTGTATAATGCTGGCATATGATGGACAAAATTCTTAACACCTTGTTGTATTTTTCTGTCTCAGACGTTCATTTTTGTCTGCATGATATCATCGTACTTATTGTTTTCATCTTTTAAAAACTTCCAGGACGTTTAATGAGTTCACCCTGGCTCATAAATATTTAAAATCATTATATGCACTTACACCCATTACACGTGTAATAAAATAATTATATGCACTTACACCCATTACACGTGTAATACAATCATTATATGCACTTACACCCATTACACGTGTAATAAAATCATTATATGCACTTACACCCATTACACGTGTAAAAAAATCATTATATGCACTTACACCCATTACACGTGTAATAAAATGATTATATGCACTTACACCCATTACACGTGTAATAAAAACATTGTCTCAAAAGTTCTCTGTTTATCACAAGGGCGGTATATAGAACCAAGTTTGGATTTCGTAGTTTCTTTTTAAAGTATCATCAAGATCAGTGGATTATTTTCATTCTTATTAACCACACCTTGGTTACCTAGTTACTCATTTATAAAATCATGTGTCTTTTCGTGCTTTTATTGATCCAAATTGTATTCCTAGAGTCCTTTTATTCATTTGCTGTGTCGATCTCTTTATGGTTAAGATTCATCAGGATAAAATAACGTAAACATAATTAGTGCCCCGACACTTAATCGTAGTAGGGTTTATTTCTGTCCCCTTCATCAAATTATACGTTTACAGAACCCTAATGTATATTTATCACTTCTCTGACTGAAAATATTAAATATTGTTTCCTTTGAAATGACAAGTTTTGATACTTTTATCCAATCTTAATCCATCAGAGAACATTTATTTGCTGACAACTGTACTCTTTTACACTACTCTTTGTTGATAATGTACTCTTCTGCAGTACGTCTTATACAATGAGCGCTTTAAGAAACAAAAACGCGCACTTGCTTGACACGTCACGAAAATATGCAAACACAGAATACACTCATATAACATTGTAGCAATACCACTTTCTTAACACAGCTTACACAATATCACAAGTTGGATAAAATGGCAAATACAAACTGCTACAGACCAAAAGGTCACATTCTGCAGAAGAAATTTCAACCATAAAAAAACGACTACTCCGATGGCCTAAATAGTAAGAGCGTCCGCCTCAGATGCGGGAGGTCGCGGCCAGCTAGATAAAAATGGTACTAGCTGCTGCCTCGCTTGTCGCTCAGCATTAAGAGGTTAGTGTTAGGCCTTGTGTCAGGATAATGTGACTGGTTGGGACATCATACTCCATGTCTGTGACATGATGCCCCAGTGCTAGACATCACTATCAACTACCACAGTGCAAACATCGTAGTGATATGACTGAAAAATTGTAACAAGTAAGTTAAAAATTCAAATAACACACACATACACATACATAAAATATTTATTTAGCAACTGTGAGTGAAATTGATTTATTGTGTCTTTATTATATAAAACAACTTTATGACATTATTTTATAACACAAATTTTAAACTTTTCTTGTGCATGTCAATGTCTACTTCCGTTGGCTTTTTATCAATCTGCTGATTTTTAAATCCACACCATGTAGAATTATAAAGTATATCATAATAAGAGATATGTCTTTCATTCAGTAAGACCAGTGAATCTCGAATACATACACAATTGTTTTTTTTTAATTTTGTTTTGGCCTGGAGAACTTAAAACTGCCAACATTACCTTTAAACATTCCGTTGAATGAAATCTCTGAAGCGAGGACATTTTCTATGTAGGTAAATGATATGCATTGTGCAGTATATTTTCTCAAAAGTGTTTTTACCCAGCAAGGTAAAAAGAAAGATCTCTTCAACAATTACTAAGCGGCATCATTCATGCATTGTAGTGCGAGTGGCCTAGTCTGAACAAAACATGTCGTATTAAAACAAATGTCACATTTCCATTTTATTTCAGGGCAATTGGCGTGTAAAAATCAACCCTCCTTACATAATTCAAATCTGGAAAGCGTTGTCAACAATGTAGGGGTTTTCATTGGGGATTAAAACCGTTCAAAAGTCAGTTAATTAAACATTGTAACTCCGTAACATCCTCCTCATGGCCTCGTCCGGGTTGGCAGGTAACTTTGCACGCAGTACAATTATTGGACGACAACAAATACCAATAGATCATAATATAACATAATAAATCATCGGTACGTTGGGTGTTTACAAAACTTGAGCATAAACCTGCCACCTGTCGTTGCCTTAATAGCTTAATTCTATTCGGAATACAGTGCGAATCTAGTAACTAACTAGCATGAGCGCTTTGGACTCTTTAATGAGTATTTTTCAAAGGCAATGCAAAACATAAACAAGACAAACAAATAAAATAGAAAAACGGTTATGCTTGCGAAACTTTACATGGCTGCTTCTACAGGAATTCAACCTTTAAACTTTATTATGTTTCAACTAGTTTATTTCAGCTTGTTACTGATACTGGAAAATATTTGTATTGACCTAGAAATTGGTGAGCCATAACGACATCTGTTATTTTGATGTAAATTCTCGTAAATGCAAATTATATCCGGGATATTTCATTGATATAGTAGGCATAGGCTATTAAGCAGATTTAGAGAATTATTTAATAGAAAATGTGTCGACTGCAAAAGATAATTTTATTTGTGCATGGTTGTCTTTTTCTATTCTTCTTGGTTTAAAACGCTTGGTTTCAATGTTCTAAGGCGGCGTATCCAGTAAGATTCCTTTTCTTTCTTAGTTTGGGGATTCCAGTTGGGGTTGTGAGCAATTGCAATAAGTGTTATAAAAGGTCATAATCCTGGTCCGTTTGAGAGAATGTTATTGACCTAATATTTTCAGATAGTTCAGCGAGAAAGTTGTTGCGTTTTGCATTTGATTTTTTCTCTCTTTCTCTGTTGCTTATGATTTGCACAGATGGGATAATGATCATTTATACAGAAACATGGTACGTTAATTACATGGATGTTGTCTGGGAGGGTAGCGTAGATGTAATTGATCAGGGTAGCAGAACTGGCAGATATTCTAATTGTAACATTGGCTTACCTGTATAAGGTAGTGAAGTTATATCAGATGAAGCCAATTAGTATTGATAATTAGTGTTGATACTGGAAATTAAACGAATATTAATGACTGTCATAAGGGATGCCAAGACAGACGTAGATCAGTTATATGATCTCAACTGCCGTTGCCATAACTGAATTAAATGAAGACGTTTGAATGCTGCTAATGTTAAATGTAACTATGTTACTAGAAGATCCAGTTAACTGGAAAGACGATAATCAATTATCATATTTCAAGTGTAACGACTCTATGGTTTAAGCTATGTAACAAAACAGTGTGAAAACCAACACGTTTGTGTACTTGAAAATATAACTGAATTCCCTGAAATGTGCATAGTATATTATTAAGCGAAAAATCAAAATTAAATTACAGGATGGTGTATGAAATCCTAAGTAGTCATAAATGTTATATCGAGACCAAAAGTATCGAGTAATCCAAATGAGCTTCAGTGGCATTAGGAAAAAATTTCACTATTATACTAATGTACCAATAGTACAGATGAATCACTACCATACAATCCAAACATGTGTTTAAATGAATTCACAGTTTCGGAAACAACTATATATTACCAAGTAATCCGAGTACTTTGTAGTTCCAATGAATTATTGAATTAAAGAAATGAATCCTCTCACTTAAGCCAATTAAACGCTTATATTAATACTAGGACGACCTAATTCTTAAGTAAATGTTTCTTTTATATATATATATATATATATATATATATATATATATATATATATATATATATATATATATATATATATATAACTAAAACGTAATACAATTAAAAGACTAATATTTATTCCAGAATGATTTCAACTCATGCATAAGGTCATGTGCTTTAAACTAACCAATCAGGAATTAGGTCATCTTGGCCATTCAAGACAGATCACGTGTCAGATCACGTTATAATTGGATAAAAGTAGTACTCTACCTCGAATCAATGATTAGATGTACACACTATATTAAAAAATGACATCATCTTCAAAGTGTAAATTTATGATCATAAAGAATACTAGTATTAACAAATGTCATTAAAAACTTTTATCATAAGAATAATGCATACAAATAATACGCATAATACAGATCTACAGTACTGTCATATCAAACGTATCAAACTTATCAAGTTAAAGAAATCATTCATATTATTTTTCCTTTGCGGTTGTCTTATATGTATAAACGTTAGTGAGAAAGATAATTAAACAGATTTGTTTCAAAATAAACGATAATTAGAGGCAACGCAGGTTATCGCATTAAGTTGATGATGGAAATCGAGACTTAAGTGGTATGCCTCATCTATGTGTACTAAAATCAACGGTGGACTATTATAGTCCTTTTGCCGAGTTAACACTTTTTGGACAATAATCGTCAAAGTATGAAAGAGGGTTTATACAATCGGATGAGAAATGCAAATAATAAAACGGATATAAATATAAATGCATTCTAATAAATAGATTTTATACTTCTGACACCATCTTTGATGCCAGCAACTCGAATTAATGTAAAAAAAAGATCATCAAAAGATATTAGCAAGTCAGTAGTTTTTTGATAAATTTAATTACATCTAAATGACCGTTCCTAGTTGAGTATTAGATTAGATAATCACCGTAAATTATTTATTGAATGTGACTTTAATTATCCCTTTGAGTTTAATTAGCCCTTTGGCATATCAGTAATGAGGACAAGGGAAAACGGTTAAAAAACTAAATGACGCTAGATGCAGAAAACTAACATTTCTTTAATAAATTCATTAAAGAAAAATATTTATCAACCAGTGTAACATAACGGAAGGATAAAGAAACACGGTTTTCTGAAAGGAAACACGAGAAATAGAGAGTGACCGTGATTTATTAAGCAATAGTGGCCCGGTTGCTTTCCACCTATGTTGACTGTTGTTCAATATGTATAGTAATGAACGAAGTTACAAATGTTATGCATATACCGACTACATATCCTTTTCACAGACAACTACATAAACACACTGTAAGAAACATCATCTTGCCGTGGCGAGGGGAGGGGGAGGAGGCAGCACATGAGATTTAAAACAAGCGTGATGACCAATAACATTTCTCAGAACGTAAAGAAGAACTGGATCCAATGTACTATATGGATTGTCGCATCAAGCTTATAAACTTATACATGGGAACATTTAATGGTTTGCCGTGTTCTTTGCGCCGTTCTAATTTCAGGCAATGGCTTAACATCCTCATTAATAAGCGACTCGCTAAGCGTCCTTACAACCATTCTAAATAACAGCACCAACAGCAGAGAAAATTTCCTAAATAAAACCAATTTAATACTAAAGAAACTAAAAAGCAATAAACAACAAGTAGAATTCCTATGGGTCCCATCCCACATAAACATACTAGGAAACAATCCAGCAGATGACTTAGCTAAACTAAAACTAAGCGAGCTAAACCACGTACCACTGGCTTACAGTGTTAGTGAAATCTACAGCCTAATCACAGTCATGATAAATCAGAAATGGCAGGAATATTGGGACAATAGCAAGACACGCAAAAAACTTCATACCACACTCAAAGAAACCATTAGAAATAGGAAACCGCCCTTACTTAAAGGGAAAGATCAAAAAGTAATGAATAGAATCTATACAGGAAAAACCAAGTTGGCTAACAGCTACGGAAAACATATAGGACCAAAACCTCACAACCCAAATTGTTACTACTGTCGGGAGCCCGAAGACCTGCACCATATCTTTAACATATATTACAAATTACGGAAAGAAAGGGAAATTTTCAAAACGGAACAGAATAAAATAGGATCGACGAGTACATATCCAGAATTCCTCAATAGCACAAACCCCAACTTAAACACCACATACAACAATATCATTACTTTTCTTAAAAAAACTGAAATTTATACAAAAATTTAAATACAATCAATTAGGAACTGGGACGGCCGGATAGGTCATGTGGGTTCACGGACCAACACGACCGTTCAGGGACCTGATTAACTAAAACAAACTAAGGAATTACTTTCCTTCAAAATACTGAAATTTATACAAAAATTTAAATACAATTAATTAGGAACTGGGACGGCCGGATAGGTCCTGTGGGTTCACGGACTAACACGACCGTTCAGGGACCTGACTAACTAAAACAATCTAAGGCATTACTTTACTTAAACAAACAGAAATTTATGCAAAAATTTAAATACAATTAATTAGGAGCTGGGACGGCCGGATAGGTCTTGTGGGTTCACGGACCAACACGACCGTTCAGGGACCTGATTAACTAAAACAAACTAAGGAATTACTTTCATTAAAAAACCGAACTTTATACAAAAATTTAAATACAATTAATTAGGAACTGGGACGGCTGGATAGGTCCTGTGGGTTCACGGACCAACACGACCGTGCAGGGACCTGATTAACTAAAACAAACTAAGGATAAATCCAAACAGTTCTAAGCAAAACAAATCCACTGGCTGATAAAACTTTACAAATAACAAGAATAAAATAAAAAACACCAACCACAAAAAAACAACTAGTACAAAAACCAGGAAGGAATATACAGGGGGGTAGGTGGTGAAAATAAAAATCCCACTCCACTCCTCCTTACCTAGCCTTCTCCTAACATCCTAACCAACAGCTACAAAAACTCTTTTCTCTATACATAGGTGACAGCTAAGATAAACCTAGATATAACTATGTAATCCCAAAAATAGAACGCATAAGGTGGTCGCAAGAATAGACCATCAGGGATACCCTTATTAAGACCCCAAAACTTACACATATGAGGTAGTCGAAAAACCCAACGACTATCAGGGCCGGGGCACAATGCTGCAAATATAACAATAACATAGATCAATACCCCAAAAACATTACAAGCATAAGGTAGTCAAAAAACCCAATGACTATCAGGGCCAGCAGCACAAGGCTGCAACCAAAACTTATAACTAGAAAAATAGGACCCTAAATAATTACTCAATAAGATGGAAAAACACCAATTCCATCCAGGGCCAGCAGCACAATGCTGCAAAACAAACCAATCAAATTGCTGTCACCTATTAGCTAACATCTCCCTCAATAAACTCTACCTCTCTTAAAAACAGCACAGAGTTTGTTATTCAAATTCCAAAAGACGGAAATTTAGAACAAATATCCTGGATCGGAAAAACCCTGCTAACCTGTGGCAAGACAACTCCGCCCGAGCCCGACCACTTTCACCCCTTACCACGGACAGACATCAAAACCCATACGTGCAGTGCACGCATCATAAATTAAAACGCGAACTAGATCGGGTCCAATCCCACTGGTCGCTCATCAATGCAAATGAATGAGAGAGTGCGTGCTGGGTCCAATCCCACTCTTACAAACAAAAATATAGGCCTTACAATCAGATCGATATGTACACAAAAGTACTTCGACCTGACGGCCCAATCAATAAGTGTTCTGTGAACACATAAATGCCTGGAGGAAGTGGCACCATTCCTTCCCCCAGGAGTAATCAAAAAGGTGCCTGTGGCACCACAAACCAGTGGTTTATGCTCATTGCGAGCGCACACCACTATAATCCAACTCAATAACAACAAATCGTCAATCACGTTCTCGATACACCCCAGGTACAATCGAATTAGCTGCGGATGCTATGAATGGAGAATATGAAAAGGATCTATTGTGTCTCATGAAACATTGGGAACTTTATATTAGCAATGGAGATATTCTGTTTAAGAATACATCAAACGTAGTTCTCTGTAGTGAAACAGGAAGATTGGAAAAAAACAGGTGAAGTAAAAAATTACCTTGCGGGATTGCCCATTATATCATTGGCTCCATCGTATACAAGAAGTATCTTGACTAACTCGTAGTTTGTCCTAAGTGGAAACTCCTGTCCAGTAAGGTTGATGAAGTATTTCCATGATTTGTGCTTATGCAGTAAATCCCTCATGCAAGAAAGTTCCGCATCTAGAACTGAAATTGTACCCCACTGAACATCATATAATTCTGAGGCAATGAACACATTTTCAAAACACGATGCAATGCTTATCATTGCGTCTTTCACGTCCTGTGCAGCTTTTCTGTCCACGTGTATACAATATATATTCTGAGGTCTGTATACCGCTCGAAGGAGTCTCTCGACCTGATAAACGTCTTTGTACATCAATATGCTGAAGGCCAATGGAAAGGTTTCTTCAAATGAAGTTAGTGAACTCATGATATATCCCCTTTTCTCTAGAAAAGAATCGCAATGTTTGGCCATATTGATATAATCTGTGTCGCTTATAAGTTTTGGCTTAAAGGTTTCCAGAAGTGTATACGTCTTGTTCATCTCAATGGAATCTCCATCGAATAATTTTCCACAGTCGACATGATCCACCAACTTCATCTTTTCCAATAAACCCACGGACGTTACATTTCGTGGTAACCGAACAAATGGAAACATACTTGATAAGTGAATGCTGTTCAGTAGTTTGAAAGAAGCTGTTGAGAATAAATAGGTATATAAACCATAGTACACAAGTAAAAGAGAAATCAGCGTTGAAATTAGAAACAAACAAAATCTGTTCAGATTCATTTTTGTTCACATTTTTTCTGTCCGCCTGAAAATAGACAACCTGAAAATATAATAAAGAAGTCATGACTTAATAATTACAATTAGAACCTGGGAAATATCACCGTTGTATGTATTAAATATATTATGGAATACAGAACAAAACAATAGTTGGAACTGTGAATTTATCTTTGAACGAATTCAAATCGGATGAAGGGTCCTTTTTCCTTTTAACCACATAAAGCCTGCTATAAATCGTCCTTATTACAAATTTCTAACATATTAAGTTTTAAACGTCCATGAAAACATCAATTCAACATTTACTCAGTTGTTTACATTGTGTAGGAAACTTCCTGACAAAAATGAGTCATTATTATGTGGGAACGAGGCTATGTGGGAATGAGGCTAAAATGTTCTGATTCAGATATAGCAAATCCTCATAATCATGCTGATTTCACATTATCCTTTGACAATATATTGTTCCAAAATGTGTCACTATATCAAAAAATGACCTCGCCATAAAATCAGTTTGTTCTCAGTCTCTAATGAAAAATCAAATGAGCGGGTTTATTCTAAGTTTTTTCTATAGAATATAATGCCGTGTAAATTATGTTTATCTTTCATTAAAGGGAACAGTCTGATCTGCTATCAGCAGGAACATATGGAACATAATGGCAATACATAAAGAAGCTATCTTGTAAGACACATTAGAAAATAAAATAGGTCTTTCGAGTTTTAAAATCGTTTCGACTAGTCGTCTTGGGGATAAAAGTTATGACTCGTCGTCTTGGGGATACAAGATTTAATCTTTTCCGGTAGATGATAGATCCACGGTACAACTCTCCCCGTTACAACGCGCATAGCTATAACGCGATTCCGGATATGACGCGGTAGAGCTATGGACCAAATAAACAAAATTATAGGAATGATAATTTAACAAGAAAATTGAAAACTAATTTTCGACATCTATCAGCTAAAACCTTTACATCTAAAGTACTGTACTAGATTTGTGAGTCACGGTTTAACTATTTAACACCCGAAATTATCCATGTTTCGAAAAAGCCATACTTGGTACGAATCAACTGTAGCCCATTTCATGCAGACTTCGCTGAACTTCGTAATTTGCTCGGAATTTTGATCACGTGGCGGGTGGTCAGCTGACCGTAATAGGCACTCGATAGGTGGTGGGCAAAATATGGCGGACGTTTCAGCATCAAGTTATGTAACTACTTCAACAGCGTTTACCGAGTTGAAAAATGCATATTCAACAGCGATGCTACCGCAGATATTGACGAAATTCAATATTGGAACCATCCTGTCTTATTTTCTGGAAACCAGGGTGGATTTCAAACCCATACGAGAGAGTAGCTTTGAGCTGTTTACATCTGGACATGTAATTAAGGAAACGGTGTCGAAGTAAACAAATTTAATTCTGACAGGCAAAGAGCAAGTTGTTCAAACTATTTCTGTGCATCCGAAACGTCACTATAATAAAATGCGTTTCATATGAGTTTACCAGATTTGTTTTGAAAGTCTGTGGATAATTTACATATAAATTTCAATCATTTAATTAATTTTATTTCTGAAATATTTATAAACAACAATGGATGCCATTTTGTTATGTACATGTGCCCACCAGCGTTTGATTGGCTGGAGTATAAAGTAACTCGGGAGGTTGTTCGGATAATTACGGAGCAACTCGGTTAAATTCGGTATGAAATGGGCTATTGTCTAAGGTTTCTTCAACTGTAGTAATTGAGCTCATGATGTATGAGATGTAAACATATTGTACTGTACACGTGCCTGTTGAATTCGCCTTGATTACTAAGCCACGCAATCAGATTAGTGACTTAATCTCTGTAATCACAAAATGCTGATTATACAGAAAGCCAGCTTATTCTTGACCACACGTGGACGGCAACAGATGAAAGATAGAATTAGCGGTGGCATGTTGTTGTGGTTTTTAACTTGCCTCCACTTTTGTAATATGTTGCAATGCAGTATAGAGCTATTCATGCGCATGATGAAACTTCAGTGCAAATAAGGTTGAGACAGGGTGATATGGCTAGAAATCCAGGAAGTTAAGCTTGTGACAATTGTGCAGCTGAGAAATAACATTTGCTTTGTTTAAAGAAAAAAGATACAAAGTAAAAATAAAACAAAATCAAACAAACTAAAATAAAATAAAACATTCTTCCAGTAGGTAACTGATATCATTGTAAGTGAATTGTGCATAATTCTGTGTGGATTAGTCCTTTTTGTGAATTCTTAAAGGACTACATACATATAACACATATTCGGTACACTTTTCTTATGGTATGTATAGTTTCATATTTTTGATCTCACAACGTGTTACATGTTACTTTATGAGATTCTCATTTGCCCAAATAACCCCATGACATTTTTGTGAGTAATCTCTTTACTAATTGGATGCGACCATGGAAATTTTTTGTAACCCAGCCTTCTGTATCTTTTTGTTTTCAATGAACATTTTCACGGCTATTTTTCGACTAGAGTCACGAAAGGGAATTGGAAAAAAAATTATATAGTCTATCTGAAAAAGGACAATTTATTCCCACAAGGGCTTGTTATGTCAATGACATAAAACCCTAAACAAGAAAAACAAGTAAAACTAAGTGTATTGCTCAGTTGATAGCGGGTGCATGGGGTGGAGGTGGATGCAATGGTATAACTGTAACACGGAATCCACCCTATACACAAGCGTGGTTTAAATGTTCACTTACACACGTAAATAAACTCCCTTCTGTTCACATAAGCATGTGGATATACACCGGATATATATATATATATATATATATATATATATATATATATATATATATATATATATATGTGTGTGTGTGTGTGTGTGTGTGTGTGTGTGTGTGTGCACAATTTTTGAAAAACTTTTATCTTACCAGGGCCCGGCAACATGGAATGAATTGCCAACTGAACTTAGACACAAAGACACAGTGATCCCATTCAAGAGCGCTCTTAAAAATCACTTATTTCGACTGCAAGAACAAACTTAAAGTCCTAAGAATGTTCCCTGCCTTAAATATTGTCACGTTATAAGTAAGGTACAATAGCCAGATTGCAAATAAGACAATTCGGCCCAACTCGAAAGACAATTTAGTCCAACTTTATAATACAACTGACAATAGTTTTAACAAGTATTTATTTTTAACATATATTTTGACAACTCTTATATAATATGTTTATACCGTATAGTTCAAAATCCTTGCATTAGGTAACTTAATTATTCATTCTCATTTTAATTAGTTTGTAAAATAGAATAGATTGAGAATAAAATTTGAAACATTTGGTGAACTAGATAAATGTTTTCCGAAGTTATAATGGTTACGAGCTTTCTGATATCTTTAGGAAAACCGTCCCAAAGACAAATATTACTGTGGACCGAAGTTATAATGGTTACGAGCTTTCTGGTATCTTTAGGAAAACCGTCCCAGAAACAAATATTACTGTGGAGAAAAGAAGTCTGTTGAAAAGAAGTATAGTAGAGATGGACGTGAGGCTTTGGGAGTTACGTAGACAATAATGAGATGCATCATATCTCCTGTGGAAAAAGGTCGATTTTGTTAGACACTTGCCCCACTTGGTCTCAAAACCTTAATTCTCAAGAAAAATACATACGTTACAAGAGATCTTCTCGTATTTGAACGTATTTGTTATGATTTACAAATAAAATGATACCGGGAAAATGGTTGAAAATTGCACAATTAGGTATTTTGCGATAATTTCACATAAATTTAATTCAGAACATTATTGCGTTTTGCTATTATGAGTTACGAAAAGGACAGATAAATGTGCACAACGTAAGATGCATCTTTACCAAAATTTCTCGTATTTTAAATTTCATTTAAATTGATAATAATGAATATTCAAAACACAAAAATCATTTTAAGTTGTCAAATTAATACAATTCTAATCATAACAGTTTCCGATTCAAAATATAAGCACGAAAGTATTTTAATTAGAAAGCGCAATATATGTTAGTTTGTGTTCTCTCTCCCTCTCACACACACACACACACACACACACACACACATATATATATATATATATATATATATATATATATATATATATATATATATATATATATATATATATATATATATATATATATATATATATATAGTATCTACTTGCTGTTTGAATAAAAATATCTTTATACAACTATCGCAATGCTGGTCCGAATTGTCTTTCGAGTTGGGCCTAATTGTCTTATTTTCGGTCCAAGTTGGGCCGAATTGTCTATAAGTCATACCGGGTTTTAAAACTATAAACTAATGAATAACTGATTATATTAATTAAATTGACAGTAAATATCATAATAAACGAGCACAAAATAGAAGAACCTTCATTCAGATTGATTACACTGGTCAACAGTGAAATCATTACTGACTTGAAAAGGCCCTAATCTGTAGTATTTTGGTGTGCCGAACACGAATATAACCGTGAAAAATTTGTATTGGCTCTCGTTTTGAAGATATTCATATACCTCATTTTCTATGTTTCACTGTGTAAATTTCTCCAGTAGGACTGCAGCAACATCCGGAATAATGATGTAACATTGCATAATACCATCATGCTCACATCATCCACAGTTGATTGCATCATTTTCTGATGCAATGCAATACTAATGCCATGCGGCTGCTGAAGTAAGTTGACGTCAGCAGTGTACTATACATGTGTAGGCCTATTATACTAATGCCAGGCGGCTGCTGAAGCTGACGTAAGCAGTGTACTATATAAAGCCCAATCAGATAGGTTCAGCATTTAAAATATTTTAGACGTTGTGCGAGACAGTTCAAGCTACTGTTACATAAAACTTATTATTTTATCCATTTACGTACAATAAAGAACAGTAATGCCTCGAAAGTGTGTTAATACCGCGGACAATTTTTGCTATATTTGTGGGGAAGTGACATTTGCCAACCAGAAGAAAAGTATCAATTCTCAAGTGAAGAAGGCATATCATCTTTACTTCGGATGCAAGGTTGGTGACCAAGACAAGCCTTGGGCTCCGCATATATGCTGTGCTACATGTACAACACAGCTTTCACAGTGGTTGAATTGCAAAAGGTCATCAATGCCGTTTGCAGTCCCAATGGTGTGGAGAGAGCCAAGCAACCACCTAAATGACTGTTACTTCTGCTTGGTTCCTCCTCTTTCCGGCGGAATAACGAAGCGAAAGAAGTCGAGAATAGTCTACCCAAACATTCCGTCTGCATTGAGACCAGTTCCACATGGTGAGGGACTTCCTATTCCAGAACCTCCAGCAGAATATTCTCTTGATTCATCTGACGAAGACAAAGGTGAGTCGACCTGTTCTTCTCCTGGTCCATCAGCATGCAGTGATCCAGATTTTCACTGTGGTGCATCATCAACCCCACACAGAATAACACAGGAAGAACTAAATGACCTGATTCGTGATTTGGACTTATCAAAGAACAAGGCAGAATTGCTAGGATCAAGACTCCAACAATGGAATCTTCTAGAAGAAGATGTCACAATTACTGCATATCGAAAGCGCCACCAGCAATTGGAGCCTTTCTTCAGAAAGGAAAGTAATCTGATATTCTGTTCCGATATTGAGGGCCTCATGAATGCTTTAAAAATCACTCATGACCCACAAGAATGGAGACTATTTGTGGACACTTCGAAACTGAGTCTCAAGGCTGTGCTTTTGCACAATGGAAACATTCTTCCATCTATTCCAGTAGCGTATGCTGTCCACATGAAAGAGACATACGATAACTTAAGGCAGCTACTGAATTCCATTGAGTATAACAAGTACAGCTGGCACCTCTGTGGTGATTTGAAGGTAGTTGCCCTTTTAATGGGACTGCAGCAAGGATATACAAAATACATGTGTTTCTTATGCGAGTGGGATAGCCGAGCAAGGGAAATGCACTACATGAGGAAGGAATGGACTCACAGGCAGAATGTAGCCATTGGAGAGAAGAATATCCAACACCCAGCTCTGGTTGAGGCTCAGAAAATCTTGCTACCACCCCTTCACATCAAACTAGGTTTGATGAAGAACTTCGTGAAAGCCATTGACCGGACTTTGCCAGCATTCCGATACCTGCATGAAAAATTCCCTCGACTCAGCGAAGCAAAGATTAAAGAGGGAGTTTTTGTGGGTCCTCAGATTCGAGAGCTTTTCAAAGATGACCGGTTCAACAACTTGCTGGAAGGTGACGCGAAACAAGCATGGAATGCTTTTCGCCTAGTTTCTACAAACTTCCTCGGAAATGTTAGGGCAGAAAACTATAAGGAACTAGTAGAAGACATGTTGATGAAGTATAAGAAACTTGGCTGCAATATGTCTCTAAAGATTCATTTCCTTCATTCCCATTTGGATTTCTTTCCTAGCAACTGTGGTATTGTTAGTGATGAACACGGCGAACGTTTTCATCAAGATATCGCAACAATGGAACAAAAATACCAGGGAAAATGGTCCACTACAATGCTGGCTGACTACTGCTGGACACTCCTCAGAGATGCTCCCGAACAGCTGTACAAGAGACAGGCGAAGAAATCTAAGATGTAGTCAATGACTTGATTTTTTATAGGTAGGCTATTACAGTTGACCTTTTACTATTGGAATGCATTTCGTTATGTAAACATTAATTTCTTGCAGATTACAAAAAAACTAGAGCCAATTTTGCAATTTGACTGTCATATTCGTGTTCAGCACATAAAAATTGATAAGAATTGACTAATTTTATTTCAGTAACATGACTTTTGTAAAAATTTGTTGTCCAGTGTTATTCATGGTTATGTCAATTTATTGTGAAACGTGTATTGCATTTTCACCGGTAAAGTCGCATCCCCAATTAAAGTTTAGAAACAACAATGTTATTATTAACATATTTTTTTAAGAGTTTTGCGAATTGTTTCCATTAAATGAATGCTGAATTACATGCTCAATGAAAATGTGTAATGTAAGCACCTATTATCACTGATCTACCGTACACGTATAATGTAACCACCTGTTATCACTGATCTACCCGTACACGTGATTAACTATAGCGGCCATTATACTCTGTGCGCCCGATTATCTTGGAATCTTTAATTCAAAGTGCGGCATATTAATGCTTGCAAAAACATGATTTGGGGCTCATTCAATGCAGAAGGAATAGTTTTATCTATCTGACAGCGTACTCCTTAAAATATCCAGAAATACTGGAGTAAAAAGAAAAATACTTACCGATTTCTTTGTTCTTGCTTGTTCTAAGTAGTGCAAATACTATGAGAACGGTCATTACATTAGCTGTACGTTAAACCCAATTTTATTGGTTAAAACTAACACACCTCCACGCACAGAGCAAATCAAATTGTCCGTTGTTTACGAAATGCGAAACATCAATACCGTGCATTAGCGGGGGACTGACCCGGTCGCAATGGACAGTCGTAGTGACTGAAAACAAAACAGCTGAGTACCTATTTAAAACTCGTCCTAATTACTTTATTTGTAAAAGGAAATTAATAAAATTTTCAAGAGATAAAGAATGGAAAGAAAGCAAGATAGTGTTGTAATTTGTATTATTCTGGTTCATGGGCAACCCATCGAAATTAAAGGTTAATTATTGGATTCTCACTGATCTGCCATTGATTACCTACTTTGATATCCGTGGGCCTCTCTACCATTTGTAGGGTTTGATTCATTTGCAGTGTTTGATCTACGTGCATATTTTGAGATATGAGCAATGTTTATGTAACGAATTAATATTGTAATTCGCTATTTGGTTGATTCGTAGTAACCTCGTGCATTTATTCATGTGATATTCTAGATCTGCAAATGTTGAATTGAATTATAACTTTGTATAATGGTTGCAATGTGCAACATTAGTTAATCGGGGTATTTTACTATTTGCGTATACTTTGTAGGAGTATAATGTGTAAGGATATATCAGCGCATGGATACGTGGATATCTGTGTACACTTTGTAGAAGTGTAATGTACAGAAATGCGTCTGATTATGTGATATTGTTCTATATAATAAGATTGAGAATCTATATATACCGATGTGATGAAATCTATTGATATATGCATGATAAGCAGTTGATACCGTGTATACCATACCAGAAAGTATGGGTATTTCGATGTGCACAAATGCGTGACCAAAGAAGATAATGGCTTATTTGATGATATATTGTTGTTTAGTGTGAAACTAGATAGCTAGAGGAATATACTAATGTCATTGTGTGTGTTCGGACAGGAAGCTTTTAAGGACCGGTGGAGCTGTAGGAGACAGGGAAAAGAAATACCCTGGTACAGTTGGTCCCGAGTCTCTGGGAGACAGGAAAAGGAGAGAACAGAAGTGGAAGGGTGAAGGACGTGGTTATTGAACTGAAGCTGAACTGGGTGCCAGTCAAAAATTACTACAGATGAGTATAAACACATGACAGAAGGAAAGTCTATCATACTAAGTCAGATGATGAAATAGGCCGTCACTTGGTCGAGTTTAAGACCAGTGATAGGGTTTTGAATATTGAATTTCATTTGAGGAAGGACTGTATGTTTGAATAGCATTTTAATTTGCTCTTTATTTGAATTTCACCTTTTGTGTATTCAGTAATTTAACTGTCGGCATCGCTGACTGGGGGCTCGGAGCTTTGCATCTCTATCACTACTTCAATTTCTAACAAAAACGAGCCAGGGTGGGTCTTCTGTAATAATTAAAGATAATACTGGGAGCACCCCACCCCAACCTAAGGTGGTCTACGAGACCTTTACAAATATTTTCACCATGTTTTCTAATTTCATAGTGTTTGTTTTTTGTAATCATATCATTATATGTTTTTTATGTTATAGGTGTTGTCTAATGTTGTAAAGTATTTAGAGCTTCTAAAGATTAGGCGCTATACAAAGTCATTATTATTATTATTATTATTATTATTAGTATCATGCTTTTACAGAATCTGTCCTCTCTTCTTTAGGTCACAAATGTGCCTGTTTCTATTGTACTGGCCTATGTGGTCAGAGGGTCATCCGCGGCAACCACGGCCGAGCAATACCAAAGATATATAAAAATGGCATAGCAGCTGCCTCGCTTGCTGCTAAGTATTAAGAAGTTAGGAATGGTCTGCCCGGTGTCAGCATAATGTGACTGGGTGGGACATCATGCTACATGTCTGCGGCATGGTGCCCCACTACAAAGTTCCACACGCCAGACATCACAGCGATATGACTGGAAAAAAAAATGTTAAAAGCTACCTTAAAAATCTAGCACACGAACACACACACACTTTCACACACACACACATTCTGGGACGTAGAATACCACTCCTAAACTGTGTTATGATTGGTCTTTCCTTCTTCGATGCAATTAAGGAAAACATACTTTACAGTGTAATATCCTGCATTTAGGAAAACATACTTTACAGTGTAATATCCTGCATTTAAAATATTTTCGGAATGTTTAGTTACACAAGAGGCGTATCATTCATTTCTTCCATAATTTCATTACGAGAATCATAAAACCAGCCTGAGTTGACCTTGTCGCTTTTAAGTTTATCTGGGTGCATTCACTAGAAGCGTATCATTCATTTATTTCAGTAATTACGTTACAAAGACAATAACAAATGTTGTCAAGATCAGCTGAGTTTACCTTGATGTCTGTAAAGGCCGCTCTTCAAATTTCTGTAATTAAGATGATATCGGGAATACATCGATGGTTTTATATCCTGGTAGTACATTCGCGTGGAGATATAGGGTCATCAGGTTGGTCTTGAGGATTGTTGTAAACACAGAATGTCGTTTATACTGAAATTTGCACTGCGTGCCGGCATATTCTAGGATTTTCCTTCACTCACCAGGCAAATGGAATACACTTGTTTTCTTGTCGATCGAATGACATCTAATGTCACGAAACTAATTTCATTGGTGAAAGTAATTGTAAGACATACCTATTATTGTCAACCACTTACTCCCTGCGCAGTTGTCTGTTTTCGGTCAAACCTGCCATTCAGTGCGCAAAATCTGGAATTCAGTGCATGGCAGTGCTTGATGATTGTATAGCACAGTCGAATTAAAATCAGATGTCAGTAGTGAATAGGGATACCCTAGCGTCAATGGGAATTAGCATTACAGAGACCCCTGGGACACTCTAGCGTCAATGGAAAATTAACATGGAGAAAATCGTGGGACAATCTAGCGTCAAGGGGAATTTAACATGGGAATAAATCGTGGGACTGTCTAGCGTCAAGGGGAATTGAATATGGAGAAAAAATCGTGCGACTGTCTAGCGTCATAGGGAATTGAATATGGGATTTTTTTTTAAAAAAAATAAAAAAATTTTTAAAAAAGGGGTAGGCAATTGAAAAGTCATTCTCTTTTCGAGAAATATGGGTGGCCCTGAAAAGGGCCTTTGGGTTTATGTTAATGTATCCATTAACATAAAGGGCACCGCATTGGTCTTCTTCTTGTCCTTAGGCTGCGTCTCACTGTTGGCCCGTAAATCAGCACTCTTTTGAGGCATCCTTGTCTTTCTACGTAGATCCTACGTATCCACAGACTGGTGTCTGTCCTGTGGACAACAGTCCACTTAGACCGGACATACATGAGCATGTCCGTCCTAAACATCATGGAAGACACAAGGGTGGATGATTCGACTGTGGTCCACATCTTGAAGCGACGAGAACAGGTGAATCAATGCAGTGAACTGCGCTTATTTATAGGTAGAGGAAGGATTGAAACGGATTGAGTTCATTCACCAATCCGAACACGCGTTACAAAATTCAGTCAGCCCGCATCCAATGGTCTATATAGATTCGCTAGCGCTTGTGTGCAGTCAATCTATGCGACAGTGATTCAACATGACGGAAACTCAGAAAACAATCCATTGGGGTGCACCAACAGGGGAGACTGCGAAAGGGAACCCGGACTTACTTTCAGAAGAGGTGAATTGGGATTTTGTGGATTTTCTCTCCTCGCAAGAATTTGTTCCGAAACCTTCGTTACCTTCTTCATTACCGCAAGTGGAGAATTTTAGACAGAGACAGAAAGAAGAATTGGAGAAATTTATACAACGACAAAAGGAAGCGGAACAAGCTTTTCTCTTACAGCAGCAGCAAGAAGAAGAGGTAAGAAAAAACAACAGCAACAACAGCAAGAAGAAGTAGCAGCAAAGAAACAAGAGGGTGAAAATCAAACGGTCACGGTACTGTTGGACATTTTAGCGGAGTTAAGAAGTCTGAAACAAATGTATCAGACTTCTTTATTACGACCGAAGAGAATACGACCTTCCCGAGCTAAACACGTTAACCCTGTGACTAAGCCTACCGTACCACCCTTAGTGATTTCAACCCAATCATCATCAACATTACGCAGTCCAGAAGTAGGCCTTGGCCGTGGCAAAGGCTTAAGGCAGTTAAAGTTGATTGCTTAAACTCACCCCTACACCAAAAAAGGCCCTTTTCAGGGCCACCCACATTTCTCGAAAAGAGATAGCCTTTCAATTTGCCAATAACTCAAAAAAAAAACCCATTTTATCCCTATAGTACGTGTCTTTGTATGAGTGCGTGAGTGTAGCTTCTTATTTTAAAATCATAACTCAGACACTTACCTTATATAATTAATTTATTCTTTTATCCATTGTTACAATCCAATTCACAATTCACATCATAACACTTTAATAAAAAGTTCATTCACTTCTTCTGTTTCCTTGTTTAGTCTCTCTGTTTTTTGAATTTCTTCACCGTCACAGGCTTTTCCTCTTCTTCCTCCTCACTCTCTTCCCTTCTTCTTTTCTTCTCCTGTTTCTTTTTCTTCACCTGTCTGCTTTCTTCCTCTGAAGAATCCCTCTCTTCCTCTGAAGAATCCCTCTCTTCTTCTGAAGAATTCCTCTTTTCTTCTGACTCCTCTTGTTTCTTTTCTGGGCAATCTGGAGACCAATGTCCTTTTTCTTGACAATAATAACAGGTATCTTGACTTTTGTCTTTTCTAGCCCCTGTTTTTTTTTTCTTTTTTGACGGTCTGGACACTCTGAAGACCAACGCCCTATCTTCTGACAGATATAGCAAGTATCTTGACTTTTATCTCGAAAGGATGGAGAGTAGTCCGTGGGCTGGTCTGAAGAGAATTTTCTAATGACCCCTCGCAAAGCTCTGACGAAACGTTCGATTTGGTTAGTCTCTTCCATCGTTGTGCTCGGCTTGAGAGTGAAATGAATAGTGAAAGGACAAGACACACACCCTTTTATATACGCTGGTCTGCCATGACTATAAATTAGTCTATGGTGTTTAAACTTGAGTCATTTGACGTATTGCACTCAAGATGAAACGATCCTATTAATTCGAGAAGAAAGATGAAGAAGAAAGTAAGAGGCAGAAACGTGATCTATCGCCTCGTACCAGGGCTGAAATCTTGGCACAAATTCATGCCAGTGATTTTGAAGAGGACATGAGTGAACCAGAATTTGAAACCTCTAAACCAAGTTCACCACCCTTAGTCAACCCTGAAAAATACTATTCCATTCGAGAGACGGAAAAGCGCTCCTCTAGAAAATTTAGAACCACGGCTTACAAATACACGGTGAAGTTTAAAGATTTCAAGGCTGAAGTGCCGTTAGAGAAAGCAGAAGTGTTTATCACTGGGGTGTGGGATTCTTTGCTTACCGCACTCAAGCGACAATGTCAACCCAAAGAAGACGATCGCTTGAGACTTTCCATACAACACGACGGTTTGAAATCCCCTGTTTGGATCGAGTTAGCACCCCTGCAGAATTGACCGCTTCCAAAGTCATGGACAAGATTCAACACGTACAACAATCTAATGACCAGTTTGACATCACCGATGGAAAAGCCACACTGGACATGACCCATGTCTCTCCTCCTCAAGGGACTGGACGCAAAAAGATGTTATTGGTGGACGACCTTCGCAACACCAAAACAAGTCTCGTCCGAATTAACAACCCTCATGACCAGATGTGTTTAGCCCGTGCCATCGTGGTGGGACGAACCTATGCCAACAAGAACGACACGGTAGAATGGAAAAGAACCTGGAGAACTATTCAACAATCCGACCGAGCCAAACAACGAAACGAAGCAGAACTCCTGTTACAACAAGCCGGACTGTCCAAAGACACACCCTGTGGCATTCCTGAGATGCAAAAATTGCAAGATGCCCTAGCTCCACGATACACCTTGAAAGTGCACCCTCAAGAAATGCGCGGGCCTCTGTTGTTTCGAGGCCAAGATTTTAAGGACGGAAAATACATTCATGTTTATCATCACGATGACCATTTCGATACTATTACCAGTATCACTGCATTCCTGGGATACGGTTATTACTGTGAGAAATGTGATTATGGTTATAATAATCGAGAGCAACACAAGCATTGTGGATGGAAATGCTCAGGATGTTTGGCCTCTCCACCCTGTCTGAGCGAAGAACCAGTGCCTTGTTCAACTTGTCTGCGCACGTTTGTCAGCCCTACCTGTTACCAACAACATTTGAAGACGCAAGGTTCACAGAAGAAATGTGCTTGTCAACTCCTGAGATTGTGCCCTACGTGTGGACAAGGCATATGTACCAATACTGCCAAGGCACACGTATGTCGAGGAAAGAAAAAATGTCACATTTGTCACCACATCGTGGACTTGGAACACCAATGCTACGTGCAAAAATACCAACCTTCACCAGAGAAAGAGGACGGTCACAAGAAGAAAGGCAATTTCATCTTTTTCGATTTCGAATGCATGCAAGAGACCGGCATTCACATTCCTAATTTCTGCGTGGCTCATCGAGCGTGCGAGAAGTGCATTAAAGAACCTATCTTCAGTCATTGCCCTCACTGCAGCAAGATTCCTGGAGGGCGTGAAAAAATCTTTCGGGGACCGAACACGTTAGCCGATTTTGCACAATGGGTTTTAGACCCCATCGACAAGACGTGGAGCCAAGAGGACATCGAACGTTACGGTGATTGTCATCGTCATGCCACGGTGATGGCTCACAATTTCTCCGGATACGATGGACAGTTTCTTTTGAGGTACTATACGGAACATGGCACCGAACGTCCTAAAGTGACTTTGAACGGAGCCAAAATCATTTTCATGCAAGTGGGACAAGTGCAGTTTAAAGATTCGATGAGTTACTTGGCCATGCCTTTGAGTCGAATGCCTAAAACGTTTGGAATGACAGAAATGGCTAAAGGGTACTTTCCACACTTTTTCAATACGGAAGTCAATCAACACGCCGTTCTACCCCATTTACCTGAGGCTCACTATTACGACCCCGACAACATGCGTACCGAGCAACGAGAAGCTTTCTACGCTTGGTACCAGGCTCACGCCTCGGACCCTTTCGACTTTCAGGAAGAAATGCTAAAGTATTGTCGTTCCGACGTGGACATTTTACGGCGTTGCTGTGGAAAATTTCGAGAACTGTTCATGGAACACGGAGGGGTCGATCCTTTGAAAGAAGCTTGCACCATTGCCAAAGCGTGTTCCTTAGTGTATCGACAACGATTCATGCCTGAAAACACCGTGGCTGTCATCAGCCCTCAAACGACCCACTATGCCAAACGTCAATACTCGGTCAAAGCCCAACGCTGGTTACATTACTTGTGCGACAAGGAAGACAAGTGGATTCAGCATGCCCGTAACGGAGGGAGTGAAAAGACCATCGGAACGTATTCGGTAGATGGCTGGGACTTAGAAAACCCTAAGATCGTGTACGAGTTTAACAGTTGCTTATTTCACGGATGTCCCGTCTGTTACCCTGATCGTAGCACTAAAAATCAGTTTTTACAACGAACCATGGAAGACCTGTACCAGGACACTTGCCAGCGGCGCCTAAAGTTGGAACAGGAAGGATACCAAGTGGTGGAAATGTGGGAACACGAGTACGATCACCGTATGAAAACCGATCCCGAGTTTAAACGCCTCGTGGAAAGTTACCAGTTCATGGACCCGCTGAACCCGAGGGATAGTTTGTACGGAGGAAGGACCAATGCCACCTGTTTGCTGTACCAAGCCGACGAAGAGAAAGGAGAAGAAATCAAATACTTGGACGTGTGTTCGCTGTATCCCTACGTGTGCAAATATTGTCGCTTTCCTGTAGGGCACCTGCAAATGTTCACGGAACACATCGACCCGAAAAACGTTCGACAATACGAAGGCTTGATCAAGTGTAAAGTTTTGCCTCCCACGAACCTATACCATCCCGTCTTATCTCACCATTGTCAAGGCAAACTGATGTTTCCATTGTGCCGTACTTGTGCCGAAATGTGCAACCAAGACCAACCTTGTCAGCACACCCAGGAAGAACGGGCCTTGACGGGAACCTGGGTCAGCGTAGAATTGTTCAAAGCTCTGGACATGGGATACCAACTGTTAGAAGTGTACGAAATTTGCCACTTTCCCAAGACACAACAATACCACAAGGGTGACCCCAGTCAGAAAGGCATTTTCGCCGACTACGTGGATGCCTTTTTGAAATTGAAACAAGAAGCCAGCGGCTATCCGTCCTGGTGTCACACTCTCGAAGACCAAATACAATTCAAAGAGAAATACTATGGACAAGAAGGCATCACTTTAGACCACATCGAGAAAAACGAAGGCAGGCGATCGTTTGCCAAAATGATGTTAAATTGCTTGTGGGGTAAAATGGCACAACGACCGTGTTTACCCAAGACGGAATATTTGACAGAACCTTCCCGCTACTTCCAGATGATTCACGACAAAACCAAATACATGAAACACGTGGACGTCGTTCACGAGGATTTGATCTTGGTCAATTACGAACAAGATCTGGACTTTGTACAAGACGACCCTTTTGGAAATGTCATCATTGCGGCTTACGTGACAGCTCATGCTCGCTTAAAATTGTACGAAGCTTTAGAAATGTTAGGAGAACGCGTCCTGTACTTTGACACGGACAGTTGCATTTACATCCATCACCCGAGTCAACAGCACCCTGACATCGAAGGAGACCGTTTAGGAGCCTGGACAGACGAGCATCCCGACGACAAGATTCTAAGTTTCGTCAGTGGCGGCCCCAAAAATTACGGCTACGAATATCGGGACAAACAAGGAGAAGTGCACACGACGTGCAAAGTGAAAGGACTGACCCTGAATTATCGTACCAGTCGAGTGGTCAACTTTGGGGTATTGAAAGAAGCCTTGCAATCGGGAGAGGATGGAAACTTTAAAGTTACCACCTATCAACCGAACAAGATTGTACGTTTACCCACTCACCACATCGTCAGTCGGCCCTTGGAAAAAGTCTATCAAATCGTGTACCAGAAGCGAGTTCGACTTCCCAATCATTTCACCTTACCGTATGGACACGTCGGTATTGGTCTGTATATAAAAAGGAACCCTAGGCAAGACCGATAGTTCATTGTGACTACCAAGACCGAGCGAACAAGATAAATACTTTCAGAGAAACACAAAACAAGTTGTTTAGAAAGGCACAATTCAAGTGTGAGGCTTCTGAAGTGGAATGCGATTGTGAGCCTTGCGATGGGTACGATGCTGTACGTTGTGACCTTAACGATGCCGTAAAGCATCATGGGAACTTTGTTCTTACGACCCCTATCATGGAAAGGGATGCTGTGCGTGTCAAACCTGAGGGATGCGAAAGTGATGCCGCTCGTTCTCTTGGACATTTTACTGGGTTTCGTTTTAAAGGGAATGTTCACCTTCACGTCTACCCCCTTACGGATGTCATCCAGCCCTGAGCAAACTCCTGCCCATGTCACTCAACCCTCATCGAAACGACGCTGTGAAAGACGAATATTCGTTCCCTGTGCGTTTGTCGGAATACTGCGACTTTGAAAATCGTCTTCAATCGTTCAAAGGAAAATGGCCTAAGTATCTGGGAGGACCGACCCCCGAAGAATTAGCCAGAGCCGGATTTTTCTACTTGGGCGAAGGAGATAAAGTCAAGTGCTTCAGTTGCGGTGTGTCACTTCACCACTGGGAACCGCAAGATTCGGCCTACGTATAACATGTTCGATGGTCACCGAATTGTCATTACTTACCCTTAGTGGGACCGAGACATTGAAGTAACTTACCATGTCGTTGACGAAGAAGAAACCAGATTGGTTAGGAGTCAAATGTTGGACATCACCGAGACCAGTATTTAAACTTCATTTCAAAAACGATATTGAATCATTACCTAAAGAACTGCAAGAGAAGATTTACAAAGAAGTTTGGCAAGGGTTTGCCAGAGTGAAATCTCAATGGGTCACTGTAGAACTTTTGTGTCGAGAAATTCATAAGAGGAAAGTGAAAAAAGTCAACCAGTGTGTTACATTTCTTTGGGTCAAAGGTGCTTTCATCCTATTATATCGCTTTAGACCGTTTACATCACAAGAGTTCAGTGACATTCTTGGACGTTACCCTGAATGGCAGTGGTCAGAAATTACTCACTATGTGGATTACTTTTGCTCTCTTTGAGAAGATTGTGAATTGTACGGACTGACCTATTCATGGATACTTTGCTAGAGAACATTCGTGCTTTGCCTGTGGAGTTGAGAGAACGCATTTACCGAGAACTGATCAAAATACAAGTGAAACGCAAACGCAACGTTATTCAACCGTTTTTAAATTATGCTCTGTTCCAAAGTATAAGAAGACTGATTATGAGTGGATATTACATCAGGCACAAAGGTAAACGAGGCTATTGGCCACCACCCAACGATTCCAAAAACAGTGTATATACTTATGGATACTTTACAAGAGAACATTTTGGGCTTGCCTGAGGAGTTGAGAGAAAGGATTTACCGAGAACTGGTCAAAATACAAGTCAAACGTAAAGAACAATTGCATCCGTTACGTCACCAGATCTTTAACCACTGGTACCTGAATGGTATAAGAGGACTGATTCGTCAGAAATTTTTTCAGTGGTCAGACCTTGTTGAACACTTTCAGTTTGTGAATGATGATGAACTAGACGTTCGTAATTTTGGTTACTTCGAGATTCACTTACTGCAACGTATTGAGGAAGACGAGTTAAAGGATTACCAACATTTGTTACATGGAATCTGCTTAGAGAAAGACGAAACATCTAGACAAACTCTGACGTTTCAGTTACAGTATGTAACATTTAAATTCCTACTGGAGAACGAACATGTCTAGTTAGAAATTACCTTTATTGCTTCCGAAACAAAGAGACTATAAAATCAAGTTGCCATGCCACGGATTATGTCACATATTATTGAACAGACTCCGTGGAAGGAACTCAATGACCATATTCAAACCGTGGATCATTACCATCGATTATTACAAGAACTGTATCCATTCAATTTGGGTCGACAAGTGGTGTGTGTCTTAGTGACTTGTTTTCTGGGATTTCGTTTACCAGCCGATTCTTTGTGGACTCTTTACGATCAGTACTTACCACCTCAATGGCCTTAAATGGTCACGAAAAACTCCTTTTGCTCAAAGCCTTGCGTTTTCATCTGGATACTTCTCGACCTCAACAGGAAAAAAAGATTCGTCAACTTTTAGCTACCCAAGACGTGTATGACGATGTGTGTGTAGCTTGTGACTTACATCCCCATTGGACAGATGTCCGTGCCTGGAAAGAATGGGATTTTGAGGCTTGGACCCAAGAAATGGCCCAGTATGCACGAGAGTTGTTCAAGGAAAAAAGTTACTTTTCAACCTGTGTTAGTGACGGTGCCAGAAGAACACGTCACCCAGGACGGGACTGTCGTGGACAGGCCTGAAAGACCCTTTCGGGAGGACACTTGTGTGACCTTACCCCCTACTATAGAACTGGTTAGAACATTACCCAAAACATGTTGTTGTACAGACACTTGTTTTTATTCCACGTTAATGGTTATCATGTGCCTTTTATCCTTGTACTTAAGCCTTTGGCTTTTATGTATTTTTGTCTTTCGTATTCATGTTTGAAAAAACATTCAATAAACGTGTTCTGAAAAAAAGTATATAAACTCTCGTCTTGTTTGTTTTCGTGTCACAAGTGACATTTCTCACACAATGGCTACCTCTGCTGTCTCTGCTCCCTCTTCCTCTACTGTCAAAGTCATCGACGAACACTTAGATCGTGCCAGTTGGGAGGCTTTGTATCTTCGCCATCCCTTTAACATGCGCATTGCTGGACCTAGCGGTTCAGGCAAAACCGAATTTGTCAAACGTTTGATCGAACATAAACATCATTTGATCGATCGGCGACCTCAACGGATCGTGTGGTGTTACAAAGAGTGGCAATCGGCGTACAGCCTCTTGCGAGAAAGTCAAGGCGATTCCATCGTGTTTGTGGAAGGCATTCCTAAAGAAGACGACGGCATCGTCTCTGACTCCCGTCAAACCCATTTGGTCATTTTTGACGACATGTTAGGAGAAGACGAAGAAGAAATTAAACTGTGGTTCACGCGCAAAGGGCATCACCGTAATGCCAGTGTCGTTTACATCACCCAAAATTTGTTTCAACAAAGTAAAGCCCATCGCACCATCAGTCTCAATGCGCATTACGTGGTCTTGTTTAAAAGCCCTCGAGATAAATCGCAAGTGCAAGTCTTAGCCAAACAGTTAGGAACGCCTTGGCTGACTCAGGCGTACGACGATGCCACTCAAACTCCACACGCCTATTTACTCGTCGATTTGAAACCTACGACCCCCGAGGATTTGCGATTTCGTACCCACTTGTTTCACCACTGGTGCCAAGACGGAGGGCCTGACCTGTACACGTCTCCGTCCTCGACTTAATTTCACTACAGAAAAAAATCTATAAAAACCTCAGACCCTTTTCGTCTGTCTCACACAACGTCAACATGACGTCCCTTCAGTCGCATCTTCCCGTCAAATTGATTCGTGCCTTGTATGGCATCAGTCGAGAAAAAAATCCACAAATACGAGCTCGTGTCTTAGAAGCTAGTCTCAAAGAAGTCTTACGATGGTTCACGGTGACGGCACGTCAATTACTCCAAGGAATCATTCAGATTCCTCATCAAACCAAACGCTTTTTCGATCGAAACAAAGTCGCTTTGGTCCAACTGGCCGATCCCCGCATCGACATTCAAACCAAAAAACAAATCATTTTGAAACCTGGAGGGAGCGGTACTCTAGGAGGGGTCATCATTCGCTCTCTCTTAAGATGGGATCCTAATGCCCCCAAACTTCTCCCCAAGAAAAAAGTCCAACGAAGCTCCAAGAAGAAAAAGAAAAAGACCAGGTCCCCAAGAAGAACTTCTCCAGTGGCGGGACCCTCCTCTGACCAGACACCACCCGGGAAAAAGAAAAGAAGCCCCCAGAAAAAGAAACAGAGAAAAAGTCCCCTGAAAAAGAAAAGTCCACAGAAGAAAACTAGTAGCAAGAGAGGCACTTTTTCTTCGGCCAGGACGCAACATTACACTGACAAACCACGACCGGCCACGGCGGTGACTGCGTCTCCGGCAGCCTCACGTTCATCCACTTCTCCGTTGATGACACCAAGAACTGAAGAGTACTTGGAGACGTTGATCACACCAAGAACTTCTCCGTTGATGACCCCAAAAAGAACTTCCCCAGTGGCAGGACCCTCCCGTTTAGTGGCAGTGGCTGCTGCTCACAAAGTACCTTCTCCCAAAATCAAAGTTCAAGAAAGATCCGGCATGTTACAAAGTTTACTGGATTTGTCCAAGCAAGAACTGGCTCGATTTAGTCCGTTGCGTACCCCTGCACGACGTGTCATGCCTGTCCTCAAATTGATACGACGTAATGACAATCAGTGGCGACGCGTTCCAGTATAAAAAAGGCCTGTGACCAAGTCGGGGTATCAGTGTTCTTTTTGGTGCTCCTGAAGACTCAAAGATGTCACCCTCCAGAAAACCCCAAGGAAAGAAAAGGAAAGGACTACCACCACGTTTAGTCAAACATGGGGACATGTTATCTGTCCTGTCCAAAGCATCTCCACCTCTACGAAAAAAACTCATTCAATCGGCCTCCAAAGAGGTCATCGATACCGTGTGCGAATGTTGTTTGAACGTCTTGAAAGGCACGATCCCTTTGTCCAAACACCAGAAACAATGCTTAAGCAAACATCGTCACGTTCTTCGCCAAATGGTTCAAAAGAAAATTCCCATTCGTCAAAAGAAGAAGATGTTGGTCCAACGTGGAGGCATTTTACCCCTCTTGTTAGGCCCCATACTGAAAGGAGTCTTGGGAACCATGTTGGGAGGACTGGTGGGAGCAAGATAAAAAGGCCCTCGGAAGTCCCAAGATCTCAGAATCGACCGCTGACAACCCCATGGAAGGACGAAAACTAGCTTTAGTGCCTTACAAACGATGGATGGAATACCATCGGTGGCAAGAACAACGCACCCCGCATTTACCTCCCAATCCCAATTTGAGCGAGATGTCCCAGTTACAACACGAATTGCAGTCCTTGATGGATCGCCAAGATTTGTCCGAAACAGAAAAATCGCAAAAGTACGGTCAACTCTTGCAACGACTGCAACTCTTTCACCAGAAAGCTTTAGACGAAACAGCTCTACCCACTTTGAAAGATTTTAAGATCTTGATGAAAAGTCCAGCACCATCATCACTACCACCACCACCACCACTACTACCATCCCCATGGGTCACCAGAGATGCTACCCCACGAAGACCAGAGGAAGAAGAGATGCGAGAAGTATTTCAAACACCGTCAGCAGCTCCCATTTCGAGTAAGATTGCAGCATCCTTGTTGACCCCGTCCCTCACACCCCAACGAGAAGAAATGAAAGCTTGGGTTAAAAAGATGATGTCCACTCCTCCTTCGACAGAAGTGAAAAAGAAAGAAGGGAAACCAGAAGTGAAAAAAGAAGAGAAGACCAAAGCCATTCCATTGCCACCTCCACCTCCACCACTACCTTCGACTTCTACTCCCGTAGCCCATTGGACACGTAAATCCGTTTCCAAACCACCCTTTCGACCCACCCAAAGTAGCATCACCGAAGAGTGGTTGACTTATTAACACACAAAAAATGGAAAAAGTCTTAGGCAGCATTTAGTACGATCCCTCCCATCCTGCAGGTTACGCAGGAGTTCAAAAATTGTATCGTGCTGCCAAAACGCGACTGAAAAGTCTCCGTTTACCTCAAGTGCAACGATGGTTACAAGAACAAGCTACCTACACTTTACACAAACCCATTCGACGCAAGTTTGCCAGAAGTCGCACCCGAGTGGAAGGCATCGATCATCAATGGCAAGCCGATTTAGCCGATGTCTCTCATTTGGCCAGCTACAATCGTGGTTACAAATATTTGTTTTGTGTCATCGACGTCTTTTCCAAATTTGCCTGGGTCATGCCCTTGACTTCCAAATCGAGCAGCGAGTTAGTGCGAGCCCTGCAACGGGTGTTGAAACAAAGCGGTCGTCACCCTCTTCGATGGCAAACGGACAAAGGCACCGAATTTCTGAACCAAGCTTTCCAAAAAGAATTAAAGAAACGTGACATTCATTTTTTTACCACCGAGAATCCCGAAACCAAAGCCAGCATCGTGGAACGTTTTCAACGCACTTTGAAAGAACGCATGTGGAAATATTTTACGCATCAACACACTCTGAAGTACATCGACATCTTACCGCACCTGGTGCAAGCGTACAACCAATCTTACCATCGAAGCATCGGACGTGCCCCGCAAGACGTGACTCCCGACAACGAAGTGTTGGTGTTTGAGCGCCTGTTTCGTACGTCCCCGACGAGGGCTGTCCCCAAGAAAAGTGGAGAGTTGGCCGTAGGAGATTGGATGCGCATTGGCAAAACCAAACGCACTTTCGACAAAGGTTACTTACCTAACTGGACGACCGAATTGTTTCGCGTCACTGGACGAGTGCATGGCCGTCACCCTACCGTCTATAAATTGGAAGACATGAACGGAGAAGTGCTCAACGGAACGTTTTATTTGCCCGAGTTACAACGTGTCACCAAAAAAGAAGACGACGTGTACGACATCGAAAGCATTCTCGAACGCAGAACCCGTAAAGTGGGCAAACGACGTGTCAAAGAAGTCAAAGTACGTTGGAAAGGATATCCACCCAGTTTTGATTCTTGGATCGACGCTTCGCAAGTCATCGACTATAAAAAGAAGTGACCATCATGCCCTTTCACACAGACGCAGCTACGTCGACCACTCCTTCTTCACCTAGTTCTTCTGTGCAAGATTTACAAAAGCAACCCTTTTGGGTGTGGTGTGGAGAACGTGTGCCTAAAACGCAAATCGTTTTTTTCTGCCAAATCTTCGTGGTATATTGTGTCATCGGGGCAGCTATCGCCAATTTGAGTTTGCAACAAGGAGACAAACAATTGTGGACCATTTTATTGAGCAGTTGCATCGGTTACCTGCTTCCCAATCCCTCCCTGAAATTCTCCTCGAACGGGAACCACGGGAACCTTGTGTCCAGCACCAGTGTCAGTCACCACTCCAACCACAATCAGAACCCCATTTTAGACGGAGACACGCCTCTGACGTCCAGTAACCCCTCGGAGAGCCACAGAACTCTGGAATTATGAGTCACCAAAACCAATTTTACTTAACCTTACCCAGTGACAGTTCCATGGAGGTGTTTCCCCACAACACGTTGTGCTGTTACACGGCTAAATTACCTCAGGCCATCCAGTTAAATCACGAAGCCCATTGGGAAGTGGCTTTAGTAGAAATGATTCACCCTACACAAATCCCAAACATCACCGAAAAGCAAAACAATTTTGAGGTCGAAATCCTGAACCAACAATTACAAGATGCCATGAATGACATCGGGTTTTCAGGGGACACAAGACCATCCAACAATTCACCCTTCAATATCTACACCTTGAAAATTCCGGCAGGGTTTTATTTTAGTGGCCAACATTTGGTGGACACCATTGCTTCCAGGTTCGAGTTAGCCTTTGGCGAAGCCCTGAACAGAATCAAAAAAAGTGTCACCCTGGAGTACCATAAAGTGGCTCGTCGCTTACTGATGAAATTTCAGGATACCCAAACGTTGTCCATTAGTTTTAATCGTGACTTGTTTGATATTTTAGGTGGAGACACAAAAATGGCTCCAAATTTTAAACCGAAGATTAACAGCAATACGGAATTTTACAAGTTTTTTCGATTCCCTGTAGAACTGAACCAAGGACTGAATTTGATCTTTGTGTATTCCGATGTGGTGGAGTACAACGTGGTGGGACACACCTCCGTGCCGTTACTGCCTGTCATTCCTTTCAAAGTGGATAGTACCACGACCAGTGACCAGGAAGGTGGAAACACTTATCACGTTCACCGCGAATTTGTACATCCTCACTATTTGCCTGTCAGCAAGTCTTATTTGGACACGGTCAACATTGCTATAAAAGGAGATCTGGGACAAAATATTCCATTCATCAAAGGAAAAGTCACGGTGAAACTCCATTTTCGAAAACGGTTCTCTCACGACTCTTAAGTCATGTATCCAGTGTACCAAGGGGTTGCTCGACAGCGAGGACACGGTTTAGGAGATATGTTAAAATCGGCCTTTCGTTCGGTGGCCCCGGTGTTGAAACCGATGGTGACACGCGGATTGCACGCCTTGAAAGATGCAGCACTGACGCAAGGCAAAGAATTTCTCCAAAATGTCATCATCGACAAACAAAACCCCAAAGAAGCCTTCATGAGGGCAGGCAAAAATGTCTTGCTGCAAACGGGCAAAGACCTTTTGGGCCGCCGAGCCACGCCTATAAATGCCCTGCACGCTACCAAGTCAGGCATTCAGCAAGGACAAGGCAGAAAGAGATGACGAAGAAAACATCCTTTCACCAGACTTCAAGCGAGAAAGACCAAGAAAAGAAGAACCGTTCGAGACTTAGACGTTTTCGATTATTGAGACACAGCAACAAAAAATGATGCACCGAGAGTCTTGCGCCTGTTCCAAGACGGAACTGGATCTGTTTGCCATGCCCCCCACCATGATGACCATGCAAGAATCCCAATGGGTGCAATTTCATCCCGTCTCCTCATTGACCGATTCCGCTAACATCGACTTTGAAATCAAAGGACAGCCCGAAGATTACATCGATCTGAATAGCAGTTACTTGTACTTGAAAGTCAAAGTTCAAGATAAGGATGGAAATACTATAGACACTGAGCCAGTAGCTCCCGTCAACAATTTCATGCATTCCTTGTTTAGCGGAGTGGACTTGTACTTGAATAACAAACTGGTCAGTAGCAGCATGGATACTTACCCTTACCGAGCGTACCTGGAAAATCTCTTGACGTACGGAATAGACGCCAAGAACACTCATCTCAATGCCTGTGTGGTATGGGAAGCTGACGATGCAGGCGAATTTGAAACATTCAAAACTGATCCAGCCAAAGACCACAATGCGGGATTTGTAGAACGAAGAGACAGAATCAAAGATGGAAAGAGTTTAGAACTGATGGATCGTTTGCATTTGGAGATGTGGTTGCAAGAAAAGTATTTGCTGAACGGGGTGGGTGTCCACCTGAGACTGAATCTGAGCAGTACAGCTTTCCATTTAATAGCTGACAGTGACGATAATTACAAAACCAAAATCCAAGAAGCCAGACTCTACGTACGCCGTGTGGAAGTGTTACCTAAAGTGGGAAACGACATCAGTCAGACGTTGAGCAGAACGACCGCCAAGTATCCGATACGACGTGTGGAAGTGAAAACCTTCACCATTCCTAGGGGACAGCGATCCATGATCGAAGATCATCTGTTCCAAGGACAGTTACCCAAACGTTTAATCGTTGGTATGGTCGAGAATACAGCCTTCAACGGAGCTATCGCTAAAAATCCTTTCTACTTTCAACACTTTGACGTGTCCAAGATCGAAGTCAGTCGCGATGGCAAGACCTTGTGTACCCGACCTTTCGAACCTAAATTTTGGTGACGGGAATTATTTGAGGTCGTACTTGTCCTTGTACGAAGCCACTGGACAGTTAGGAACCAACACCAGTCACGGCATTACGTACGAGGATTACGCAGGAGGTTATGCTTTGTGGGCTTTCGATTTCACTCCAGACCAAGGCAGCGACGAGGGACATTTCCACCCTATAAAATCCGGCCAGATTCGTTTGGAACTTCAGTTTGCAAAGCCACTGGACGAGACAGTGAACGTCATCCTGTATGCAGAATTCGATAATACCATAGAAATCAACAGTTTGAGAGAAGTCATTCTAGATTACTAGAAACCATGGAAGACTGTTATCCCTCTTTACCTAGTGGAGAAACTTTGGACATAGAATGTGAGGAGACCGTGGAAGGAGAATCCCAAGACAAAGACGATGAAGTTATGATGAAGTCAAGATGGCCAGAACAAGAAGCCCATTTAGTCTCCTGTTTTGCCAAACACTTGGTCGAAAAAATGACGGAATTGATCAAGAAAAATTGCTATGGATGTCAAAACGATCATGCCAGTCAAATTCAACACGATAAATGCCTGATGTTGAGTCAAGAAGAAAAATTGGACGAATATCTGGACGAAGCTTGGAGTCTCATCTCAGACGAAGGCGTGTGGCACCAGTGGTATAAAGACTTGCGTGAACATTCTTGTCCACCATTAACCACTCAAGAGATCCATCGTATCGAAGCTCTCCTGAATCAGAGTGAGGAGACGAAACGAAGAAACGGTTATTTGTCAGACATTTTCAAGCAAAAAGTCCGGATCGAATTGACGACTTATTATTACCTGTGAAGAAGAAAAAAACATGGATACCTGGGAACTTTATTACCTTTTGAACCACATTTTGTATACGGCTTCTTGGAATCCTGTCGTCTGTGCTAAAGATGAACTCCCTCAGCGCAAACCTAAAGACCATCTAGCTTACGTGATCAACACGGACGACAGTCATCTCCCAGGAACCCACTGGGTAGTCGTCTACTTTCCTCAAGAAGGATGTGTGGAATAATTCGATTCGTACGGATTGCCCCCTTTGGAAGATGATATCATCGACTTTATGAGAAGAAATGCTCAGACCACCCGATTCAATAATGTGAAATTACAAGGCACAGATTCCTTGGTGTGTGGACAGTACTGTGTGTATTTTCTGCATCATCGCAGCCTGGGCTATTCCTTAGAACATTTAGTGACTCATTTTGATCCTCGTTCTTCTACTAGAAACGATGTGAAAGTAGATCGATGGTTTTGTGACCATTATGCTTATCTTTTGTCTCAAGCTAGGAAACGTAGTGTCCATCAATGGCCTAATGACTTCCAACAGTGGAAATCACAATTTCATTCACAACGTTGTCAGCCCTGTTTAAGGTAGATTGTCAGTTGAGAAAAAATGTTTGTCAATTTGAAAAAAATGTTTGATGTTATCATGTTGGATTATTGTTAAAAAATGTTAGAGTTGTTGTTGTTTAGTGTTAAATGATTTTTGAATAAAAAATGTTGTGTTTTGAAAAAAAATGCCTTTGTCTTTTGTTTAGGTATAAGAATGTTTGATTCATGCTCTTTGACTTCTTACTATCCCTCTCATGACACTCATTGAACGTTGCGACTCGAAAACCGTGTGAGTAGTGAAGGGGGATATTATAGGGTCTATGGGATTTATCATTAAAAATACCCTTGGGACAATATAGGGTCTATGTAAATTTAACATGGAGAAAAATCGTGGGACAATATAGGGTCTATGGGAATTAACATGGTCAAGAATCGTGGGACAATATAGGGTCTATGGGAATTTAACATGGCCAAGAATCGTGGGACAATATAGGGTCTATGGGAATTAACATGGTCAAGAATCGTGGGACAATATAGGGTCTATGGGAATTAACATGGCCAAAAACCCCTGGGACTGTATAGGGTCTATGTAAAATTGAAACAGGGAGGGTCTCTATTTTTTTGTAAATAAAATAAAAAATAAAATAAAAAAAGGGGTAGGCAATGGAAAGGCTATCTCTTTTCGAGAAATATGGCTGGCCCTGAAAAGGGCCTTTGGGTTTATGTTAATATTAATATTAACATAGATGGCATCTGTTACATCTTCTTCTTCTTCTTAAACTCCTTCTAACTGCCGGTCCATACACAAGTACCCTCTTGAGACATCCTTGTCTTTCTATATAAACTCTCCTCATCCATAGACTTGTATCTGTCCTATCAACAACAGTCCACTTGGACCGGACATACATGAGCATGTCCGTTCTGAACATCATTGTTGACACAAGGGTTGAAGAATGAACGTCGGTCCACATCTTGAGGCTCCGAGAAACAGGTGAATCAATGCACTGAACTGCGCTTATTTATAGGTACAGGTAGGATTGAAACGGATTGAGTTCATTCACCACTCCGAACACGCGTTACAAAATTCAGCCAGCCGCATCCAATCCGAAGAGAGCAGTCTGTGACGTCACTTAGTCAATATAGATCTGCTAGCGCTTGTGTGCAGTCAATTTATGCGACAGTGATTCAACATGACAGAAACTCAGAAAGCGATCCAATGGGGTGCACCAGCAGCGGAGACCGCCCAAGGGAACCCGGACTTACTTTCAGAAGAAGTGAATTGGGATTTTGTGGATTTTCTCTCCTCGCAAGAATTTGTTCCGAAACCTTTGTTACCTTCTTCATTACCGCAAGTGGAGAATTTTAGACAGAGACAGAAGGAAGAATTGGAGAAATTTATACAACGACAAAAGGAAGCGGAACAGGCTTTTCTCCTACAGCAACAGCAACAAGAAGAAGAGGTAAGAAAAAAAACAACAGCAACAACAGCAAGAAGAAGTAGCAGCAAAGAAACAAGAGGGTGAAAATCAAACGGTCACGGTACTGTTGGACATTTTAGCGGAGTTAAGAAGTCTGAAACAAATGTATCAGACTTCTTTATCACGACCAAAGAGAATACGACCTTCCCGAGCTAAACACGTCAACCCTGTGACTAAGCCTACCGTACCACCCTTAGTGATTTCAACCCAATCATTATCATCATCATCAACATTACGCAGTCCAGAAGTAGGCCTTGGCCGTGGCAAAGGCATAAGGCAGTTAAAGTTGATTGCTTAAACTCACCCTTTCACCATGAAGAAAAAAGGCCCTTTTCAGGGCCACCCACATTTCTCGAAAAGAAATACAATTTGCCAATAACTCAAAAAAAAATAAACCCCACCCATTTTACCCTTATAGTACGTGTCTGTGTATGAGTGCGTGAGTGTACGTTCTTATTTTAAAATCACAACTCAAAGACACTTACCTTATATCATTCATTTATTCTTTTATCCATATTTTACAATCCAATTCACAATTCACAACACAACACTTTAATAAAAAGTTCATTGACTTCTTCTTTCTCCTTGTTTAGTCTCTCTGTTTTTTGAATTTCTTCACTGTCTTTTCCTCATTTTCTTCCCCTCTTCTTTTCTTCTTCTCCTGTTTCTTTGCCTCTTGTAAATAGAATTGTCTTTTTTCTTCCTCTTCTTCCTCTAAAGAATCCCTCTCTTCTTTCGAAGAATCCCTCTCTTCTTTCGAAGAATCCCTCTCTTCTTCTGAAGAATCCCTCTTTTCTTCTGACTCCTCTTGTTTCTTTTTTGGGCAATCTGGAGACCAATGTCCTTTTTCTTTACAATAATAACAGGTATCTTGACTTTTGTCTTTTTTAGTCCCTGTTTTTGTTCTTTTTTGACGGTCTGGACAATCTGAAGACCAATGCCCTTTCTTCTGACAGATATAGCAAGTATCTTGACTTTTATCTCTAAAGGAAGGAGAGTAGTCCGTAGGCTGGTCTGAAGAGAATTTTCTAATGACCCCTCGCAAAGCTCTGACGAAACGTTCCATCTGGTTAGTCTCTTCCATCGTTGTGCTCGGCTTGAGAGTGAAATGAATAGTGAAAGGATAAGACACACACCCTTTTATATACGCTGGTTTGCTATGACTATAAAGTAGCTCATGGTGTTTGAACTTGAGTCATTTGACTTTTTGCTTTCAAGATGAAACGATCTAATTCATTCGAGAAGAAAGAAGAAGAAGAAGAAAGTAAGAGGCAGAAGCGTGATCTATCGCCTCGAACCAGGGCTGAAATCTTGGCACAAATTCATGCCAGTGATTTTGAAGAGGACATGAGTGAACCAGAATTTGAAACCTCTAAACCAAGTTCACCACCCTTAGTCAACCCTGAAAAATACTATTCCATTCGAGAGACGGAAAAGCGTTCCTCTAGAAAATTTAGAACCACGGCTTACAAATACACGGTGAAGTTTAAAGATTTCAAGTCCGAAGTACCGTTAGAGAAAGCAGCAGGGTTCATCACCGGAGTGTGGGATTCTCTGCTCACTGCACTCAAGCGACAATGTCAACCCAAAGATGACGATCGCTTGAGACTTTCCATACAACACGACGGTTTGAAATCCCCTGTTTGGATCGAGTTTAGCACCCCTGCAGAATTGACCGCTTCCAAAGTCATGAGTAGTGAAGGGGGATCCTATAGCCTCAATGGGAATTAGCATTACAGATCCCCTTGGGAACATATAGCCTCAATGGAAATTTAACATGGAGAAAAATCGTGGGAACATATAGCCTCAATGGGAATTTAACATAGAGAAAAATCGTGGGACGATATAGCCTCAAGAGGAATTGAACATGGGAATTGGGACTGTATAGCGTCAAAGGAATTTAAACAGGGTGGGACTGTATAGCGTCAAGGGAAATTGAACATGGGAATAGAGTGTGGATCTATCTAGGGACTAGGGGAATTTAACATATGGAAATTGAACATGGTGGGTCTGTATAGCGTCAAGGGGAATTGAACATGGTGGGATTGTCTAGGGACAATGATGGTAGAGGGTCAAACACAACAGAGACAGAAACATACATACACTAGTACAAGCGTGAGATTTATATATAAAGCATTACCAAGACCTGAAATCTTGCTGGGGTGTTCAAAAATTTGCATAATTGTAATGATGCTATAAATAGCTATAATCAAGGAAATCCTCAACGACAAAATGGATGTGACTAAAAGTAACGCTAAATTGACGAAATTGTCCCAGAATTTAAAGGAAAATAAACATATCCCCGAAAATTAAGTTACAATGGTTTAGACTAAAATGGATAAAATTAGTAACTACTTACAATATCAACTTCTGTGACGATCGTGAATAAATACCTATGTATCTATAATCAGCTGAAATTCCTATGAAATCCCACTATCTATTTATAGCTCCAACTTGTGGGTTTTTCCTTTGGAAAATCCCACTATCTTTTTATAGCCTCAACTTGAGTGACGTTCCTGTTTATGAATTCTAGTATATATGTATAGCTACAAAATGTGGAAATCCCCAAGTCAATATTTATAGTCTCGAAATTTCCAGCGTCAGTGACGTCACTGTACTGAACACTAGGGGATAAATGGCAACAGTGTTGCAAGTGGCTGACCTGAATACGCGCTACTGTAGGTAGGTAGGTAGAGTGTATCTGATAGGGATAAAGTGAGTTTTATACGGACAAACAGAGACCAATAGACACACACAACGTACGCGCGCAGACACACACACACACACAAACACACAAACACACAAACACACACACACACAACGTACGCGCGCATACACACACAAACACACAAACACACACACACACAACGTACGCGCGCCGACATACTCACACACACACACATACTCACACACACACACATAAACACACACACTATAAAATAGATAAAATTAGTAACTACTTACAATATCAACTTCTGTGACGATCGTGGATAAATACCTATGTATCTATAATCAGCTGAAATTCCTATGAAATCCCACTATCTATTTATAGCTCCAACTTGTGGGCTTTTCCTTTGGAAAATCCCACTATCTTTTCATAGCCTCAGCTTGAGTGACGTTCCTGTTTATGAATTCTAGTATATATGTATAGCTACAAAATGTGGAAATCCCCAAGTCGATATTTATAGTCTCGAAATTTCCAGCGTCAGTGACGTCACTGTACTGAACACTAGGGATAAATATCAACAGTGTTGCAAGTGGCTGACCTAAATACGCGCTACTGCAGGTAGGTAGGTAGAGTGTATCTGATAGGGATAAAGTGAGTTTTATACGGACAAACAGAGACCAATAGACACACACAACGTACGCGCGCAGACACACACACACACACACACACACAAAAACACAAACACACACACACACAACGTACGCGCGCAGACACACACACACACACACACACACAAACACACAAACACACACACACACACACACACAACGTACGCGCGCCGACATACTCACACACACACACACATACTCACACACACACACATAAACACACACACTATAAAATAGATAAAATTAGTAACTACTTACAATATCAACTTCTGTGACGATCGTGGATAAATACCTATGTATCTATAATCAGCTGAAATTCCTATGAAATCCCACTATCTATTTATAGCTCCAACTTGTGGGTTTTTCCTTTGGAAAATCCCACTATCTTTTTATAGCCTCAGCTTGAGTGACGTTCCTGTTTATGAACTCTAGTATATATGTATAGCTACAAAATGTGGAAATCCCCAAGTCGATATTTATAGTCTCGAAATTTCCAGCGTCAGTGACGTCACTGTACTGAACACTAGGGATAAATATCAACAGTGTTGCAAGTGGCTGACCTGAATACGCGCTACTGCAGGTAGGTAGGTAGAGTGTATCTGATAGGGATAAAGTGAGTTTTATACGGACAAACAGAGACCAATACACACACCCACACAACGTACGCGCGCAGACACACACACACACACACACACACAGATACACACATACACACACACATACAGAGGGAAGAGGAAAAAACAAACCCCAAATATACTATCAACACAGAAGGGAGATGATACAAACCCCAAATAAACTATCCACACAAACGTACGCGAACGCATACAAACCCCAAATATACTATCAACACAGAAGGGAGATGATACAAACCCCAAATAAACTATCCACACAAACGTACGCGAACGCATACAAACCCCAAATATACTATCAACACAGAGTGAAGAAGTAAAAGTTTTTTGAAAGCACCTAAGCCCTCACCTGCAATGACCAACTCTGCCAAACACCTACACCCCACCCCACCCCACCCCCACTTCCAACACTACAAAACCCATTTAACCCGTTATTTTATGGCATCAGTGTATGATTTAGGAAACATCAAGACACAAAATAATGGAGGAATAGACTGACTATTGTTTACCGACTTGCATGCCTAAAGAGCGTGCGTGAAGGAAAACATCCTTCCATTTCAATTCTAACTAAAACATGATCCAGACGGATAGAGATAGGTGAAAGGGCACAATTTCATAAAGTGTGAGTAGAAAACAAAACACGCCATCCTTATTATACAATGTCAAGACCAAGAGACACTTACGTGTTCTTTCTGGTCTATTCTCTTTTAGAAGGTAGTATGAAATTTCACATCAGGGCCAACGCATCGGCTCACATTGTCAATTTTTCCATTTCCATGTCTTTACTGGCACAAGTTCTTCATCATCTTCAATTTCTTCTTCTTCTGAATCCCTCTTCTCTGTTTCGTCTTGTTTTTGTTTATTCTCTTTTCTCGTAGGGCACTCTGAATTCCAGTGTCCTTTCTCCTGACAACGATATTAGGTATCTTGACTTTTGTCTCTCTTTCTTAGACGAAGCAGGTATTCTGGAGACAAATACCCATTTACCTTTGCAGATATAGCAAACTTCATTAGCACTTACACACTTTCGTATGACTCTCATCAAATCAACGACCAAAAGAGTAAGTTTTGTTGCCACTTTCGCATGTGAATTATGCTTTCGTACGACTTTTAGCAACTATTTGACCAGCAGGTCGATCTGTGCTGACTCTTCCATCTTTGATCATTTGAGAGCGGAATGAATACTCTGACGCTAAGACACTCTCCTTATATACAGAGACCTGCTGCGTATGAAACCTAGTCAAATGTAATTTTGCAATAAGATGAAACGATTTCATTGAGGAAGTAAAAGGCAATGATGTACCGTATCGCCTCACACAAAACCTGAAGTGTTAGTTCAAATCCGTGTCAGCGATTTCGAAGACGACATAACTGGGCTTTAATCAATGCTCTCCATTTCTGCCACGAAACCACGAGTCCTGATTCACGCCAAAAGAAATTTCGTTCGGTCCATAAAAAATAGTATCACATCTGAGAAACGCAAAAACGAACTTCCAGAAAACTGAGAACGACGGCTTACACCTACAACGTAAATGTATGAGTTCAAGTAGTGCGTAAAACTTAGTCAAATTAAATTTTTATAGTCAAGACGAAACGATCTCTTTTCGAAGAAGAAAGCAGACACCAAACGACAATGGCGATCCGTGTCACACAACACTTTTCAAAATGTGTATGATCAGAGGTTTATTTAGCGATCTGCACGGTTAAATTAAATGTTGATGTATTTTGCAATAAGACGGACACAATTTCCATGGGATCGCCCATGGTACGATTGTTCGTGCATTAGTTTAATTTTTAAAAATATTTTTTTATATAAATCGCCTATAGGATAGACCCAGTAAAGCATGGCCATTCTCGTCACTGTCTGAATAGCTACTCAAGTCAATTCGAAGCGAACGCGGTAAGAAAATAAATATAGCCAATGAAATGGCTTACAACGGGTGATGCATTGTTTTGTTCTAGGACTGTGTGGCATAATAATCCCTATGTTCTTGCGTTGTTACCATTACAGTGCAGACACTGAAATGTGAACTTACAAGCCCAATTTGTGTGTGTGTGTGTGTGTTGTACCATTTCCTCTTACCACATCAAAATACTGAGCGTCACAGTATTGGTTCGCGTTTTCAAGCTGACCATTTTTTTATATCTCACTTAAACATTTCGACATAAACACTCACACTCACATCGGTAGAATCAGAACAGACGTGTTACAGTATTGAGGGGCATGTTATCTTTTTTTTCAAACCAATAAATTTGGGTTTGTATGAAGTAAAGAACCGAAAGTACAGTGAAACTCAAGGATGATGACCCAATCTGTCTGTCTATTGATGCATGTATTTACTTAAGAAGAAATATGAACTCTAAAACACAAAGAGATACGGCAAGCATGATTAGATTAAACACAACGATGTTTTTCCTTCACGCCTGTGTAATTTAGAGTTTCAATCGTCTTTGAACACAAACTTGGTCTCCTTTTGTAGGGCTTGAAATAATAAAAGAAGCTGAAAAATCTTAAGCACTTTGCTATAGATAATTTCATCAACAGACTAAACAACATAAATACCGTTACAACAATAGAAAGCCTTAAATCTTCTATCAAAAAGAAATGCATGAAAAAAATTAAAGATTAACGATAACTAACCAATGAAACCGAATTTAACAAAGGCAATGACATGTGAAGAAATGCCTCTCACTTTGGAAAGGTAGGCGAATGTACTCTGTCATGCACCATCAACTTGAAAAAAATTATAAACAGAGAGAAACCTGAATTCAAAATTCAGTTGTTTTTTTTTTTTCTTCAAAATTATTTCGTTTCTTTTTTCTTTTTTTTGGAACAAATCTAAGCACTAATATAGAGTGGAAAAGGGAAAATGCACATACAAGCTTTGATATTTCTGAAAAAATGAGGGGATATTCCTAACGTTCATAACCACCTATATATGCTTGGACTTGTCTGTGACTTATCCACAAAACAAGATGTACATATTTCTGGTCAAGCTGCAAGTGTGTGCGTGTTTTTGAAAATGGTAAAAACTTGGATATACAATTTTCTCGTGACACTTATAAAGTGAAGAGTCTGTGCAAGTGTCAAAAGCCAAAGTCATATAAGTTTTGTATTTTGTACGGCTTGTAAAGATTTCCACTTTAGGAAATGTGAAGTATCACAAGTTATTATCACAAACAGAAGTGGAACATAGGGGCTTGCAAGAAAGAAAATAACCCAGACAGTTGGTGTCATCAAGAGTGCTAGAGACGGTACCCGAACTTGCTTGCTTGCTTACTTGAATTAAAGTGATTTTCGCTCTAATGGAGCATGTATCACTGGTTTAATCACGCACCGCGTGATTTTTAATTACTCCTGGGGAAGGAAAGAGAGCCTCATCCCCCCAGGCTTTTATGTACTCACAGACTACTTTTAAATTTAGCCACTCAGGTGTAGGACTAACTAGTCCTTAACAACCTGACTGAAAGGCTTTACACATGAGTGGGAATTGTCTCACCACACACTCATTTTTCTGTCCGAGCGTGGTAAAGGAGGAAAAAGGTGCTCAGCAAGACAGCCATGGATGTTAAGTACTCACCAAAACGCTAGCCCGTACTTATTTCAGATCAAGTCGTGTCACCAAAAAAGACGACGTGTACGACATCAAAGGCATTGTCAAACGCAGAATGCCTCAATGCTAACTGGCTAGGTCTGCATTTCTTGCTCCCGCTGCTGTTGCGTATATTTCTTCCCTCCACACCGAGTTCTGGGCCTAATTCTTTTAATTTCGTTGTACCCGAACTTACATTATCCATATTATCACCAACAAAAAAAAACAAAAAAAAACGCACAGACCTGAAAGAAACATTCACTCACTTTTTTACAGAATATTACTATTTTTAAAATTTTGATAATCGACGGAAACGAACAACTTAGAGTCACACTTTCTAACCAAGATAAAGAAATCATGTGCTGATAGACTCACTTCTGTATTTTTTCTTCTAACTGACTAACATATCATAGGCAATGGAATGTTATTTCTTTTCGAGAGTATGGGGTAGCCCTGAGTTTTTTTGGGAACTTGAAGCTATGGCGATCGCTTAGGTTATAAGATGGCGGCCTCCTCTGACGACAGGCTTTCTCACAGGATAAGGTCTGCTTCTTCGGAAAAGAGAAGAACTCTGTGGTGTCGATACGACAACTCTTTGGTGTCGATACGACAATCGACAAAGCCTCTGTCAGGTTCATGCTGCTGCTGTTGCTGCTCTCTCTGCCGTTTATGAAGTCTGTACTTCTCCATCCATTCTTCTTTCTCCTTCTTGAATTCCTCCTTGAAGAGCGCTTCTTTCAGGTCTTAGTGATTTTCAACATTATGATATTGTCTATCTCTTCAGGTCTCAGTATCAGACTTGTCATGACCCTATGCAAATTCACATAGGCTTCGTTCAACTTGGCTAATCTTGAGCACATCTTCGTAGGAAGATAAGTTAACAATGGATGGGCAGACTGGAGACTTCCCCGTTTGTATTGTCAAAGCGCGGACGTGAAGGAAAACATTGCTACACGGTTTTCGAGCCGGAACGTTCAAATAGTGTTATGGGAGGGATAGAAAGAAGTCAAAGAGCATCAATTCAACATTCCTATAGCCAAACAAACCACAAAGGCATTTTTTTTCTTCAAAACACAACATTTTTTATTCATACTAACAAACAACTCTAACATTTTTTTAACAATAATCTAACACTATAACATCAAACATTTTTTTCAAATACCAAACGTTTTTTTTAATTCACACTCTACTTTAAACAGGGCTGACAAGGTTGTGAATGAAGTTGTGATTTCCACTGTTGGAAGTCATCAGGCCATTGATGGACACTACGTTTCCTAGCTTGAGACAAAAGATAAGCATAATGGTCACAAAACCATCAATCTACTTTCACATCGTTTCTTGAAGAAGAACGAGGATCAAAATGAGTCACTAAATGTTCTAAGGAATAGCCCAGGCTGCGATGATGCAGAAAATACACACAGTACTGTCCGCACACCAAGGAAACTGTGCCTTGTAATTTCACATTATTGAATCGGGTGGTCTGAGCATTTCTTCTCATAAAGTCGATGATATCGTCTTCCAAAGGGGGCAATCCGTACGAATCGAAATATTTCACACATCCTTCTTGAGGAAAGTAGACGGCTACCCAGTGGGTTCCTGGGAGATGACTGTCGTCCGTGTTGATCACGTAAGCTTGATGGTCTTTAGGTTTGCGATGAGGGAGTTCATCTTTAGCACAGACGACAGGATTCCAAGAAGCAGTGTACGAACTGTGGTTCAAAAGGTAATAAAGTTCTCAGGTATCCATTTTTTGTTTTTTTTCTTAAGTCATCAATTCGATCCTGACTTTCTGCTTGAAAATGTCTGACAAGTAACCGTTTCTTCGCCTTGTCTCCCAACTCTGATCCAACAGAGCTTCGATGCGATGGATCTCTTGAGTTGTTAATGGAGGACAATAATGTTCACGCAAGCCTTTATACCACTGTTGTAACACGTCTTCTTCCGAGATGAGACTCCAAGCTTCGTCCAGATATTCGTCCAATTTTTCTTCTTGACTCAGCATTAGCATTTGTCGTGTTGAATTTGACTGGGATGATCGTTATGACATCCATAGCAATCTTTCTTGATCAATTCCTTAATTTTTTTTCTGTCAAGACTATAGCATAACAGGAAACTATATGTGATTCTTGTTCTGGCCATCTAGACTTCGTCATGATGACTTCTTCGTCTTTGTCTTGGGGTTCTCCTTCCTCAGGATCTTCACATTCCATGTCCAAAGAATCCCTACTATACAAACATTGATAAAAGTCTTCCATGACTTCTAATAGTGTAGAATGATTTCTCTCAAACTGTTGGCTTATATCGTATTGTCCAATTCAGCATACAGGAGGACGTTCACCGTATTATCTGCGCGTAGATTTTCTGCAAACTGAAATTCCACACGCATCTGGCCGGATTTTATAGGGTGAAAATGTCACTTGTCGCTGTCTTGACTTACAATTCGTTAGAGAACCGTTTTCGAAAATGGAGTTTCACTGTAACTTTCCCTTTGGAGAAGGGAATATTTTGTCCCAGATCTCCTTTTATAGCAATGTTGACAGTGTCTAAATACGACTTACTGACGGGTAAATAGTGAGGATGTACAAATTCACGGTGTACGTGATAGGTGTTTGCACCTTCCTGGTCATTGTTTGTGGTACTATCCACTTTGAAAGGAATGACACGCAGTAACGGCACAGAGGTGTGTCCCACCACGTTGTACTCCACCACATCGGAATACACAAAGATCAAATTAAGTCCTTGGTTCAGTTCTACCGGGTTTCCAAACGCTCTGTAAAAATCCATATTACTTTTGATCTTGGGGCTCATATTGTTTGCGACCATTTCTGCATGTCCACCCAAAATTTCAAACAAATTACCATTGAACCTGAGGGACAATGTGTCCGTATCTTGAAATTTGATCACGAGACGATGAGCCACTTTATGGTACTCAATCTTCACACTTTTTTTGGCTCTGTTCAGTGCTTTGCCAAAGGCTAAGTTGAACCTGTCCGCAATAGTGTCCACCAAATGTTCACCACTAAAATAATAACCTGAAGGAATTTTCAAGGTGTAGATAATGAAGGCTGGATTGCTGGCTGCTCTTGTGTCCCCTAAAAACCCGATTTTGTTGATTTCTTCCTCCAATTGGGCATTCAGGATTTCCACCTCGAAAGTGTTTTGCTTTTCGGTGATGTTTTTGATTTGTGTAGGGTGAATCATTTCTACCAAAGCCACTTCCCAATGGGCTTCGTGATCTAACTGGATGGTCTGAGGTAATTTGACCGTGTAACAGCACAACGTGTTGTTGGGAAACACCTCCATGGAACTGTCACTGGGTAAGGTTAAGTAAAATTGGCTGTTATTGCTCATAATTCCAGAGTTTTGTGGCTCTCCGAGGCGATACTGGAAGTCAGAGGCGTGTCTCCGCCCAAAATGGAGTTGTTGTTGGAGTGGTGGCTGGCACTGACACTGGACACAAGGTTCCCGTGGTTCCCGTTCGAGGAGAATTTCAGGGAGGGATTGGGAAGCAGGTAATCGATGTAACTGCTTAATACAATGGTCCACAATTGTTTGTCTCCTTGTTGCAAACTCAAATTGGCGATGGCTGCCCCGATGACACAATACACCAGCAAGATTTGGCAGAAAAAGACGATTTCCGTTTTAGGCACACGTTCTCCGCACTACACCCACAATAGTTGTTTTTGTAAATCTTGCAGAGAAGAATTGGGTGAAGGAGTGATCGCAGTAGCTGAATCTGTGTGAAAGGGAATGATGGTCACTTCTTTTTATAGTCGATGACGTGCGAAGCGTCGATCCAAGAATGATAACTGGTCGGATATCCTTTCCAACGTACTTTGACTTCTTTGACGTCGTTTGCCCACTTTACGGTTTCTGCCAGTTAGCACTCCACCCACCTCGAGAACACAAATAACATCTAGTCAACAGCCGACTATACCTAACAAACAACCCGTCCCGGAAAGAGTGGTGGCAAAACAAAGGTCCAATTATCTTAGACAAACGGTATGGCAAACTCAAATGTAATTATCGGAGGCACTACGTTCTTTTCTCACTCCGATACTACAGGCAATCTCAGCTGAAATAACAACCACAACAACAATAACAGCGACAGACACCATAGCCGCGGATTTGAAAATATCTGAAAAATTAGTATCAGAACCAGAAAAAAAATTGAGGCGGTTGAGGAGGAGGAGGGGGACGCTGACCCTCGTTGAAAAGTACACCGAAATGGGGCTAGATCAAGCATTGTATGACGTCAACATAGCAGGGCAGTTTATTAGAGCCATACAATACGTTGCCTACAGATCTCTAGACACCTTTAAACCAAGACCTTCTCAATGGGGATTAGGGGTCAGAGTTCTTCCCCAATTCTACAGACAAACCTACACTGGATACCCCCTCAGTCAACTGGTAGAAACCGCTGCTTACATTACCGCCCATCATGGCTACGCATTTCCTGATATCAAGAATCATGTGACTAGGAGTGCGGGAAAGAACGTGAAAGCAAAAGAGAGACGTGTTACCTTCTAACAGAAAAAACAGACTTTTTTAGGGCTCCTAAAGATTGCTTTTTATTAAATAGGGAACCATATTTGGCTTGGTATCCCTCCTTGACTAAACTATTCTCGAAACAAACTTGACCCATTGGAACACTCCAACAAACTTAACTTTTTAAACCTAACAGTGACCAAACTGGTATATGTCGCTTAGACATAATAATTTAAATAAGATCAGTATGGCTATTTTTATGTACACTAAGTACTAATATTAGACAGATATGTTAGGAAATTTAACAGACTCGTTAGATTTGAACTAATTGCACAGGTGGTTAACACATTATTGGTACTTATTATTGTCGATTAGCAAAAAACAGGACTTGATTTGAAATAAGTACGGGCTAGCGTTTTGGTGAGTACTTAACATCCATGGCTGTCTTGCTGAGCACCTTTTTCCTCCTTTACCACGCTCGGACAGAAAAATGAGTGTGTGGTGAGACAATTCCCACTCATGTGTAAAGCCTTTCAGTCAGGTTGTTAAGGACTAGTTAGTCCTACACCTGAGTGGCTAAATTTAAAAGTAGTCTGTGAGTACATAAAAGCCTGGGGGGATGAGGCTCTCTTTCCTTCCCCAGGAGTAATTAAAAATCACGCGGTGCGTGATTAAACCAGTGATACATGCTCCATTAGAGCGAAAATCACTTTAATTCAAGTAAGCAAGCAAGCAAGTTCGGGTACCGTCTCTAGCACTCTTGATGACACCAACTGTCTGGGTTATTTTCTTTCTTGCAAGCCCCTATGTTCCACTTCTGTTTGTGATAATAACTTGTGATACTTCACATTTCCTAAAGTGGAAATCTTTACAAGCCGTACAAAATACAAAACTTATATGACTTTGGCTTTTGACACTTGCACAGACTCTTCACTTTATAAGTGTCACGAGAAAATTGTATATCCAAGTTTTTACCATTTTCAAAAACACGCACACACTTGCAGCTTGACCAGAAATATGTACATCTTGTTTTGTGGATAAGTCACAGACAAGTCCAAGCATATATAGGTGGTTATGAACGTTAGGAATATCCCCTCATTTTTTCAGAAATATCAAAGCTTGTATGTGCATTTTCCCTTTTCCACTCTATATTAGTGCTTAGATTTGTTCCAAAAAAAAGAAAAAAGAAACGAAATAATTTTGAAGAAAAAAAAAAAACAACTGAATTTTGAATTCAGGTTTCTCTCTGTTTATAATTTTTTTCAAGTTGATGGTGCATGACAGAGTACATTCGCCTACCTTTCCAAAGTGAGAGGCATTTCTTCACATGTCATTGCCTTTGTTAAATTCGGTTTCATTGGTTAGTTATCGTTAATCTTTAATTTTTTTCATGCATTTCTTTTTGATAGAAGATTTAAGGCTTTCTATTGTTGTAACGGTATTTATGTTGTTTAGTCTGTTGATGAAATTATCTATAGCAAAGTGCTTAAGATTTTTCAGCTTCTTTTATTATTTCAAGCCCTACAAAAGGAGACCAAGTTTGTGTTCAAAGACGATTGAAACTCTAAATTACACAGGCGTGAAGGAAAAACATCGTTGTGTTTAATCTAATCATGCTTGCCGTATCTCTTTGTGTTTTAGAGTTCATATTTCTTCTTAAGTAAATACATGCATCAATAGACAGACAGATTGGGTCATCATCCTTGAGTTTCACTGTACTTTCGGTTCTTTACTTCATACAAACCCAAATTTATTGGTTTGAAAAAAAAGATAACATGCCCCTCAATACTGTAACACGTCTGTTCTGATTCTACCGATGTGAGTGTGAGTGTTTATGTCGAAATGTTTAAGTGAGATATAAAAAAATGGTCAGCTTGAAAACGCGAACCAATACTGTGACGCTCAGTATTTTGATGTGGTAAGAGGAAATGGTACAACACACACACACACACACAAATTGGGCTTGTAAGTTCACATTTCAGTGTCTGCACTGTAATGGTAACAACGCAAGAACATAGGGATTATTATGCCACACAGTCCTAGAACAAAACAATGCATCACCCGTTGTAAGCCATTTCATTGGCTATATTTATTTTCTTACCGCGTTCGCTTCGAATTGACTTGAGTAGCTATTCAGACAGTGACGAGAATGGCCATGCTTTACTGGGTCTATCCTATAGGCGATTTATATAAAAAAATATTTTTAAAAATTAAACTAATGCACGAACAATCGTACCATGGGCGATCCCATGGAAATTGTGTCCGTCTTATTGCAAAATACATCAACATTTAATTTAACCGTGCAGATCGCTAAATAAACCTCTGATCATACACATTTTGAAAAGTGTTGTGTGACACGGATCGCCATTGTCGTTTGGTGTCTGCTTTCTTCTTCGAAAAGAGATCGTTTCGTCTTGACTATAAAAATTTAATTTGACTAAGTTTTACGCACTACTTGAACTCATACATTTACGTTGTAGGTGTAAGCCGTCGTTCTCAGTTTTCTGGAAGTTCGTTTTTGCGTTTCTCAGATGTGATACTATTTTTTATGGACCGAACGAAATTTCTTTTGGCGTGAATCAGGACTCGTGGTTTCGTGGCAGAAATGGAGAGCATTGATTAAAGCCCAGTTATGTCGTCTTCGAAATCGCTGACACGGATTTGAACTAACACTTCAGGTTTTGTGTGAGGCGATACGGTACATCATTGCCTTTTACTTCCTCAATGAAATCGTTTCATCTTATTGCAAAATTACATTTGACTAGGTTTCATACGCAGCAGGTCTCTGTATATAAGGAGAGTGTCTTAGCGTCAGAGTATTCATTCCGCTCTCAAATGATCAAAGATGGAAGAGTCAGCACAGATCGACCTGCTGGTCAAATAGTTGCTAAAAGTCGTACGAAAGCATAATTCACATGCGAAAGTGGCAACAAAACTTACTCTTTTGGTCGTTGATTTGATGAGAGTCATACGAAAGTGTGTAAGTGCTAATGAAGTTTGCTATATCTGCAAAGGTAAATGGGTATTTGTCTCCAGAATACCTGCTTCGTCTAAGAAAGAGAGACAAAAGTCAAGATACCTAATATCGTTGTCAGGAGAAAGGACACTGGAATTCAGAGTGCCCTACGAGAAAAGAGAATAAACAAAAACAAGACGAAACAGAGAAGAGGGATTCAGAAGAAGAAGAAATTGAAGATGATGAAGAACTTGTGCCAGTAAAGACATGGAAATGGAAAAATTGACAATGTGAGCCGATGCGTTGGCCCTGATGTGAAATTTCATACTACCTTCTAAAAGAGAATAGACCAGAAAGAACACGTAAGTGTCTCTTGGTCTTGACATTGTATAATAAGGATGGCGTGTTTTGTTTTCTACTCACACTTTATGAAATTGTGCCCTTTCACCTATCTCTATCCGTCTGGATCATGTTTTAGTTAGAATTGAAATGGAAGGATGTTTTCCTTCACGCACGCTCTTTAGGCATGCAAGTCGGTAAACAATAGTCAGTCTATTCCTCCATTATTTTGTGTCTTGATGTTTCCAAAATCACACACTGATGCCATAAAATAACGGGTTAAATGGGTTTTGTAGTGTTGGAAGTGGGGGTGGGGTGGGGTGGGGTGTAGGTGTTTGGCAGAGTTGGTCATTGCAGGTGAGGGCTTAGGTGCTTTCAAAAAACTTTTACTTCTTCACTCTGTGTTGATAGTATATTTGGGGTTTGTATGCGTTCGCGTACGTTTGTGTGGATAGTTTATTTGGGGTTTGTATCATCTCCCTTCTGTGTTGATAGTATATTTGGGGTTTGTATGCGTTCGCGTACGTTTGTGTGGATAGTTTATTTGGGGTTTGTATCATCTCCCTTCTGTGTTGATAGTATATTTGGGGTTTGTTTTTTCCTCTTCCCTCTGTATGTGTGTGTGTATGTGTGTATCTGTGTGTGTGTGTGTGTGTGTGTGTCTGCGCGCGTACGTTGTGTGGGTGGGTGTATTGGTCTCTGTTTGTCCGTATAAAACTCACTTTATCCCTATCAGATACACTCTACCTACCTACCTGCAGTAGCGCGTATTCAGGTCAGCCACTTGCAACACTGTTGATATTTATCCCTAGTGTTCAGTACAGTGACGTCACTGACGCTGGAAATTTCGACACTATAAATATCGACTTGGGGATTTCCACATTTTGTAGCTATACATATATACTAGAATTCATAAACAGGAACGTCACTCAAGCTGAGGCTATAAAAAGATAGTGGGATTTTCCAAAGGAAAAACCCACAAGTTGGAGCTATAAATAGATAGTGGGATTTCATAGGAATTTCAGCTGATTATAGATACATAGGTATTTATCCACGATCGTCACAGAAGTTGATATTGTAAGTAGTTACTAATTTTATCTATTTTATAGTGTGTGTGTTTATGTGTGTGTGTGAGTATGTCTGCGCGCGTACGTTGTGTGTTTCTGTGTGTGTGTGTCAGTATGTCGGCGCGCGTACGTTGTGTGTGTGTGTGTGTTTATGTGTTTGTGTGTGTGTGTGTGTGTGTGTGTCTGCGCGCGTACGTTGTGTGTGTTTATTGGTCTCTGTTTGTCCGTATAAAACTCACTTTATCCCTATCAGATACACTCTACCTACCTACCTGCAGTAGCGCGTATTCAGGTCAGCCACTTGCAACACTGTTGATATTTATCCCTAGTGTTCAGTACAGTGACGTCACTGACGCTGGAAATTTCGAGACTATAAATATCGACTTGGGGATTTCCACATTTTGTAGCTATACATATATACTAGAATTCATAAACAGGAACGTCACTCAAGCTGAGGCTATAAAAAGATAGTGGGATTTTCCAAAGGAAAAACCCACAAGTTGGCGCTATAAATAGATAGTGGGATTTCATAGGAATTTCAGCTGATTATAGATACATAGGTATTTATCCACGATCGTCACAGAAGTTGATATCGTAAGTAGTTACTAATTTTATCTATTTTATAGTGTGTGTGTTTATGTGTGTGTGTGTGAGTATGTGTGTGTGTGTGTGAGTATGTCGGCGCGCGTACGTTGTGTGTGTGTGTGTGTTTGTGTGTTTGTGTGTGTGTGTGTGTGTCTGCGCGCGTACGTTGTGTGTGTGTGTGTTTGTGTTTTTGTGTGTGTGTGTGTGTGTGTGTGTGTGTGTGTCTGCGCGCGTACGTTGTGTGTGTCTATTGGTCTCTGTTTGTCCGTATAAAACTCACTTTATCCCTATCAGATACACTCTACCTACCTACCTGCAGTAGCGCGTATTCAGGTCAGCCACTTGCAACACTGTTGATATTTATCCCTAGTGTTCAGTACAGTGACGTCACTGACGCTGGAAATTTCGAGACTATAAATATCGACTTGGGGATTTCCACATTTTGTAGCTATACATATATACTAGAATTCATAAACAGGAACGTCACTCAAGCTGAGGATATAAAAAGATAGTGGGATTTTCCAAAGGAAAAACCCACAAGTTGGAGCTATAAATAGATAGTGGGATTTCATAGGAATTTCAGCTGATTATAGATACATAGGTATTTATCCACGATCGTCACAGAAGTTGATATTGTAAGTAGTTACTAATTTTATCTATTTTATAGTGTGTGTGTTTATGTGTGTGTGTGTGAGTATGTGTGTGTGTGTGAGTATGTCGGCGCGCGTACGTTGTGTGTGTGTGTGTGTTTGTGTGTTTGTGTGTGTCTGCGCGCGTACGTTGTGTGTGTGTGTGTTTGTGTGTTTGTGTGTGTGTGTGTGTGTGTGTCTGCGCGCGTACGTTGTGTGTGTCTATTGGTCTCTGTTTGTCCGTATAAAACTCACTTTATCCCTATCAGATACACTCTACCTACCTACCTACAGTAGCGCGTATTCAGGTCAGCCACTTGCAACACTGTTGCCATTTGTCCCCTAGTGTTCAGTACAGTGAAGTCACTGACGCTGGAAATTTCGAGACTATAAATATCGACTTGGGGATTTCCACATTTTGTAGCTATACATATATACTAGAATTCATAAACAGGAACGTCACTCAAGCTGAGGATATAAAAAGATAGTGGGATTTTCCAAAGGAAAAACCCACAAGTTGGAGCTATAAATAGATAGTGGGATTTCATAGGAATTTCAGCTGATTAAAGATACATAGGTATTTATTCACGATCGTCACAGAAGTTGATATTGTAAGTAGTTACTAATTTTATCCATTTTAGTCTAAACCATTGTAACTTAATTTTCGGGGATATGTTTATTTTCCTTTAAATTCTGGGACAATTTCGTCATTTTAGCGTTACTTTTAGTCACATCCATTTTGTCGTTGAGGATTTCCTTGATTATAGCTATTTGTAGCATCATTACAATTATGCAAATTTTTGAACACCCCAGCAAGATTTCAGGTCTTGGTAATGCTTTATATATAAATCTCACGCTTGTACTAGTGTATGTATGTTTCTGTCTCTGTTGTGTTTGACCCTCTACCATCATTGTCCCTAGACAATCCCACCATGTTCAATTCTCCTTGACGCTATACAGACCCACCATGTTCAATTTCCATATGTTAAATTCCCCTAGTCCCTAGATAGATCCACACTCTATTCCCATGTTCAATTTCCCTTGACGCTATACAGTCCCACCCTGTTTAAATTCCTTTGACGCTATACAGTCCCAATTCCCATGTTCAATTCCTCTTGAGGCTATATCGTCCCACGATTTTTCTCTATGTTAAATTCCCATTGAGGCTATATGTTCCCACGATTTTTCTCCATGTTAAATTTCCATTGAGGCTATATGTTCCCAAGGGGGTCTGTAATGCTAATTCCCATTGAGGCTATAGGATCCCCCTTCACTACTGTCATGGACAAGATTCAACACGTGCAACAATCTAATGACCAGTTTGACATCACCGATGGAAAAGCCACACTGGACATGACCCACGTCTCTCCTCCTCAAGGGACCGGACGCAAAAAGATGTTATTGGTGAACGACCTTCGCAGCATTAAGCGTAGTCTTGTCCAAATTCACAATCCTCAAGACCAGATGTGTTTAGCCCGTGCCATCGTGGTGGGACAAACCTATGCCAACAAGAACGACACGGCAGATTGGAAAAGAGACTGGGAGAACATTCGACAATCGGACCGAGCCAAACAACGAAGTGAAGCAGAACTCCTGTTACGACAAGCTGGCATGTCCAAAGACACACCCTGTGGCATTCCTGAGATGCAAAAATTGCAACATGCCCTAGCTCCACGATACACTTTGAAAGTGCACCCTCAAGAAGTGCGCGGGTCTCTGTTGTTTCGAGGGCAAGATTTTAAGGACGGAAAATACATTCACGTTTATCATCACGATGACCATTTCGATACCATTACCAGTATCACCGGATTCCTGGGATACGGTTATTACTGTGAGAAATGTGACCATGGTTATAATAATCGAGAGCAACACAAGCATTGTGGATGGAAATGCTCAGGATGTTTGGCCTCTCCACCCTGTCAAAGCGAAGAACCAGTGCCTTGTTCCACTTGTCTGCGCACGTTTGTCAGCCCTACCTGTTACCAACAACATCTGAAAACGCAAGGTTCACAGCAGAAATGCGCTTGTCAACTGCTGAGATTGTGCTCTACGTGTGAACAAGTCATACGTACCAATAATACCAAGGCACACGTATGTCGAGGAAAGAAAAAATGTCACATTTGTCACCACATCGTGGACTTGGAACACCAATGTTACGTGCAAAAATACCAACCCCCACCAGAGAAAGAGAACGGTCACAAGAAGAAAGGCAATTTCATCTTTTTCGATTTCGAATGCATGCAAGAGACTGGCATTCACATTCCTAATTTCTGCGTGGCTCAGCGAGCGTGCGAGAAGTGCATTCAAGAACCTCTCTTCAGTCATTGCCCTCACTGTAGCAAGATTCCCGGAGGGCGTGAAAAAATCTTTCGGGGACCGAACACGTTAGCCGATTTTGCCCAATGGGTCTTAGACCCCATCGACAAGACGTGGAGCCAAGAGGATATCGAACTTTACGGAGATTGTCATCGTCATGCCACGGTGATGGCTCACAATTTCTCCGGATACGATGGACAGTTTCTTCTCAGATACTATACGGAACAAGGCACCGAACGTCCTAAAGTGACTTTGAACGGAGCCAAAATCATTATCATGCAAGTGGGACAAGTACAGTTTAAAGATTCGATGAGTTACTTGGCCATGCCTTTGAGTCGAATGCCTAAAACGTTTGGAATGACAGAAATGGCTAAAGGGTACTTTCCACACTTTTTCAATACGGAAGCCAATCAACACGCCGTTCTACCCCATTTACCTGAGGCTCACTATTACGACCCCGACAACATGCGTACCGAACAACGAGAAGCTTTCTACGCTTGGTACCAGGCTCATGCTTCGGACCCTTTCGACTTTCAGGAAGAAATGCTAAAGTATTGTCGTTCCGACGTGGACATTTTACGACGTTGCTGTGGAAAATTTCGAGAACTGTTCATGGAACACGGAGGGGTCGATCCTTTGAAAGAAGCTTGCACCATTGCCAAAGCGTGTTCCTTAGTGTATCGACAACGATTCATGCCTGAAAACACCGTGGCTGTCATCAGTCCTCAAACGACCCACTTTGTCAAACCTCAATACTCGGTCAAAGCCCTACGTTGGTTACATTACTTGTGCGACAAGGAAGACAAGTGGATTCAACATGCCCGCAACGGAGGGGGCGAAAAGACCATCGGAACGTATTCGGTCGATGGCTGGGACTTAGAAAACCCTAAGATCGTGTACGAGTTTAACGGTTGCTTATTTCACGGATGTCCCGTCTGTTACCCTGACCGTGGCACTAAAAATCAGTTTTTGCAACGAACCATGGAAGACTTGTACCAGGACACTTGTCAGCGACGCCTAAAGTTAGAACAGGAAGGATACCAAGTGGTGGAAATGTGGGAACACGAGTACGATCACCGTATGAAAACCGATCCCGAGTTTAAACGCCTCGTGGAAAGTTACCAGTTCATGGACCCGCTGAACCCGAGGGATAGTTTGTACGGAGGAAGGACCAATGCCACCTGTTTGCTGTACCAAGCCGACGAAGAGAAAGGAGAAGAAATCAAATACTTGGACGTGTGTTCGCTGTATCCCTACGTGTGCAAATATTGTCGCTTTCCTGTAGGGCACCCGCAATTGCTGACGGAACACATCGACCTGAAAAACATTCGACAATACGAAGGCTTGATCAAGTGCAAAGTTTTGCCTCCCACGAACCTATACCATCCCGTCTTACCTCACCATTGTCAAGGCAAACTGATGTTTCCCTTGTGCCGTACTTGTGCCGAAACGTGCAACCAAGACCAACCTTGTCAGCACAGCCAGGAAGAACGTGCCTTGACGGGAACCTGGGTCAGCGTAGAATTGTTCAAAGCTCTGGACATGGGATACCAACTGTTAGAAGTGTACGAAATTTGCCACTTTCCCAAGACACAACAATACCACAAGGGTGACCCTACTCAGAAAGGCATTTTCGCAGACTACGTGGATGCCTTTTTGAAACTGAAGCAAGAAGCCAGCGGCTATCCTTCCTGGTGTCACACTCCCGAAGACCAAATACAATTCAAAGAGAAATACTATGAACAAGAAGGCATCTCTTTAGACCACATCGAGAAAAACGAAGGCAGGCGATCGTTTGCCAAAGTGATGTTAAATTGCTTGTGGGGTAAAATGGCACAACGACCGTGTTTACCCAAGACGGAATATTTGACAGAACCTTCCCGCTACTTCCAGATGATTCACGACAAAACCAAATACATCAAACACGTGGACGTCGTTCGAGAGAATTTGATCTTGGTCAATTACGAAGAAGATCTGGACTGTGGACAAGACGACCCTTTTGGAAATGTCATCATTGCGGCTTACGTGACAGCCCATGCTCGCTTAAAATTGTACGAAGCTTTAGAACTGTTAGAAGAACGCGTCCTGTACTTTGACACGGACAGTTGCATTTACATCCATCACCCGATTCAACATCACCCTAACATCGAAGAAGACCGTTTAGGAGCCTGGACAGACGAGCATCCCGACGACAAGATTCTAAGTTTCGTCAGTGGCGGTCCCAAAAATTACGGCTACGAATACCGGGACAAACAAGGAGAAGTGCACACGACGTGCAAAGTGAAAGCACTGACTCTGAATTATCGTACCAGTCGAGTGGTCAACTTTGGGGTATTGAAAGAAGCCTTGCAATCGGGAGAGGATGGAAACTTTAAAGTGACCACCTATCAACCGAACAAGATTGTACGTTTACCCACTCACCACATCGTCAGTCGACCCTTGGAAAAAGTCTATCAAATTGTGTACCAGAAGCGAGTGCGACTTCCCAATCACTTTACGTTGCCGTACGGTCACGTCGGTATTGGTCTGTATATAAAAAGGAACACTAGGCAAGATCGATAGTTCATTGGGACTACCAAGATCGAGCGAACAAGATGAATACTTTGAAAGAGACATCGTTCCAGTTTGGGGATTGTAAAAAAGTTGTATCTTCCTCTAATGTGACTAATATTGGATGGATAAGACCCATGCATTGCGACGGAAAATGTCCGGAAGGAAACTGCGATTGTCCATGTGGTTACCATTGTAATTGCGTAACGGAGTTTGCAGACGAGTGCGATTGTGAGCCTTGCGATGGGTACGATGCTGTACGTTGTGACCTGAACGATGCCGTAAAGCATCATGGGAACTTTAGTGTCCCTACCCCTATCATGGAAAGGGATGCTGTGCGTGTCAAACCTGTGGGATGCGAAAGTGATGCCCTCGTCCTCTTGGACATTTTACTGGGTTTCGTTTTAAAGGGGAATGTTCACCTTCACGTCTACCCCCCTACGGATGTCATCCAGCCCTGAGTAAACTCCTACCTATGTCACTCAACCCTCATCGAAACGAACCTGTGAAAGACGAATATTCGTTCCCTGTGCGTTTGTCGGAATACTGCGACTTTGAAAATCGTCTTCAATCGTTCAAAGGAAAATGGCCTAAGTATCTGGGAGGACCGACCCCCGAAGAATTAGCCAGAGCCGGATTTTTCTACTTGGGTGAAGGAGATAAAGTCAAGTGCTTCAGTTGCGGTGTGTCACTTCACCACTGGGAACCGCAAGATTCGGCCTACGTAGAACATGCTCGATGGTCACCGAATTGTCATTACTTACCCTTAGTGGGACCGAGACATTGAAGTAACTTCTTACCATAATAATCTGTTCATGGATACTTTACAAGAGAACATTTGTGCTTTGCCTGTGGAGTTGAGAGAACGCATTTACCGAGAGCTGGTCAAAATACAAGTGAAACGTAAAGAACAATTGCATCCGTTACGTCACCGGTGTTTGAACCACTGGTACCTGAAGGCTATACAAGGACTGATTCAATTGAAAGTGTTCCATCGGACGGACATTGATCAACGATCCTCTAGTTTTAAAAAGGATTGGTTTGGTATGGACGATTCTATCTACTACATCACCGTAAACTTACTGCATCGAATTCCAGAGGAAGAGTTAACGAATTACCAACATCTTGAACACAATGTCAACTTAGTGAAAGAGGAAACTTCTGAACGAATTGTAATGTGTAGATTAGTGACTCAACGATTTAAATTCGACACTGAAGTAAAACCATGTTTGTGCAAAGAGTACATTTCTTGTGTCAGACCAAAGAGGATTTAGTATGACCTATTCATGGATACTTTGCTAGAGAACATTCGTGCCTTGCCTGTGGAGTTGAGAGAACGCATTTACCGAGAGCTGGTCAAAATACAAGTCAAACGTAAAGAACAATTGCATCCGTTACGTCACCAGATCTTTAACCACTGGTACCTGAATGGTATAAGAGAACTGATTCGTCAGAAATTCTTTCAATGGTCAGACATTGTTCAAAACTTTGAGGTCGCTAATGATCGACATGTTCATGATTATGGTTACTTCGAGATTCACCTAGTGCAACGCATTGAGGAAGACAAGTTAAAGGATTACAAACATATTTTACGTGGAATCTGCTTAGCGGAAGAGGAAACACCTAATCGAACTCTGACGTTTCGGTTACAGTATGCAAGATTTAGATTCCCTACTGAAGAAGGAAGATCTCTGGCTAGAAAGTACGTGTATTGCATCCGAAAAAAAGAGAATATAAAAACAGGCTGCCATGCCACGGTTTATGTCACATGTCATCCAACAGATTCCGTGGAAGGAACTCAGTGACCATATTCAAACCGTGGATCATTACCATCGATTATTACAAGAACTGTATCCATTCAATTTGGGACGACAAGTGGTGTGTGTCTTAGTGACTTGTTTTTTGGGATTTCGTTTACCAGCCGATTCTTTGTGGACTCTTTACGATCAGTACTTACCACCTCCATGGCCTTAAATGGTCACGAAAAACTCCTTTTGCTCAAAGCCTTGCGTTTTCATCTGGATACTTCTCGACCTCAACAGGAAAAAAAGATTCGTCAACTTTTAGCTACCCAAGACGTGTATGACGATGTGTGTGTAGCTTGTGACTTACATCCCCACTGGACAGATGTCCGTGCCTGGAAAGAATGGGGTTTTGAGGCTTGGACCCAAGAAGTGGCCCAATATGCACGAGAGTTGTTCAAGGAAAAAAGTTACTTTTCAACCCGTGTTAGTGACGGTGCCAGAAGAACCCGTCACCCAGGACAGGACTGTCGTGGACAGGCCTGAAAGACCCTTTCGGGAGGACACTTGTGTGACCTTACCCCTTATATTTGAACTGGTTAGAACATTACCCAAAACATGTTGTACAGACACTTGTTTTTATTCCACGTTCATAGTTATCATGTGCCTTTTATCCTTGTACTTAAGCCTTTGGCTTTTATGTATTTTTGTCTTTCGTATTCATGTTTGAAAAAAAACATTCAATAAACGTGTTCTGAAAAAGTATATAAACTCTTGTCTTGTTTGTTTTTTCGTATCACAAGTGACATTTCTCACACCATGACTACCTCTGCTGTCTCTGCTCCCTCTTCCTCTACTGTCAAAGTCATCGACGAACACTTAGATCGTGCCAGTTGGGAGGCTTTGTATCTTCGCCATCCCTTTAACATGCTCATTGCTGGACCTAGCGGTTCAGGCAAAACCGAATTCGTCAAACGTTTGATCGAACATAAACATCATTTGATCGATCGACGCCCTCAACGGATCGTGTGGTGTTACAAAGAGTGGCAATCGGCGTACAGCCTCTTGCGAGAAAGTCAAGGCGATTCCATCGTGTTTGTGGAAGGCATTCCTAAAGAAGACGACGGCATCGTCTCTGACTCCCGTCAAACCCATTTGGTCATTTTCGACGACATGTTAGGAGAAGACGAAGAAGAAATTAAATTGTGGTTCACGCGCAAAGGGCATCACCGTAATGCCAGTGTCATTTACATCACCCAAAATTTGTTTCAACAAAGTAAAGCCCACAGCACCATCAGTCTCAATGCACATTACGTGGTCTTGTTTAAAAGCCCTCGAGATAAATCGCAAGTGCAAGTCTTAGCCAAACAGTTAGGAACGCCTTGGCTGACTCAGGCGTACGACGATGCCACTCAAACGCCACACGCCTATTTACTCGTCGATTTGAAACCTACGACTCCCGAGGATTTGCGATTTCGTACCCACTTGTTTCACCACTGGTGCCAAGACGGAGGGCCTGTCCTGTACACCTCTCCGTCCTCGACTTCATTTCACTCCCCATAAAAAAAATCTATAAAAACCTCAGACCCTTTTTCGTCTGTCTCACACAGTGTGAACATGACGTCCCTTCAGTCGCATCTTCCCGTCAAATTGATTCGTGCCTTGTATGGCATCAGTCGAGAAAAAGATCCACAAACACGAGCTCGTGTCTTAGAAGCTAGTCTCAAAGAAGTCTTACGATGGTTCACGGTGACGGCACGTCAATTACTCCAAGGAATCATTCAGATTCCTCATCAAACCAAACGCTTTTTTGATCGAAACAAAGTCGCTTTGGTCCAACTGGCCGATCCCCGCATCGACACTCAAACCAAAAAACAAATCATTTTGAAACCTGGAGGGGGCGGTACTCTAGGAGGGGTCATCATTCGCTCACTCTTAAGATGGGATCCTAATGCCCCCAAAGTTATCCCCAAGACAAAAGTTCAACGAAGCCCCAAGAAGAAAAAGAAAAAGACCAGGTCCCCAAAGAGAAGAACTTCTCCAGTGGCAGGACCCTCCTCTTACCAGACACCACCCCGAAAAAAGAAAAGAAGCCCCCAGAAAAAGAAACAGAGATAAAGTCCTCAGAAAAAGAAAAGTCCACAGAAGAAAACTAGTCGCAAGAGAGGCACTTCGGCCAGGACGCAACCTTACACTCGCAAACCACGATCTACCACGGAGGTGACTGCGTCTCCGGCAGCCTCACGTTTATCCACTTCTCCGTTGATGTCACCAGCAATTGAAGAGTATTTGGAGACGTTAATCACACCAAGAACTTCTCCGTTGATGACCCCGAAAAGAACTTCCCCAGTGGCAGGACCTTCCAATTTAGCGGCAGTGGCTGCTGCTCACAAAGTACCTTCTCCCAAAATCAAAGTCCATGAAAGATCGGGCATGTTACAAAGTTTACTGGATTTGTCCAAGCAAGAACTGGCTCGATTTAGTCCGTTACGTACCCCTGCACGACGTGTCATGCCTGTCCTCAAACTGATACGCCGTAAAGACAATCAGTGGCGACGCGTTCCAGTATAAAAAAGGCCTGTGACCGAGTAGGGTATCAGTGTTTTTTTGGTGCTCCTAAAGACTCAAAGATGTCACCCTCCAAAAAACCCCAAGGAAAGAAAAGGAAAGGACTGCCACCACGTTTAGCCAAACATGGGGACCTGTTATCTGTCCTGTCCAAAGCTTCTCCACCTCTACGAAAAAAACTCATTCAAACGGCCTCCAAAGAGGTCATCGATACCGTGTGCGAATGTTGTTTGAACGTTTTGAAAGGCACGATTCCTTTGTCCAAACACCAGAAACAATGCTTAAGCAAACATCGTCACGCTCTTCGCCAAATGGTTCGAAAGAAAATTCCCATTCGTCAAAAAAAGAAGATGTTGGTCCAACGTGGAGGCATTTTGCCTCTCTTGTTAGGCCCCATACTGAAAGGAGTCTTGGGAACCATGTTGGGAGGACTGGTGGGAGCAAGATAAAAAGGCCTTCGAAAGTCCCAAGATCTCAGAATCGACCCCTGACAACCCCATGGAAGGACGAAAACTAGCTTTAGTGCCTTACAAACGATGAATGGAATACCATCGGTGGCAAGAACAACACACCCCGCATTTACCTCCCAATCCCAATTTGAGCGAGATGTCCCAGTTACAACACGAATTGCAGTCCTTGATGGATCGCCAAGATTTGTCCGAAACAGAAAAATCGCAAAAGTACGGTCAACTCTTGCAACGATTGCAACTCTTTCACCAGAAAGCTTTAGACGAAACAGCTCTACCCACTCTGAAAGATTTTAAGACCTTGATGAAAAGTCCAGCACCATCACCAGTACCAGTACCAGTACCAGTGACCAAGACAGAAAAAGGAGAAGAAGAGGAAGGGTTTCAAACTCCACCAGAAAAAGTACGCAAGTTAACACCACCACCTACCTCCAGAATTGGATGGATTAAAAAGATGATGGCCACCCCTTCTTCATCACAAGAGAAAAAGAAAGTGAAGACAGAAGTGAAGACAGAAGTGAAACAAGAACCGATATCCCCCGCTCAGACGTCCTCCTCCTCTTCGACACCTATTGCCGGTCGCACACGCAAAGCATTGCAATCCAAGAAAATACCCCAAGAGAAAAAGAGTAGCATCCTCCAAGAGTGGGTGCTTTATTAACACACCAACCAACACACACAAAAAAATGGAAAAAGTCTTAGCCAGCATTTACTACAATCCCTCCCATCCTGCAGGTTACGCAGGAGTTTAAAAATTGTATCGTGCTGCCAAAACGCGAGTGAAAAGTCTCCGTTTACCTCAAGTGCAACGATGGTTACAAGAACAAGCTACCTACACTTTACACAAACCCATTCGACGCAAGTTTGCCAGAAGTCGCACCCGAGTGGAAGGCATCGATCATCAATGGCAAGCCGATTTAGCCGATGTCTCTCATTTGGCCAGCTACAATCGTGGCTACAAATATTTGTTTTGTGTCATCGACGTCTTTTCCAAATTTGCCTGGGTCGTGCCCTTGACTTTCAAATCGAGCAGCGAGTTAGTGCGAGCCCTGCAACGGGTGTTGAAACAAAGCGGTCGTCACCCTCTTCGATGGCAAACGGACAAAGGCACCGAATTTCTGAACCAAGCTTTCCAAAAAGAATTAAAGAAACGTGACATTCATTTTTTTACCACCGAGAATCCCGAAACCAAAGCCAGCATCGTGGAACGTTTTCAACGCACTTTGAAAGAACGCATGTGGAAATATTTTACGCATCACCACACTCTGAAGTACATTGACATCTTACCGCACCTGGTGCAAGCGTACAACCAATCTTACCATCGAAGCATCGGACGTGCCCCGCAAGACGTGACTCCGGACAACGAAGTGTTGGTGTTTGAGCGCCTGTTCGGTACGTCCCCGACGAGGGCTGTCCCCAAGAAAAGTGGAGAGTTGGCCGTAGGAGATTGGGTGCGCATTGGCAAAACCAAACGCACTTTCGACAAAGGTTACTTACCTAACTGGACGACCGAATTGTTTCGCGTCACTGGACGAGTGCATGGCCGTCATCCTGCCGTCTATAAATTGGAAGACATGAACGGAGAAGTACTCAAAGGAACGTTTTATTTGCCCGAGTTACAACGTGTCACCAAAAAAGAAGACGACGTGTACGACATCGAAAGCATTCTCGAACGCAGAACCCGTAAAGTGGGCAAACGACGTGTCAAAGAAGTCAAAGTACGTTGGAAAGGATATCCACCCAGTTTCGATTCTTGGATCGACGCTTCGCAAGTCATCGACTATAAAAAGAAGAAGTGACCATCATGCCCTTTCACTCAGCAGACGCAGCTACGTCGACCACTCCTTCTTCACCTAGTTCTTCTGTGCAAGATTTACAAAAACAACCCTTGTGGGTGTGGTGTGGAGAACGTGTGCCTAAAACGCAAATCGTCTTTTTCTGCCAAATCTTCGTGGTGTATTGTGTCATCGGGGCAGCCATTGCCAATTTGAGTTTGCAACAAGGAGACAAACAATTGTGGACCATTTTATTGAGCAGTTGCATCGGTTACCTGCTTCCCAATCCCTCCCTGAAATTCTCCTCGAACGGAAACGTTGTGTCCAGTGCCAGTGCCAGTCACCACTCCAACAACCACAACCAGAACCCCATTTTGGGCGGAGACACGCCTCTGACGTCCAGTAATATCCCCTCGGACAGCCACAGAACTCTGGAATTATGAGTCACCAAAACCAATTTTACTTAACCTTACCCAGTGACAGTTCCATGGAGGTGTTTCCCAATAACACGTTGTGCTGTTACACGGCCAAATTACCTCAAGCCATCCCCTTAGATCACGAAGCCCATTGGGAAGTGGCTTTAGTAGAAATGATTCACCCGACCCAAGTCCTCAATGTCTTTCCCAATGAAAAGAAATTTGATGTGGAAGTTGTTGACGTGACATTGCAACAGGAATTGGATAAGAGAGCCATGTCTGACGTTAAAAAACCTATAATGACAAAACTAAAACGTGGACCTACCACTTGTTCATTCTCCCAGGCTATTATTTTAGTGGTCATCATTTGGTCAGCGCCGTAGCCTCCAGGTTTAATGGCGTGTTTGGGAAAGCTTTTGAGCAGCTCAACAACAAAAGTGTCACCATGGAGTACAACAAAGTAGCTCGTCGCTTCTCGATGAAATTTGAGCGGAGTAAAATCCTGTCCATTTTATTTTGTCCTGAATTGTATGACATGTTGGGCGGAGACATGAACATGAGAACGACCATACTCAAGAACAACGAATTACCCATCGTTTACGACAACGAGTCTTTTAGCAAGTTATTTCGTACCCCAGTAGAACTGAACCAAGGACTGAATTTGATGTTTGTGTATTCCGATGTGGTGGAGTATAACGTGGTGGGACACACCTCCGTACCGTTACTGCGTGTCATTCCTTTCAAAGTGGATTCTGCCGCGAACGCTGACGAGGAAGGTGGAAACACTTACCACGTCCACCGCGAATTTGTCCATCCTCACTATTTGCCTGTCAGCAAGTCGTATTTGGACACGGTCAACATTACTATAAAAGGAGATTTGGGACAAAATATTCCATTCACCAAAGGAAAAGTCACGGTGAAACTCCATTTTCGAAAACGGTTCTCTCACGACTCGTAAGTAAGTAAGTCATGTATCCAGTGTACCGAGGGGTTGCTCGACAGCGAGGACACGGTTTAGGAGACATGTTAAAATCGGCCTTTCGTTCGGTGGCCCCGGTGTTGAAACCGATGGTGACACGCGGATTGCACGCCTTGAAAGATGCGGCACTGACGCAAGGCAAAGAATTTCTCCAAAATGTCATCATCGACAAACAAAATCCTAAAGAAGCCTTCATGAGGGCAGGCAAAAATGTCTTGCTGCAAACGGGCAAAGACATTTTAGGCCGACGAGACACACCTATAAATGCCCTGCACGCTACCGAATCAGGCATTCAGCAAGGACAAGGCAGAAAGAGACGACGAAGAAAATACCCTTTCACCAGACTTCAAGCTAGAAAGGCCAAGAAAAGAAGAACCGTTCGAGACTTAGACGTTTTCGATTATTGAGAAAGAACAAAAAAATGATGCACCGAGAGTCTTGCGCTTGTTCCAAGACGGAACTGGATCTGTTTGCCATGCCCCCCACCATGATGACCATGCAAGAATCTCAGTGGGTGGAATTTCACCCCGTCTCCTCATTGACCGATTCCGCTCCCATCGAGTTTGAAATCAAAGGACAGCCCGAAGATTACATCGATCTGAATAGCAGTTACTTGTACTTGAAAGTCCAAGTTGTAAAAAAGGATGATAAAGGAGTAGATGACGGTGACGAAATAGCTCCCGTCAACAATTTCATGCATTCCTTGTTCAGCTCAGTGGATTTGTACTTGAATAACAAACTAGTCAGCAGCAGCATGGATACATACCCTTACCGTGCCTACCTGGAAAATCTCTTGACGTACGGAACAGATGCCAAGGATACTCATCTCAATGCCTGCGTGCTGTGGGAACCTGACGAAGCGGGCAAGTTCGACGCAATAGATGGAAGCAATTCCGGCTTTGAGGCAAGAGAAGAGAAAATCTCAAACAAGAAAAGTTTAGAACTGATGGATCGTTTGCATTTGGACATGTGGTTGCAAGAGAAATATTTGCTGAACGGGGTCAATGTCCGCTTGAGACTGAATCGCAGCAGTGCCACTTTCCATTTGCAGGCTGAGGCTGATAAGGCTCCTAAAAGCCAAATTTTAGAGGCCAAACTCTACGTACGACGCGTAGAAGTGTTACCTAAAGTGGGAAACGACATCAGTCAAACGTTGAGCAGAACGACCGCCAAGTATCCCATCCGACGTGTGGAAGTGAAAACGTTCACCATTTCTGCTGGACAGCATTCTATGATCGAAGATCATCTGTTTCAAGGACAGTTACCCAAACGTTTAATCCTTGGTATGGTCTCGAATTCAGCCTTCAACGGAGCCTTCAAAGAAACTCCTTTCAACTTTCAACACTTCAAGGTCAAGAAAATCGAAGTCAGTCGCGATGGCAAGACCTTGTGTACCAGACCTTTCGAACCTGACTTTGACAACAAAAATTACTTGAGATCGTACTTGTCCCTGTACGAAGCCACGGGTCAGTTAGGAACCAACACCAGTCACGGCATTGAGTACGAGGATTATGCAGGAGGCTATGCTTTGTGGGCTTTCGATTTCACTCCAGACCAAGGCAGCGACGAGGGACATTTCCACCCTATAAAATCTGGCCAGATTCGTGTGGAACTTCAGTTTGCAGAAGAACTGAAAAAGACAGTGAACGTCATCCTGTATGCCGAATTCGATAATACCATAGAAATCAACAGTTTGAGAGAAGTCATTCTAGATTACTAGAAGCCATGGAAGACTGTTATCCCTCATTACCTAGTGGAGAAACTTTGGACATGGAATGTGAGGAGACCCTGGAAAAAGAAGAAGTAATCATGATGAAGTCGAGATGGCCAGAACAAGAAGCCCATTTAGTCTCCTGTTTTGCCAAACACTTGGTCGACAAAATAACGGAATTGATTAAGAAAAATTGTTATGGATGTCAAAACGATCATCCCAGTCAAATTTAACACGATAAATGCCTAATGTTAAGTCAAGAAGAAAAATTGGACGAGTATCTGGACGAAGCTTGGAGTCTCATCTCGGACAAAGACGTGTTGCACCAGTGGTATAAAGACTTGCGTGAACATTCTTGTCCACCATTAACCACTCAAGAGATCCATCGTATCGAAGCTCTCCTGAATCAGAGTGAGGAAACAGAACAAATAACCGTTTATTCGTCAGACATTTTCAAGCAAAAAGTCAGGATCGAATTGACAACTTATTATTACCTGTGAAGAAGAAAAAAAAAGCACACAAAAAAACAATGGATACCTGGGAACTTTATTACCTTTTGAACCACAGTTCGTATACGGCTTCTTGGAATCCTGTCGTCTGTGCTAAAGATGAACTCCCTCATCGCAAACCTAAAGACCATCAAGCTTACGTGATCAACACGGACGACAGTCATCTCCCAGGAACCCACTGGGTAGCCGTCTACTTTCCTCAAGAAGGATGTGTGGAATATTTCGATTCGTATGAATTGACCCCTTTGGAAGACGATATCATTGACTTTATGAGAAGAAATGCTCAAACCACCCGATTCAATAATGTGAAATTACAAGGCACAGATTCCTTGGTGTGTGGACAATATTGTGTGTATTTTCTGCATCATCGCAGCCTGGGCTATTCCTTAGAACATTTAGTGACTCATTTTGATCCTCGTTCTTCTGCTAGAAATGATGTGAAAGTAGATCGATGGTTTTGTGACCATTATGCTTATCTTTTGTCTCAAGCTAGGAAACGTAGTGTCCATCAATGGCCTAATGATTTCCAACAGTGGAAATCACGATTTCATTCACAACGTTGTCAGCCTTGTTTAAAGTAGATTGTCTATTGAGAAAAAATGTTAGTGATTTGAAAAAAAATTGTTTGATGTTATAGTGTTGGATTATTGTTAAAAAATGTTAGAGTTGTTTTTAAGTGTTAAGTGATTTTTGAATAAAAAATGTTGTGTTATAAAAAAATGCCTTTGTGGTTTGTTTAGCTATAAGAATGTTGGATTGATGCTCTTTTTTTCTTACTATCCCTCTCATGACACTCACTAAACGTTGCGGCTCGAAAACCGTGTGGGGGATGTTTTCCTTCACGTCCGCGCTTTGACTTTAAGAACCGGGTTATTTCCAATCTAACCATCCATTGTCGACTCATCCTCCTACGAAGATGTGCTCCAAACTAGCTAAGCTCAACGAAGCCTACGTGAATTTGCATAGGGTCAGACACAGTCTGATACCGAAGCCAGAAGAAATAGAGAATGTGAGAATGCTAAAAATCACTGAAGACCTAATAGAAGAGCTCTTCAGAGAAGAAGTGAACAGGGAAAAAGAAGAATGGACAGAGAAGTACAGACTTCAGAGACAGCAGCAACAACAGCAACAGCAGCAACAACAGCAACAACAGCAGCAACCTGAACCTGACAGAGGCTTTGTCGATTGTCGTATCGACACCAAAGAGTTCTTCTTCTCTTTCCGAAGAAGCAGACCTATCGCCAGAAAGTCTATCCTCAGAGGACATCGCATTCTTAGAAACTAAAAAAGAATGCCATAGCAAACAAAAAAACAGCCCTTTTCAGGGCTACCCCAATACTCTAGAAAAGAAATAACGATTAATTTGCCAATGTGTGTAGGTAGAGTAGTGTGAAAATAAACACTAACTCTTGCTTTTAAAAATGTGAGGGTATGTGTTGGTGTGTTTGTGTTAGTAAGTGGTTAAGTAAGTTGGTATGGATAGTAGATTAAAATGATGTTTGGGGTTTTTTTTGGCTGTAAGAGGTGTATATTTGGGGTTAGATTGAATTGCTTTGCGTATGTGGATAGTCTATTGAAGTGATTTATAAAAAATTTTACAATAGTGATGGGTAGAATAAAAAAGTGAGTGAGTGTTTCTTTTAGGTCCGCGCGTTGTTGTTGTTTTTTTGGTCATGATCTAGGTAAGATGAATTTTATGTTATTAGGGGGATGTTTTCCTTCACCTCCGCGCTTTCAGTATAAATTGAAACTCGTTCGGCAGTCCAGCTACCCTTGTTGATTGATCAACACCAAAAAAATGAACACGAGACTTGAGAAACTGTTGGAGCTTCATGTGCATCTGGAATACGCCAGGCGCATATTAAATGAACTGGCCGCGGAAGCCATTGTCGAGGAGGGAAGGATAAGAGAGGAGGAAAGAAGAAACAAAGAAGAGGAGGAGAGAAGAAATAAAGAAGAAGAAGAAAGAAGATATAAAGAGGAAAGAAGAAACAAAGAAGAGGAGGAGGAAAAGGAGAGAAGAAATTTCAAAATCCCAGAGAGCGAAAATTGGGATTCTGAAGCGACATATCCTGCCTCTGCTCTCTCCCCCCAAAAGGCAAAAAGTAACTGGGGGATAAGATGTGTATGTGGCGCCAGGCCTGGAAGGTGCCACCATTAACCAGGTGTCCATGAAGTTCCAAACAAAACAGCCCTTTTCAGGGCTACCCAATACTCTAGAAAAGAAATAACGATCGATTAGCCAATGTGTGTAGGTAGAGTAGTGTGAATATAAACACTAACTCTTTATTAATAGTGGGAGTGTATGTGATTGTGTGTTTGTGTTTGTAAATGTTGAAGTAAGTTTGTGTGTTTGTGTTTGTAAATGATGAAGTAAGTTTGTGTGAATAGTAGATTATGGGTTTATTTATTGATTCTTAGTGTATGTAGAGAGTATAGTTGAGGTTTATATTATATGAAATGAGAAAGTAAGGGGATGTTTTCCTTCACGTACGCGCGATGTTAGTCATGATCTAGGTAAGATCAAATTTATGTTATTAGGGGGATGTTTTCCTTCACGTCCGCGCTTTCACTATAAGAACCCACAGTGTTCGTTGTTCAAACCATTCTACAAAGAATAAAAAGAAGATGGCGTCAAACCAAATGGACAAAATACAAACCTTGCAAGACGTTTTAGACAACTTAGGAATAATGGAACAGATGCTAATAAGACTCGTTGAAGACCATTATTCCTATAGTCCCCATCGTGTGAAGATGGAAATTAATAACTTAAGAAAAGCAAAGGACAAGATTAGTGGTGTCATGAAAGAGATCAAGGAGGAGAAGGAGGATGAAGAGGAAAGAATAAGAATACGCAAATGGAACGAAAAAATTGAAAAAGAAGAAGAAAATGAAAAGAGGAAGAAAGAAGAGGAGGAAGAGAAGAAGAAAGAAGAGGAGGAGAAGAAAAAAAAGAAAGAGAAGAAGAGTGTAGGAGATAAAATAAGAACTTGGTGGAGGAAAAGAAGAAATTAGAAGAAGAAGAAAACCCAAAGGCCCTTTTCAGGGCCAGCCATATTTCTCGAAAAGAGATAGCCTTTCCATTGCCTACCCCTTTTTTTATTTTATTTTTTATTTTATTTACAAAAAAATAGAGACCCTCCCTGTTTCAATTTTACACAGACCCTATACAGTCCCAGGGGTTTTTGGCCATGTTAATTCCCATAGACCCTATATTGTCCCACGATTCCTGGCCATGTTAAATTCCCATAGACCCTATATTGTCCCACGATTCTTGACCATGTTAATTCCCATAGACCCTATATTGTCCCACGATTTTTCTCCATGTTAAATTTACATAGACCCTATATTGTCCCAAGGGTATTTTTAATGATAAATCCCATAGACCCTATAATATCCCCCTTCACTACTCGTGTGGGGGATGTTTTCCTTCACGTCCGCGCTTTGACTTTATGAACCGGGGTTGTTTCCAGTCTAACCATCCATTGTCGACTCATCCTCCTACGAAGATGTGCTCCAAACTAGCTAAGCTCAACGAAGCCTACGTGAATTTGCATAGGGTCAGACACAGTCTGATACCGAAGCCAGAAGAAATAGAGAATGTGAGAATGTTAAAAATCACTGAAGACCTGATAGAAGAGCTCTTCAGAGAAGAAGTGAACAGGGAGAAAGAAGAATGGACAGAGAAGTACAGACTTCAAAAACAGCAGCAACAGCAACAACAAGAACAGCAGCAGCAGCAACCTGAACCTGACAGAGGCTTTGTCGATTGTCGTATCGATACCAAAGAGTTCTTCTTCTCTTTCCGAAGAAGCAGACCTATCGCCAGAAAGTCTATCCTCAGAGGACATCGCATTCTTAGAAACTAAAACAAGATTGCCATAGCAAACAAACAAACAAAAAAAACAGCCCTTTTCAGGGCTACCCCAATACTCTAGAAAAGAAATAACTATCAATTTGCCAATGTGTGTACGTAGAGTAGTGTGAATATAAACACTGACTCTTTTTTAAAAAAATTTGAGGGTATGTGTTTGTGTGTTTGTGTGTTTGTGTTTGTAAGTGCTCAAGTACGTTGGTGTGGAAAGTAGATTAAAGTGATGTCTTTTTTGGTGTTTGAGGTGTGGGGAGAGTAGATTTGGGGGTTTGATTGTATTGCTTTGCGTATGTGAATAGTCTATTGAAGTGGTTAATAACAAAAAATTTTTAGAATAGTGATGAGCAGTATAAAAAAGTGAGTGAGTGTTTCTTTTAGGTCCGCGCGTTGTTTTTTTTTGGTCATGATCTAGGTAAGATCAATTTTATGTTTTTAGGGAGATGTTTTCCATCACGTCCGCGCTTTCAGTATAAATTGAAACTCGTTCCGCAGTCCAGCTACCCTTGTTGATTGATCAACACCAGAATGAACACGAGATTGGCGAAACTGTTGGAACTTCATGTGCATCTGGAATATGCCAGGCGCCTGTTGAACGAACTGGCCGCGGAGGCCATTGTGGAAGAAGGAAGGATGAGAGAGGAGGACGAAAGAAGAAACAAAGAAGAGGAGGAGAGAAGATAAAAAGAAGAGGAGGAAAGAAGATACAAAGAGGAGGAGAGAAGATACAGAGAAGAGGAGGAGAGAAGATACAAAGAAGAGGAGGAGGAGGAAAAGGAGAGAAGAAGAAGAAATTTCAGAATCCCAGAAACCGAAAATTGGGATTCTGAAGCCACATATCCTGCCTCTGCTCTGTCCCCCAAAAAAGTAAAAAGTAACTGGGGAACAAGATGTGTATGTGGCGCCAGGCCTGGAAGGTGCCATCATTAACCAGGTGTCCATGAAGTTCCAAAAAAAACAGCCCTTTTCAGGGCTACCCAATACTCAAGAAAAGAAATAACGATCAATTTGCCAATGTGTGTAGGTAGAGTAGTGTGAATATAAACACTAACTCTTTATTCATAGTGAGAGTGTATGTGTTTGTGTGTTTGTGTTTGTGTTTGTAAATGCTCAAGTAAGTTTGTGTGAATAGCAGATTATGGGTTTCTTTATTGTTTCTTAGCGTATGTGGAGAGTATAGTTTGGGTTATATTATATGAAATGAGAAAAGTGGGGATGTTTTCCTTCATGTCCGCGCGTTGTTTGGTCATGATCTAGGTAAGATCAATTTTTATGTCTTAGGGGGATGTTTTCCATCACGTCCGCGCTTTAAGTATAAGAACCCACAGTATTCGTCGTTCAAACCATTCAACAGAGAAGATGGCTTCGAACCACCTAGATAAATTTCAAACATTGCAAGACGTCCTTGACAATTTGGCATGATAGAACAAATGCTAGTACGACTCAATGAAGACCACTGTTCTTATAGTCCGCAAAGAGTAAAAATGGAAATTAACAATTTAAGAAAAGCAAAGGACATGATAAGTGGTGTGATGAAGGAAATAAAGGAGGAGAAGGAGGATGAAGAGGAAAGGATAAGAATAGGAAAATGGAATGAAAAAATTGAAAAAGAAGAAGAAAATGAGAAGAGGAAGAAAGAAGAGGAGGAAGAGAAGAAAGAAGAGGAGGAGAAAAAAGAAGAGAAAAGAGTGTAGGTGAGAAAATAAGAAGTTGGTTGAGAAAAAGAAGAAATTAGAAGCAGAAGAAGAAAAACCAAAGGCCCTTTTCAGGGCCACCCTCATTTCTCGAAAAGAGAATGACTTTTCAATTGCCTACCCCTTTTTTTTAAAATTTTTTTTATTTTTGTTTTAAAAAAAAATCCCATATTCAATTCCCCTTGACGCTAGACAGTCCCACGATTTTTTCTCCATATTCAATTCCCCTTGACGCTAGACAGTCCCACGATTTATTCCCATGTTAAATTCCCCTTGACGCTAGATTGTCCCACGATTTTTCTCCATGTTAATTTTCCATTGACGCTAGAGTGTCCCAGGGATCTCTGTAATGCTAATTCCCATTGACGCTAGGGTATCCCTATTCACTGCTGATGTCCACTGTAATACGTGGCGATCGGACCTATGTTATTATATATAATAGCTAATTTTATCAGCCAATCAGATGAAGTTCTATATCTTCCCATTTATGATTATGGTTAAAGAGCGTCAACGTGTGCCGAAGATTTGATTCACATTCAAATTTCTGAAAGTGGCATTTCCTTTGGATATTTCAAAGGTCACCAGAGTATGACTCATGAGCGGTCGCTGTCAGATCTTCACGTAATACAGTGAAGATTTGATTTTAATCAGATTGGTATATCCAATGCATTACATTGGCATCATTTGTTTAATTGTCTCACAAACTTCTTATATATGAATTCAAGTCACCACATCTATAAATTGCATCATTAGTTGATACAACATTTCGTCAAGAGATGAGAAAAGTGGTATGGCGTCTCTTTCGTATCAAGACTGCACATGCGGTAAATAGCAAGTGAGTAAAATAAAGCTGAAATCAGTTGACTTGTTCCCCAGCTGTACTCCACTCCTTCCCAAGAGGTTTGAAGTGTCAAAATATCAGACATTTTATTCAACCATGCTTTTGCTAGAATTCCGACACCACGATAACTTCTTGGACCATCAGCATGTATCCACTGTCAAATGAATCCGACACCACGATAACTTCTTGGACCATTAGCATGTATCCACTGTCAAATGAATCCGACACCACGATAACTTTTTGGACCATCAGCATGTATCCACTGTCAAATGAATCCGAATGTATCCTTCTACGTCAGATTCTGGGTTATATGTTACGTAAATTTCACATTTAGTAAATATATCAGCATCTAATTTTTTATCCATGAAAGACGCTAATAAATGATTTGAGTCTGTTCGTCTACAAATATGTACTTCTTTAAGCAATATTAATGTTTTCATGAGACACGAGGTTTTCACAAGCCTTGGCAAGGTTCATCGAGTCAAGCCTTGGCAAGGTTCATCGTGTCAAGCCTTGGCAAGGTTCATCGTGTCAAGCCTTGGCAAGGTTCATCGTGTCAAGCCTTGGCAAGGTTCATCGAGTCAAGCCTTGGCAAGGTTCATCGTGTCAAGCCTTGGCATGGTTCATCGTGTCAAGCCTTTGCTCAACATGCTCAACGTGATGCGATAGCTCATCCGTTCTATCCTTTTCACTGCCATAGTAGGTCAATATCAGAATTACTGACCTTGAACGTCTCAGCAATGCTGACACCAATACACTGAGCAGTTTGTAATGTTATTTGCTAGACACTCCATTGCCTAACTTGATATTGCAAAATCCTGTACAGGCGCGTGGGAGTGGGGTGGTAATCTGTTTGCCAAAATATAACTAACATAAATATGGTAACGGTGATTTGCCATTTCCTTCAATTAAATATCTTGTGAAACTTCACAGTGCTTGTATTCAACAATGAGTTATAATAAAACAAGATCCATATTTTTTTCCACATACTTTGAGGTAGTGTGCAGCGGTATGAAGTCTTTGTGCACTGAAACTGAAATGTCACTGTCAATGAGGAATAACCCATTTAGTGGCAAATTTGACTGGGTTTTTATTTTTATTTTTGAAAAATGCTTTAAGCATAAGCTGTTTTTTTCCGCACATACCGTTTGCAAATGATAGGCATGTTGTCAGACCTGGATAACCTTGACACATAATGTACGGAGGCCCGTACTTTCCACAAGCGGTATTTTATGATGTGTGTGTGTGTGTGTGTGTGTGTGTGTGTGTGTGATTCGAATTTTTAATGTGGCTTTAACAATTTATCAGTTACATCGTTACAATGTCTGCATTGTGGCCGTTTATAGTGATGTCTAGCACTGGGGCATCATGCCAAAGACTAGTAGCATCGTGTCCCACCTGGTCACATTATCCTGACCCCAGGATGACCAGTCCTAACACTAGCCTCTTAATACTGAGCACCTAGCGAGGCAGTTGTTAGTACCATTTGTATAAGTATTTTTTATATGACTTGGCCAGGGTTCAAATTCGCGACCTCCCGCATCCGAGGCGGACGCTCTAACCACTTAGGCCAACGGAGCCGTCCATTTTATGACAAAAACAACGACACAGTTACACATGTATTTTGGTAATAATAATAAACTGAGAGAATTTTATGTCCAAAACATTATGATGATCCTCAAAATGAATAGTCTTGAATATTTTTATATTCTCTGCTCAAAACTCTACCACGTTAAATATTCTGTCCCGCAATTAGTAACTTACTTTTCCATACTTTACTAATTAATAAGTCTTGATTTTTAAATCTCTGATCACTTTCTTGGTGTCATTGTAATTGTTTCAAGGCAGAATGTAAGAGTGTGGTCTCAAATTTTCCATTTTATATTCCTTTCATGAAATATTATGCGGACACCCATCCCCAAAAACCTCAGAATATATTTAATAAATGGGATGTTACAATATATTAACTGACAGAAGAAAAAAAAGAACTCTTAAGAAAGAGAAAAGAGTTTGAGAAGGTGTAAGACATGCATAAAACGAAGTGAAAGTAAACAGAAGATTCAGAGTCGTTGATAACGAGCCTGGGACGTAGTCCTAGTTCATAAATTGGAAAATTCGGAAATGGCACCTTATTATGTACATTCGAAGCGTTAACATAAATATAGAGTCACACTACGGACTGTAAAGTCCAGTGTAACTCTCTGGTACATAGCCAAATTGGATAAATTGAAAATCATTACATGTTTCTACTTGTTTGTATATCCAATTGTTAATGCGTATTTTGATTGATGGATCTATTCTTTTATGAAAGAATAACACAAATGGGTGAAATTTCAATGCTTTATTTAAAGAATAACATTAAAAAGTCACGAGTTCGGTCGCGTGCGCTTGTCATGCCATAAATAATGTGGTGTATTAAGATATCCCCTTACGCACAAAATGAGACGCTCCTTCATAATCATGTCGTTAAGTGCCGGTCTGAGTGCAAGACAATCTTATTGATGGACATGGGAGTGCACACATTTGGTGACGTCCCGTGTAAACAACGAATGAGGAGTTTTGTCCACATGACATTCTGCCATGTAATTACCACGAAGTGACGTCTACACATACATAATATGCCATATAATTAACATGAAGTGACGTCTACACATACATAATATGCCATATACTTAACATGAAGTGACGTCTACACATACATAATATGCCATATAATTAACATGAAGTGACGTCTACACATACATAATATGCCATATAATTAACATGAAGTGACGTCTACACATACATAATATGCCATGTAAGTACCATGAAGTGACGTCTACACATACATAATATGCCATGTAATTAACATGAAGTGACGTCTACACATACATAATATGCCATATAATTAACATGAAGCGACGTCTACACATACATAATATGCCATGTAAGTACCATGAATTGACGCCTACACATACATAATATGCCATGTGTCTATGTCATTTGCAGCACGTCACCTTTGCCATGTTAATGGGTCAATGTTTAAATTGCTTGCCCATGTGTAACACCGGCTAACTTAAAATCTCTTCCCCCCCCCCTTATGGCCTGGTTGTAAAGCACCCGATGTCTTTGAAATGTCTACACTGTACAATGATAAAAACGAATTTATCCAGTGATTAAATATCAAATACAAAATAATATCAACGCATATGTATCACAAATACTAAGCAACACACTAAGCAAAACTATTATGTACATAATTAATTTTTCAAAAAAGTTTTAACTTCCTCCCTACACGAGGCCTATTCAATACGTCGTAAAATCCACTTTAGAAAACCACATGGTTTTATACATGTATACATTTCATATTCATCACCAGTGAGTTAAATGCGCTTTACTTAATTTAACATTCATGATTAATGACAATCGTAGCATGAAACTGAATGGATATATCTGCTCATAATACGTACCTGATCTTAAAATGTGTGACTTTTTTCTATTGAACCAGACAATCTTGTTCTGCTTGTAACACGACTCTAGGTCAAGGGACTGAATTTATCGGAAGATTAGTATGGTTTCCTGTTACGCGTGCTCTCGTGTTACACTCCGCTCTAGGAAGTCGGGTTAACGCTGACCTAATAGTTTCACGTGATCAAAATTAAACGGCCACGTATTAGAAAAAGCAATATTAACAAACTATCGTTTGTTTGTACACCTTTCCCTCATCGTCGCCATCTAGTAAAAATAACTTTTAAATAATCATGGCCGACATGCACGTTAAGCTTTGTAAAGTGTCGCATTTTGAATTATGTTGAACCTTAAAGTTGAATGCATTGAGCATTACAGTTTTATCACATTTAAGCAAAAAAAGTCTTTGTGGATGATCATTTCGACCTTTCTTCCTTTCTCCACCAGTGTCAGTGTTAAAACTTGAAAGACTAGCATTTATGACTCAGTGAGATTTGACCAGGGCATTGCAACGCTGTCTTGAGAAAATAAACATTTGAGCTACCAACCATAGCCACTTGATAGGAACCCATGTGAAATTATCATTGTTAAAGTGAAATTGAGATGTACCGTAGTTCACATATTCTATACTGTTTAAAATCTGACTAAAGAAATGATTATCTTGGGATAATTTAGGAACCGCTGCTTACAATTGGCCAGAGTAAATTAAGGCTTACACTTAAGAAGCAATATAAATTTAAAGTGACGAACTTGGTCGAAATTCTTTAGTCTTAAATTTTCTGAGAGAAGAAGAGTGGCCCCGAGGAAGCCTAAAAAGAATAGTGCTTTCCTCGTTAAATAAGAAAAAGGGACCAGGTGGCTGTCTTGTAAGAAAAGACAGGATTTAGTGCTAGGGTACACAATGTCTGAAAGAGAACAGCAGTAGTAAGGGGGGCCACCCTAGGGACAATGGGAATTAGCATTACAGACCCCCCTGGGCCACTCTGGGGACTATGGAAATTTAACATGGAGAAAAACCCTGGGCCACTCTAGGGACAATGGGAATTAACATGGGGAATAGAGTTTGGGCTTGTCTAGGGACAACGGAAATTTAACATGGAGTAAAAAAACTACTTTAGGGACAAGGGGAATTGAACAGGGGATTTTTTGTTTGTTTTTTTTTTTTTTGAAAAATAAAATTTTTTTTTAAAAAAAAGGGGTAGGCAATTGAAAAGTCATTCTCTTTTCGAGAAATATGGGTGGCCCTGAAAAGGGCCTTTGGGTTTCTTCTGCTTCTTCTTTTATTTCCTCCATTTCCTCATCCACCCCCTAATCTTTCCCAAAATTCCTTTGTTCTTCCTCTTTTTTTTTTCTGGCAACCAGTCTGGGTGCCCCATAGCCCTGAACTTCTCTTGTATCTTTATCCAATTGCTGTTGAGTTTTTCAAATGCGTCTTTTTTCTTTAAGTTTTCTTTCTCCTTTCTTTCTTTACTCCACTTGTCTTTGATCTTCATGACCTCTTCCTCCATCACTTTTCTCATAAGTTGTTCCGATTTCTTAATCTGGTCCAGGCCTTTTTTGACAAAGGACCACTCTGTCCATTCCATTACTTCTTCCAAAAAACACTTTACTTCTAGCACATTATCCATGGCTTCTTTCAAGTGGCCAATCTTTACATACTCTGGATCTATAAAGCCTCTTAGTCTTTTTACTTCTTCTTCTATCATCTCTGCCACCAGATCCATGGCTGATTTTAGGTTTGTCACTTGCCTTCTTACAAAATCCCTGGTTACTTCATACTTCCATTCACGTTCAATCCTTTCCACTGCATAAGCTCCATCCACCATGCAATACCAAATGTCCTTTGACTGGTTAAACAATTCTGTTACAGCTACCATTTTCTTTCCTTTATTCCTTAGAATGGTGCGAACGACGAACGTTGTGGGTTCTTATACTTAAAGTGCGGACGTGAAGGAAAACATCCCCCTAAAACAAAATTGATCTTACCTAGATCATGACCAAAAAACAACGCGCGGACGTGAAGGAAAACATCCCCCTACTTTCTCATTTCGTATAATAAAACCCAAACTATACTCTTCACATACGCTAAGAAACAATAAACAAACCCATAATCTACTATTCACACAAACTTACCTGAGCAGTTACAAACACAAACACAAACACACATACACTCACACTATGAAAAAAGAGTCAGTGTTTATATTCACACTACTCTACCTACACACATTGGCAAATGAATGGTTATTTCTTTTCTAGAGTATTGGGTAGCCCTGAAAAGGGCTGTTGGTTCTTTTTTGAACTCCAGATGCACCTATCTAATGATGGCACCTTCCTGGCCTGGCGCCACACACGCATCTTCTTCCCCAGTCTTCTTTCACCTTTCTTCTTGGGAGTGCAGAGGCGGGATGATTGGCTTCAGCACCCCAATCCTCTGTCTCTGGTATCTTGTAAGTCATCCTCTCTCCTATTTTCTTTTCCTGCTCTTCCCTCTCCCTTCTCTCCTCCTCTTCCTTCTTTATTCTTGCCTCTTCTACTATGGCTTCCGCGGATAGTTCATTTACTATGCGCCTGGCATATTCCAGGTGCATCTGGAGTTCTAGCAGTTTCACAATTCTGGTGTTCATTCTTCTGGTGGTGTTGATCAATCAACAAGGGTAGCTAGACTACCGAGCGAGTTTCAATTTATACTGAAAGCGCGGACGTGATGGAAAACATCCCCCTAAAAAACATAAAATTGATCTTACCTAGATCATGACCAAAAAAATAAAAACGCGCGGACCTAAAAGAAACACTCACTCACTTTTTTATGCTACCCATCACTATTCTAAAAATTTTTTTCATTAACCACTTCAATAAACTATCCACATACGCAAAGCAATCCAATCTAACCCCAAATCTACACCGCAAACACCAAAAAAACATCATTTTAATCTACTATCCACACCAACGTACGTGAGCACTTACAAACACACAATCTTATACACAAACACATACCCTCACACTATTAAAAAAAAAGAGTTAGTGTTTATATTCACACTACTCTGCCTACACACATTGGCAAATTGATCGTTATTTCTTTTCTAGAGTATTAGGGTAGCCCTGAAAAGGGCTGTTTTTTGTGGTTCTTTTTGTCTGCTATGGCAATCTTTTTTAGTTTCTAAGAATGCGATGTCCTCTGAGGATAGACTTTCTGGCGATAGGTCTGCTTCTTCGGAAAGAGAAGAAGAACTCTTTGGTGTCGATACGACAATCGACAAAGCCTCTGTCAGGTTCAGGTTGCTGCTGCTGCTGTTGTTGTTGTTGTTGCTGTTGCTGCTGTCTCTGAAGTCTGTACTTCTCTGTCCATTCTTCTTTCTCCCTGTTCACTTCTTCTCTGAAGGGCTCTTCTATCAGGTCTTCAGTAACTTTTAACATTCTCATTCTCTATCTCATCTGGCTTCGGTATCAGACTGTGTCTGACCCTATGCAAATTCACGTAGGCTTCGTTTAGCTTAGCTAGTTTGGAGCACATCTTCGTAGGAGGATGAGTCGACAATGGATGGTTAGACTGGAAACTACCCCGGTTCTTAAAGTCAAAGCGCGGACGTGAAGGAAAACATCCCCCACACGGTTTTCGAGTCGCAACGTTCAATGAGTGTCATGAGAGGAATAGAGAGAAGTCAAAGAGCATCAATCAAACATTCTTATAGGCAAACAAACCACAAAGGCATTTTTTTCAAAACACAACATTTTTTATTCAAAAATCACTTAACACTAACCAACAACAACTCTAACATTTTTTTTAACAATAATCCAATAATATAACATCAAACAATTTTTTTCAAATCACAAACATTTTTTTCAATTCACACTCTACTTTAAACAGGGCTGACAACGTTGTGAATGAAATTGTGATTTCCACTGTTGGAAATCATTAGGCCATTGATGGACACTACGTTTCCTAGCTTGAAACAAAAGATAAGCATAATGGTCACAAAACCATCGATCTACTTTCACATCGTTTCTAGAAGAAGAACGAGGATCAAAATGAGTCACTAAATGTTCTAAAGAATAGCCCAGGCTGCGATGATGCAGAAAATACACACAGTACTGTCCACACACCAAGGAATCTGTGCCTTGTAATTTCACATTATTGAATCGGGTGGTTTGAGCATTTCTTCTCATAAAGTCGATGATATCATCTTCCAAAGGGGGCAATCCGTACGAATCAAAATATTCCACACATCCTTCTTGAGGAAAGTAAACGGCTACCCAGTGGGTTCCTGGGAGATGACTGTCGTCTGTGTTGATCACGTAAGCTAGACGGTCTTGAGGTTTGCGATGAGGGAGTTCATCTTTAGCACAGACGACAGGATTCCAAGAAGCCGTATACGAACTGTGGTTCAAAAGGTAATAAAGTTCCCAGGTATCCATTGATTTGTGTTGTTTTTTCTTCTTCACAGATAATAATAAGTCATCAATTCGATCCTGACTTTTTGCTTGAAAATGTCTGACAAATAACCGTTTCTTCGTTTCGTCTCTTCACTCTGATTCAGGAGAGCTTCGATACGATGGATCTCTTGAGTGGTTAATGGTGGACAAGAATGTTCACGCAAGTCTTTATACCACTGATGCAACACGTCTTCGTCCGAGATGAGACTCCAAGCCTCGTCCAGATACTCGTCCAATTTTTCTACTTGACTCAACATCAGGCATTTATCGTGTTGAATTTGACTGGGATGATCGTTTTGACATCCATAGCAATTTTTCTTCATCAATTCCGTCATTTTTTCGACCAAGTGTTTGGCAAAACAGGAGACTAAATGGGCTTCTTGTTCTGGCCATCTCGACTTCATCATGATCACTTCTTCTTTTTCCACGGTCTCCTCACATTCCATGTCTAAAGTTTCTCCACTAGGTAATGAGGGATAACAGTCTTCCATGGCTTCTAGTAATCTAGAATGACTTCTCTCAAACTGTTGATTTCTATGGTATTATCGAATTCTGCATACAGGAGGACGTTCACCGTGTCTGGTAGAGCATTAGTAAACTGAAGTTCCACACGAATCTGGCCGGATTTTATAGGGTGGAAATGTCCCTCGTCGCTGCCTTGGTCTGGAGTGAAATCGAAAGCCCACAAAGCATAGCCTCCTGCGTAATCTTCATACGTAATGCCGTGACTGGTGTTGGTTCCTAACTGTCCAGTGGCTTCGTACAGGGACAAGTACGATCTCAAGTAATTCTTCTTGGCAAAGTCAGGTTCGAAAGGTCTGGTACACAAGGTCTTGCCATCGCGACTGACTTCGATCTTGGACACGTCAAAGTGTCGAAAGTGGAAAGGATTTTCAGCGAAGGCTCCGTTGAAGGCTGAATTCTCGACCATACCAAGGATTAAACGTTTGGGTAACTGTCCTTGAAACAGATGATCTTCGATCATGGATCGCTGTCCCTTGGGAATGGTGAAGGTTTTCACTTCCACGCGACGGATGGGATACTTGGCGGTCGTTCTGCTCAACGTCTGACTGATGTCGTTTCCCACTTTGGGTAACACTTCCACGCGTCGTACGTAGAGTTTGGCCTCCTCGATTTTGTTTTTAGGAGTGCAAGCAGCAGTATCAGCCAACAAATGGAAAGCGGCACTGCTGCGATTCAGTCTCAAGCGGACATTTATGCCGTTCAGAAAATATTTCTCTTGCAACCACATGTTCAAATGCAAACGATCCATCAGTTCTAAACTCTGTCCATCTGTGATTTTCTTTCGTCTTTCCTCAAAGCCGTCATTGTCAGTTGCGTCAAACTTGCCCGCTTCGTCAGGTTCCCATAGCACACAAGCATTGAGATGAGTGTTCTTGGCATCTGTTCCGTACGTCAAGAGATTTTCCAGGTAGGCACGATAAGGGTAAGTATCCATGCTGCTGCTGACCAGTTTGTTATTCAAGTACAAGTCCACTGAGCTGAACAAGGAATGCATGAAATTGTTGATGGGAGCTATATTCTCAGTGTCTTCTACTGCACCATTATCCTTATCTAGAACTTTGACTTTCAAGTACAAGTAACTGCTATTCAGATCGATGTAATCTTCGGGCTGTCCTTTGATTTCGAACTCGATGGGAGCGGAATCCGTCAAAGAGGAGACGGGGTGAAATTCCACCCATTGGGATTCTTGCATCGTCATCATCGTGGGGGGCATGGCAAACAGGTCCAGTTCCGTCTTGGAACAAGCGCAAGATTCTCGGTGCATCATTTTTCTCTGTGTCTCAATAATCGAAAACGTCTAAGTCTCGAACGGTTCTTCTTTTCTTGGTCTTTCTCGCTTTAGACGTGTGAAGTCTGGTGAAAGGGTGTTTTCTTCGTCGTCTCTTTCTGCCTTGTCCTTGCTGAATGCCTGACTCGGTAGCGTGCAGGGCATTTATAGGTGTGTCTCGGCGACCCAAAATGTCTTTCCTCGTTTGCAGCAAGACATTTTTGCCTGCCCTCATGAAGGCTTCTTTAGGATTTTGTTTGTCGATGATGACATTTTGGAGAAATTCTTTGCCTTGTGTCAGTGCCGCATCTTTCAAGGCGTGCAATCCGCGTGTCACCATCGGTTTCAACACCGGGGCCACCGAACGAAAGGCCGATTTAACATATCTCCTAAACCGTGTCCTCGCTGTCGAGCAACCCCTTGGTACACTGGATACATGACTTAAGAGTCGTGAGAGAACCGTTTTCGAAAATGGAGTTTCGCCGTGACTTTTCCTTTGGTGAATGCAATATTTTGTCCCAAATCTCCTTTTATAGTAATGTTGACCGTGTCCAAATACGACTTGCTGACAGGCAAATAGTGAGGATGTACAAATTCGCGGTGGACGTGATAAGTGTTTCCACCTTCCTCGTCAGCGTTCGTGGCAGAATCCACTTTGAAAGGAATGACACGCAGTAACGGTACGGAGGTGTGTCCCACCACGTTGTACTCCACCACATCGGAATACACGAACATCAAATTCAATCCTTGGTTGAGTTCTACCGGGGTACGAAATAGCTTGATAAAAGACTCGTTGTCGTAAACGATGGGTAATTCGTTTTTCTTCATAATGACCATTCTCATGTTCATGTCTCCGCCCAACATGTCATACAATTCAGGACAAAATAAGAAAGACAGGATTTTACTCCCGTCAAATCTCATCGAGAAGCGACGAGCTGCTTTGTGGTATTCCATGGTGACACTTTTTCTGACACTCTCCAAAGCTTTCAGAAACACGCTATTAAACCTGGTGGCTATGGTGCTGACCAAATGTTGACCACTAAAATAATAGCCTGGGGGAATGAACAAGTGGTAGGTCCACTTTTGATTTTGTGTACGGGTTTTCTTGTCATATTTGACATTCTTATCCAAGTACTCTTGCACTTGCTCGTCATGAACTTCCACATCAAAAAAATTTTGATTGGGAAGGACATTGAGGACTTGGGTCGGGTGAATGATTTCCACTAAAGCCACTTCCCAATGGGCTTCGTGATCTAAGGGGATGGCCTGAGGTAATTTGGCCGTGTAACAGCACAAAGTGTTGTGGGGAAACACCTCCATGGAACTGTCACTGGGTGAGGTTAAGTAAAATTGGTTTTGGTGACTCATAATTCCAGAGTTCTGTGGCTGTCCGAGGGGTTACTGGACGTCAGAGGCGTGTCTCCGCCTAAAATGGGGTCGTTGTTGTTGTTATTGGAGTGGTGACTGGCACTGGCACTGGACACAAGGTTCCCGTGGTTCCCGTTCGAGGAGAATTTCAGGGAGGGATTGGGAAGCAGGTAACCGATGCAACTGCTCAATAAAATGGTCCACAATTGTTTGTCTCCTTGTTGCAAACTCAAATTGGCGATGGCTGCCCCGATGACACAATATACCACGAAGATCTGGCAGAAAAAGACGATTTGCGCTTTAGGCACACGTTCTCCACACCACACCCAAAAGGGTTGTTTTTGTAAATCTTGCACAGAAGAACTAGGTGAAGAAGGAGTGGTCGACGTAGCTGCGTCTGCTGTGTGAAAGGGCATGATGGTCACTTCTTTTTATAGTCGATGACTTGCGAAGCGTCGATCCAAGAATCAAAACTGGGTGGATATCCTTTCCAACGTACTTTGAATTCTTTGACACGTCGTTTGCCCACTTTACGGGTTCTGCGTTCGAGAATGCTTTCGATGTCGTACACGTCGTCTTCTTTTTTGGTGACACGTTGTAACTCAGACAAATAAAACGTTCCTTTGAGCACTTCTCCGTTCATGTCTTCCAATTTATAGACGGCAGAATGACGGCCATGCACTCGTCCAGTGACGCGAAACAATTCGGTCGTCCAGTTAGGTAAGTAGCCTTTGTCGAAAGTGCGTTTGGTTTTGCCAATGCGCACCCAATCTCCTACGGTCAACTCTCCACTTTTCTTGGGGACAGCCCTCGTCGGGGACGTACCAAACAGGCGCTCAAACACCAACACTTCGTTGTCGGGAGTCACTTCTTGCGGGGCACGTCCGATGCTTCGATGGTAAGATTGGTTGTACGCTTGCACCAGGTGCGGTAAGATGTCGATGTACTTCAGAGTGTGTTGATGCGTAAAATATTTCCACATGCGTTCTTTCAAAGTGCGTTGAAAACGTTCCACGATGCTGGCTTTGGTTTCGGGATTCTCGGTGGTAAAAAAATGAATGTCACGTTTCTTTAATTCTTTTTGGAAAGCTTGGTTCAGAAATTCGGTGCCTTTGTCCGTTTGCCATCGAAGAGGGTGACGGCCACTTTGTTTCAACACTCGTTGCAGGGCTCGCACTAACTCGCTGCTCGATTTGGAAGTCAAGGGCACGACCCAGGCAAATTTGGAAAAGACGTCGATGACACAAAACAAATATTTGTAGCCACGATTGTAGCTGGCCAAATGAGAGACATCGGCTAAATCGGCTTGCCATTGATGATCGATGCCTTCCACTCGGGTGCGACTTCTGACAAACTTGCGTCGAATGGGTTTGTGTAAAGTGTAGGTAGCTTGTTCTTGTAACCATCGTTGCACTTGAGGTAAACGGAGACTTTTCACTCGCGTTTTGGCAGCACGATACAATTTTTGAACTCCTGCGTAACCTGCAGGATGGGAGGGATCGTAGTAAATGCTGGCTAAGACTTTTTCCATTTTTTTGTGTTGGTTGGTGTGTTAATAAGGCACCCACTCTTGGAGGATGCTACTCTTTTTCTCTTGGGGTATTTTCTTGGATTGCAATGCTTTGCGTGTGCGACCGGCAATAGGTGTTGAAGAGGAGGATGTCTGAGCGAGGGATGTCGGTTCTTGTTTCACTTCTGTCTTCACTACTGTCTTCACTTTCTTTTTCTCTTGTGATGAAGAAGGGGTGGCCATCATCTTTTTAATCCATCCAATTCTGGAGGTAGGTGGTGTTGTTAACTTGCGTACTTTTTCTGGTGGAGTTTGAAATCCTTCTTCTTCTTCTTCTCCTTTTTCTGTCTTGGTCACGGGTAGTGGTGGTACTGGTACTGGAACTGGTACTGGTGATGGTGCTGGACTTTTCATCAAGGTCTTAAAATCTTTCAGAGTGGGTAGAGCTGTTTCGTCTAAAGCTTTCTGGTGAAAGAGTTGCAGTCGTTGCAAGAGTTGACCGTACTTTTGCGATTTTTCTGTTTCGGACAAATCTTGGCGATCCATCAAGGACTGCAATTCGTGTTGTAACTGGGACATCTCGCTCAAATTGGGATTGGGAGGTAAATGCGGGGGTGCGTTGTTCTTGCCACCGATGGTATTCCATCCATCGTTTGTAAGGCACTAAAGCTAGTTTTCGTCCTTCCATGGCGCTGTCAGCGGTCGATTCTGAGACCTTGGGACTTCCGAGGGCCTTTTTATCTTGCTCCCACCAGTCCTCCCAATATAGTTCCCAAGACTCCTTTCAGTATGGGGCCTAACAAGAGGGGTAAAATTCCTCCACGTTGGACCAACATCTTCTTCTTTTGACGAATGGGAATTTTCTTTTGAACCATTTGGCGAAGAACGTGACGATGTTTGCCTAAGCATTGTTTCTGGTGTTTGGACAAAGGGATCGTGCTTTTCAAGACGTTCAAACAACATTCGCACACGGTATCGATGACCTCTTTGGAGGCCGATTGAATGAGTTTTTTTCGTAGAGGTGGAGAAGCTTTGGACAGGACAGATAACATGTCCCCATGTTTGACTAAACGTGGTGGTAGTCCTTTCCTTTTCTTTCCTTGGGGTTTTCTGGAGGGTGACATCTTTGAGTCTTCAGGAGCACCAAAAAATCACTGATACCCTACTTGGTCACACACCTTTTTTTATACTGGAACGCGTCGCCACTGATTGTCTTTACGTCGGATCAGTTTGAGGACAGGCATGACACGTCGTGCAGGGGTACGCAACGGACTAAATCGAGCCAGTTCTTGCTTCGACAAATCCAGTAAACTTTGTAACATGCCCGATCTTTCTTGAACTTTGATTTTGGGAGAAGGTACTTTGTGAGCAGCAGCCACTGCCACTAAATTGGAGGGTCCTGCCACCGGGGAAGTTCTTTTCGGGGTCATCAACGGAGAAGATCTTGGTGTGATCAACGTCTCCAAGTACTCTTCAGTTCTTGGTGTCATCAACGGAGAAGTGGATGAACGTGAGGCTGCCGGAGACGCAGTCACCGCCGTGGCCGGTCGTGGTTTTGCGAGTGTAAGGTTGCGTTCTGGCCGAAGAAGAAGTGCCTCTCTTACGACTAGTTTTCTTCTGTGGACTTTTCTTTTTCTGGGGACTTTTTCTCTGTTTCTTTTTCTGGGGGCTTCTTTTCTTTTTCCGGGGTGGTGTCTGGTAAGAGGAGGGTCCCGCCACTGGAGAAGTTTTTCTTCTTGGGGACCTGGTCTTTTTCTTTTTCTTCTTGGAGCTTCGTTGGACTTTTTTCTTGGGGAGAAGTTTGGGGGCATTAGATCCCATCTTAAGAGAGAGCGAATGATGACCCCTCCTAGAGTACCGCTCCCTCCAGGTTTCAAAATGATTTGTTTTTTGGTTTGAGTGTCGATGCGGGGATCGGCCAGTTGGACCAAAGCGACTTTGTTTCGATCGAAAAAGCGTTTGGTTTGATGAGGAATCTGAATGATTCCTTGGAGTAATTGACGTGCCGTCACCGTGAACCATCGTAAGACTTCTTTGAGACTAGCTTCTAAGACACGAGCTCGTATTTGTGGATTTTTTTCTCGACTGATGCCATACAAGGCACGAATCAATTTGACGGGAAGATGCGACTGAAGGCACGTCATGTTCAAAATGTGTGAGACAGACGAAAAGCGTCTGAGGTTTTTATAGATTTTTTTAGGTGGAGTGAAATTAAGTCGAGGACGGAGACGTGTACAGGACAGGCCCTCCGTATTGGCACCAGTGGTGAAACAAGTGGGTACGAAATCGCAAATCCTCGGGGGTCGTAGGTTTCAAATCGACGAGTAAATAGGCGTGTGGCGTTTGAGTGGCATCGTCGTACGCTTGAGTCAGCCAAGGCGTTCCTAACTGTTTGGCTAAGACTTGCACTTGCGATTTATCTCGAGGGCTTTTAAACAAGACCACGTAATGCGCATTGAGACTGATGGTGCGATGGGCTTTACTTTGTTGAAACAAATTTTGGGTGATGTAAACGACACTGGCATTACGGTGATGCCCTTTGCGCGTGAACCACAGTTTAATTTCTTCTTCGTCTTCTCCTAACATGTCGTCGAAAATGACCAAATGGGTTTGACGGGAGTCAGAGACGATGCCGTCGTCTTCTTTAGGAATGCCTTCCACAAACACGATGGAATCGCCTTGACTTTCTCGCAAGAGGCTGTACGCCGATTGCCACTCTTTGTAACTCCACACGATCCGCTGAGGTGGCCAATCGATCAAATGATGTTTATGTTCGATCAAACGTTTGACGAATTCGGTTTTGCCTGAACCGCTAGGTCCAGCAATGAGCATGTTAAAGGGATGGCGAAGATACAAAGCCTCCCAACTGGCACGATCTAAGTGTTCGTCGATGACTTTGACAGTAGAGGAAGAGGGAGCAGAGACAGCAGAGGTAGCCATTGTGTGAGAAATGTCACTTGTGACACGAAAACAAACAAGACAAGAGTTTATATACTTTTTTCAGAACACGTTTATTGAATGTTTTTTTCAAACATGAATACGAAAGACAAAAATACATAAAAGCCAAAGGCTTAAGTACAAGAATAAAAGGAACATGATAACCATTAACGTGGAATAAACACAAGTGTCTGTACAACAACATGTTTTGGGTAATGTTCTAACCAGTTCTATAGTACGGGGTAAGATCACAAAAGTGTCCTCCCGAAAGGGTCTTTCAGGCCTGTCCACGACAGTCCCGTCCTGGGTGACGGGTTCTTCTGGCACGGTCACTAACACGGGTTGAAAAGTAACTTTTTTCCTTGAACAACTCTCGTGCATACTGGGCCACTTCTTGGGTCCAAGTTTCAAAATCCCATTCTTTCCAGGCACGGACATCTGTCCAGTGGGGATGTAAGTCACAAGCTACACACACATCGTCATACACGTCTTGGGTAGCTAAAAGTTGACGAATCTTTTTTTCCTGTTGAGGTCGAGAAGTATCCAGATGAAAACGCAAGGCTTTGAGCAAAAGGAGTTTTTCGTGACCATTTAAGGCCATGGAGGTGGTAAGTACTGATCGTAAAGAGTCCACAAAGAATCGGCTGGTAAACGAAATCCCAAAAAACAAGTCACTAAGACACACACCACTTGTCGACCCAAATTGAATGGATACAGTTCTTGTAATAATCGATGGTAATGATCCACAGTTTGAATATGGTCACTGAGTTCCTTCCACGGAATCTGTTCAATGACATGTGACATAAGTCGTGGCATGGCAGCCTGTTTTTATATTCTCTTTTTTTCGGATGCAATACACGTACTTTCTAGCCAGAGATCTTCGTTCTCCAGTAGGGAATTTAAATGTTACATACTGTAACCGAAACGTCAGAGTTCGTTTAGAAGTTTCGTCTTCCGCTAAGCAGATTCCACGTAACAAATGTTGGTAATCCTTTAACTCGTCTTCCTCAATACGTTGCAGTAAGTGAATCTCGAAGTAACCAAAATTATGAACATGTACATCATTGACGACCTCAAAGTTTTGAACAATGTCTGACCATTGAAACAATTTCTGACGAATCAGTTTTCTTATACCATTCAGGTACCAGTGGTTAAAGATCTGGTGACGTAACGGATGCAAATGTTCTTTACGTTTGACTTGTATTTTCACCAGCTCTCGGTAAATCCTTTTTCTCAACTCCTCAGGCAAGCCCAAAATGTTCTCTTGTAAAGTATCCATAAGTATATACACTGTTTTTGGAATCGTTGGGTGGTGGCCAATAGCCTCGTTTAACTTTGTGCCTGATGTAATATCCACTCATAATCAGTCTTCTTGTACTTTGGAACAGAGCATAATTTAAAAACGGTTGAACAACTTTGCGTTTGCGTTTCACTTGTATTTTAATCAGTTCTCGGTAAATGCGTTCTCTCAACTCCACAGGCAAGGCACGAATGTTCTCTAGCAAAGTATCCATGAATAGGTCATACTAAATCCTCTTTGGTCTGACACAAGACATGTACTGTTTGCACAGACATGGTTTTAATTCATTGTCGAATCTAAATCGTTTAGTCACTAATTTACACGTTACAATTCGTTCAGAAGTTTCCTCTTCCACCAAGTTGACATTGCGTTCAAGATGTTGGTAATTCGTTAACTCTTCCTCTGGAATTCGATGCAGTACGTTTACAATGTAGTAGATAGAATCGTCAATACCAAACCATTCCTTTTTAAAACCAGGGGGTAGTTGATCAATGTCTGTCCAATGGAACACTTTCAACTCAATCAGTCCTTGTATAGCCTTCAGGTACCAGTGGTTCAAACACCGGTGACGTAACGGATGCAATTGTTCTTTACTTTTCACTTATATTTTGACCAGCTCTCGGTAAATGCGTTCTCTCAACTCCACAGGCAAAGCACGAATGTTCTCTTGTAAAGTATCCATGAACAGATTATGGTAAGTTACTTCAATGTCTCGGTCCCACTAAGGGTAAGTAATGACAATTCGGTGACCATCGAGCATGTTCTACGTAGGCCGAATCTTGCGGTTCCCAGTAATGAAGTGACACACTGCAACTGAAGCACTTGACTTTATCTCCTTCGCCCAAGTAGAAAAATCCGGCTCTGGCTAATTCTTCGGGGGTCGGTCCTCCCAGATACTTAGGCCATTTTCCTTTGAACGATTGAAGACGATTTTCAAAGTCACAGTATTCCGACAAACGCACAAGAAACGAATATTCGTCTTTCACAGCTTCGTTTCGATGAGGGTTGGGTGACATGGACAGGAGTTTGCTCAGGGCTGGATGACATCCGCAAGGGGGTAGACGTGAAGGTGAACATTCCCCTTTAAAACGAAACCCAGTAAAATGTCCAAGAGGACGAGCGGCATCACTTTCGCATCCCTCAGGTTTGACACGCACAGCATCACTTTCCATGATAGGGGTCGTGAGAACAAAGTTCCCATGATGCTTTACGGCATCGCTAAGGTCACAACGTACAGCATCGTACCCATCGCAAGGTTCACAATCGCATTCCACTTCAGAAGCCTCACACTTGAATTGTGCCTTTCTAAACAACTTGTTCTGTGTTTCTCTGAAAGTATTCATCTTGTTCGCTCAGTCTTGGTAGTCACAATGAACTATCGATCTTGACCATAGCCCTTTTTATACTAGTCGCAATGCAGTCTCCAGCTTGTACATCTTTCCTTTTTTATGTTTTTTATGTCTTGTTCTGGAAGGTACCGTCTCTAAGGTACCGTCAACATTGTACCGTAGTGTGATGGGCGGAAAGGCCATAGAAAGGTAAGGGCAGTGCGGAGACCATCGAGCATGTTCCAGAATAGCTGAATCTTTATAGATACATAGATCCATTCGTAACTTCACTCCGCAAGCGAAACACTGTACCTCGTATCCCAATCCTGACTCAGGTCCCAAGTAGACAAATCCTGTTCTAGCTAAAACATGCGAAGAAGGTAATCCTTCCCTATCCGTAGGCCATTTCTGAAACGTGTCCAATCGACGGGCACAATCACAGTAGTCAGGTAAGAAGACTGGAAAATGGTAGGGTTTTAACTTGGAGTTCTCATCGGGTTTCTCACTCGATTCTTGCTGTGGCGAAGTCATCCTTCTAGCAGGTGACTATCCTCTTACAACCAATGTTTTATACCAACGTGTCCATACGGTAAGGTGAAATGATTGGGAAGCCGCACTCGCTTCTGGTACACGATTTGATAGACTTTTTCCAAGGGCCGACTGACGATCTGATGAGTGGGTAAACGTACAATCTTGTTGGGTTGATAGGTGGTCACTTTAAAGTTTCCATCCTCTCCGGATTGCAAGGCTTCTTTCAATACCCCAAAGTTGACCACACGAGTGGTACGATAATTCAGAGTCAGTCCTTTCACTTTGCACGTCGTGTGCACTTCTCCTTGTTTGTCCCGGTATTCGTAGCCGTAATTTTTGGGACCGCCACTGACGAAACTTAGAATCTTGTCGTCGGGATGCTCGTCTGTCCAGGCTCCTAAACGGTCTCCTTCGATGTCAGGGTGCTGTTGACTCGGGTGATGGATGTAAATGCAACTGTCCGTGTCAAAGTACAGGACGAGTTCCCCTAACAGTTCTAAAGCTTCGTACAATTTTAAACGAGCATGAGCTGTCACGTAAGCCGCAATGATGACATTTCCAAAAGGGTCGTCTTGTACAAAGTCCAGATCTTCTTCGTAATTGACCAAGATCAAATCCTCGCGAACGACGTCCACGTGTTTCATGTACACGGTTTTGTCGTGAATCATTTGGAAGTAGCGGGAAGGTTCTGTCAAATATTCCGTCTTGGGTAAACACGGTCGTTGTGCCATTTTACCCCACAAGCAATTTAACATCACTTTGGCAAACGATCGCCTGCCTTCGTTTTTCTCGATGTGGTCTAAAGTGATGCCTTCTTGTTCATAGTATTTCTCTTTGAATTGTATTTGGTCTTCGGGAGTGTGACACCAGGAAGGATAGCCGCTGGCTTCTTGTTTCAGTTTCAAAAAGGCATCCACATAGTCAGCGAAAATGCCTTTCTGACTGGGATCACCCTTGTGGTATTGTTGTGTCTTGGGAAAGTGGCAAATTTCGTACACTTCTAACAGTTGGTATCCCATGTCCAGAGCTTTGAACAATTCCACGCTGACCCACGTCCCCGTCAAGGCCCGTTCTTCCTGGGTGTGATGGCAAGGCTGGTCTTGGTTGCACGTTTCGGCACAAGTACGACACAAGGGAAACATCAGTTTGCCTTGACAATGGTGAGGTAAGACGGGATGGTATAGGTTCGTGGGAGGCAAAACTTTACACTTGATCAAGCCTTCGTATTGTCGAATGTTTTTCAGATCGATGTGTTCCGTTAGCAATTGCGGGTGCCCTACAGGAAAGTGACAATATTTGCACACGTAGGGATACAGCGAACACACGTCCAAGTATCTGATTTCTTCTCCTTTCTCTTCGTCGGCTTGGTACAGCAAACAGGTGGCATTGGTCCTTCCTCCGCACAATCTATCCCTCGGGTTCAGCGGGTCCATGAACTGGTAACTTTCCACGAGGCGTTTAAACTCGGGATCGGTTTTCATACGGTGATCGTACTCGTGTTCCCACATTTCCACAACTTGGTATCCTTCCTGTTCTAACTTTAGGCGTCGCTGACAAGTGTCCTGGTACAAGTCTTCCATGGTTCGTTGCAAAAACTGATTTTTAATGTCACGGTCAGGGTAGCAGACGGGACATCCGTGAAATAAGCAACCGTTAAACTCGTACACGATCTTGGGGTTTTCTAAGTCCCAACCATCGACCGAATACGTTCCGATGGTCCTTTCACCCCCTCCGTTGAGGGCATGCTGAATCCACTTGTCTTCCTTGTCGCACAAGTAATGTAACCAATGTAGGGCTTTGACCGAGTATTGACGTTTGACAAAGTGGGTCGTTTGAGGACTGATGACAGCCACGGTGTTTTCAGGCATGAATCGTTGTCGATACACTAAGGAACACGCTTTGGCAATGGTGCAAGCTTCTTTCAAAGGATCGACCCCTCCGTGTTCCATGAACAGTTCTCGAAATTTTCCACAGCAACGCCGTAAAATGTCTACGTCGGAACGACAATACTTTAGCATTTCTTCCTGAAAGTCGAAAGGGTCCGAGGCGTGAGCCTGGTACCAAGCGTAGAAAGCTTCTCGTTGTTCGGTACGCATGTTGTCGGGGTCGTAATAGTGAGCCTCAGGTAAATGGGGTAGAACGGCGTGTTGATTGGCTTCCGTATTGAAAAAATGAGGAAAGTACCCTTTAGCCATTTCTGTCATTCCAAACGTTTTAGGCATTCGACTCAAAGGCATGGCCAAATAGCTCATCGAATCTTTAAACTGTACTTGTCCCACTTGCATGAAAATGATTTTGGCTCCGTTCAAAGTCACTTTAGGACGCTCGGTGCCTTATTCCGTATAGTATCTCAAAAGAAACTGTCCATCGTATCCGGAGAAATTGTGAGCCATCACCGTGGCATGACGATGACAATCTCTGTAACGTTCGATGTCCTCTTGGCTCCACGTCTTGTCGACGGGGTCTAAGACCCATTGGGCAAAATCGGCTAACGTGTTCGGTCCCCGAAAGATTTTTTCAAGGGTGTGTGTCTTGTCCTTTCACTATTCATTTCACTCTCAAGCCGAGCACGACGATGGCAGAGACTAACCAAATCGAACGTTTCGTCAGAGCTTTGCGAGGGGTCATTAGAAAATTCTCTTCAGACCAGCCCACGGACTACTCTCCTTCCTTTCGAGATAAAAGTCAAGATACTTGTTATATCTGTCAGAAGAAAGGGCATTGGTCTTCAGAGTGTCCAGACCGTCAAAAAAGAACAAAAACAGGGGCTAAAAAAGACAAAAGTCAAGATACCTGTTATTATTGTAAAGAAAAAGGACATTGGTCTCCAGATTGCCCAACAAAGAAACAAGAGGAGTCAGAAGAAAAAAGGAATTCTTCAGAAGAAGAGAGGGATTCTTCGGAAGAAGAGAGGGATTTTTCAGAGGAAGAAAGCAGACAGGTGAAGAAAAAGAAACAGGAGAAGAAAAGAAGAAGGGAAGAAAGTGAGGAGGAAGAAGAAGAAAAGAGTGTGACGGTGAATAAATTCAAAAAACAGAGAGACTAAATAAGGAGACAGAAGAAGTCAATGAACTTTTAATTAAAGTGTTGTGTTGTGAATTGTGAATTGGAGTGTAACAATGGATAAAAGAATAAATTAATGATATAAGGTAAGTGTTTTTGAGTTATGATTTTAAAATAAGAACGTACACTCACGCACTCATACACAGACACGTACTATAGGGGTAAAATAGGCTGGGGTTTTTTTTGAGTTATTGGCAAATTGAAATTATATTTCTTTTCGAGAAATGTGGGTGGCCCTGAAAAGGGCCTTTGGTTTTTGGTGTAGGGGTGAGTTTAAGCAATCAACTTTAACTGCCTTAAGCCTTTGCCACGGCCAAGGCCTACTTCTGGACTGCGTAATGTTGATGATGATGATGATTGGGTTGAAATCACTAAGGGTGGTACGGTAGGCTTAGTCACAGGGTTAACGTGTTTAGCTCGGGAAGGTCGTATTCTCTTCGGTCGTAATAAAGAAGTCTGATACATTTGTTTCAGACTTCTTAACTCCGCTAAAATGTCCAACAGTACCGTGACCGTTTGATTTTCACCCTCTTGTTTCTTTGCTGCTACTTCTTCTTGCTGTTGTTGCTGTTGTTTTTTTCTTACCTCTTCTTCTTGCTGCTGCTGTAAGAGAAAAGCTTGTTCCGCTTCCTTCTGTCGTTGTATAAATTTCTCCAATTCTTCTTTCTGTCTCTGTCTAAAATTCTCCACTTGCGGTAATGAAGAAGGTAACGAAGGTTCCGGAACAAATTCTTGCGAGGAGAGAAAATCCACAAAATCCCAATTCACCTCTTCTGAAAGTAAGTCCGGGTTCCCTTGGGCAGTCTCTCCTGTTGGTGCACCCCAATGGATCGTTTTCTGAGTTTCCGTCATGTTGAATCACTGTCGCATAGACTGACTGCACACAAGCGCTAGCGAATCTATATAGACCAACTGACGTCACAGACTACTCTCTTCGGATTGGATGCGAGCTGACTGAATTTTGTAACGCGTGTTTGGATTGGTGAATGAACTCAATCCGTTTCAATCCTGCCTCTACCTATAAATAAGCGCAGTTCACTGCATTGATTCACCTGTTCTCGTCGCTTCAAGATGTGGACCACAGTCGAATCATCCACCCTTGTGTCTTCCATGATGTTTAGGACGGACATGCTCATGTATGTCCGATCCAAGTGGACCGTTGTACACAGGACAAACACCAGTCTGTGGATACGTAGGATCTACATAGAAATACAAGGATGCCTCAAAAGAGTGCTGATTTACGGGCCAACAGTGAGACGCAGCCTAAGGACAAGAAGAAGACTAATGCGGTGCCCTTTATGTTAATGGATACATTAACATAAACCCAAAGGCCCTTTTCAGGGCCACCCATGTTTCTCGAAAAGAGAATGACTTTTCAATTGCCTACCCCTTTTTTTAAAAGCATTTTTTTTACTTTTTTAAAAAAAAAAAACAAACAAAAAATCCCCTGTTCAATTCCCCTTGTCCCTAAAGTAGTTTTTTTACTCCATGTTAAATTTCCCTTGTCCCTAGACAAGCCCAAACTCTATTCCCCATGTTAATTCCCATTGTCCCTAGAGTGACCCAGGGTTTTTCTCCATGTTAAATTTCCATAGTCCCCAGAGTGGCCCAGGGGGGTCTGTAATGCTAATTCCCATTATCCCTAGGGTGGCCCCCCTTACTACTAACAGCATTAAGGTGTGCAATTTTAATTTCCCACGTAATCTTCTATTTGTGATTGTTTGTTTTGTGCAACTGTGTTTGATTTGACTAGGATCCATATTCTGTATCGTTTATTCAATTGCATGGAGATCTGTTAATGCTCGAGTTGTCATGCAAGTTATCTCTTTAATTTTACAGTTACTAGTTCGTTTATAGTACTGACGATTGCATGCTATCCAAGTTTTCAAATGTGTAGGATTTCATAGGATTATATGAAATAATTTTCTTTGTTAGGTCGATACTGATTTTCGTGAATTAACGATAATCGCATATTTATATCTGATTTTGTAATGTTTGAATAATCTTGTAAGTTAAGGATTGCCGTGAGGCAGAATTTTGTGAATTTTATGCAATAGTAATCGAGCATGTGGTAGCGTAGACAAAGAGATACGGTAATGTTGGCTTTACCGCTCACGTGTTAATTTATGGCCGACCGCTGTGAAGCGAGGGTGATGTTCTATCGGATTAAGTCTGAATTAATGCAGTGTGGATAGCTAGTATGCTTCTGAGTAACGTAACTGAGGGAATTTACGTAGGGTAGAACGTGGTACATATAGAGGTTATGGGTAATTTTGTCATTTAAGGAACAGCTTTCTAGGGAGAGACGAGACAACCCGAAGACAGAAGTCAAAGAAAAGAAGTGACGAGTTCAGAAAAAAGGACTAGGAGGTCCAGGAAGGGGTGAAGCGTAGAGAATAGTAAGGTTCAAGGAAATAGGAAGACTATGATACACGATCCAGGGAGGAAGATGATGTGCTTTTTTCACCACTCGTTATTATGATAGGAAAAAAAATTAGACTCTGCTATTCAATTATGTTCACGTAACGTCAGTTGAATTGACATTGCCACTTTTAATTGGTTTTGATTACATTTGTTATTTTTCTTGTCTAAGGGGGCTCTTATTGCATTATTTCAATAGCCTTGCTCAGTTCTCTGTTGAAATTCTATCTTTCCAGTCCCACCGGGTTATAATATCTAGGGAGGTCATCCTTTCGCTAACACCAACCAAATTTAATTAACCACCAAAATTACTAAGATGGCGACGTTACACGCTTGAACACAAGAAACCGATTGATTTATATCAATCAAAAAGTATTTGCAAAGTTCGTATTGTGTCATTAACAGACAGAAAATTAAAGGAATAAAGGTGCCAGGGTGTGATTACCGATTTGACTCCATATCCAACCATGTTATGTTGATCACAAGGTAATATAACGTTGGTGCTAAGTTGACTTCATATTGCAGAATGCAACGAAGGTAGCGTACGAATCAGAGAACTTGAAAAGTACCAAAATAGCAGCCTCCATTGGATGGCATCGTTATGTTTGCCACATGTGGTTTGCTTAACGACCCATGCTGCTTCAAAATGCAACGCAAGGTGCATCTTGTTTATTCTTTATGCAGTAATCTCTCAGTGCTGTGATATATTGTTTATTTGGTCAAGATATTGCTTATTTAGGTCAAAATATTTATTGATTTGGTGTGATTTTGTGGTTTGCTTATTTAGGTGCAAAGATTGGTGGGTTTAGTATAACTTTCTGTATTGCTTCTTTAGGTCAAAATATTGATAGTTTTAGTATGACTTTGTGTATTGCTTATTTAGGTCGAAATATTGATGGATTTAGTGTGTCTTTATGTATTGTTTTTTAGGTTAAGATATTGACGGCTTTATTGTGACTTTATGTATTGCTTATTTAGGTCAAAATATTGATGGATTTAGGGTGAATTTGTGTATTGTTTCTTTTGGTCACAAGTATGCAAAAATGGATATCAATAATTCGAGTATGTCGGCATTTCACGTACGACTGGTATGTGGATTCAATGCTGAAGTGCGATTTGCTCAAGAGAAAGCACGGTAGGTACAGTATACTTATATAAGGGAAAACCCTCACTAATTAAGAAATCCGCCAAATTCTTTTTTAGTTTTTGTATTCTACCAGGAACAAAAAGTGCCTATATATTATATCATTTATTTCTGCATCTGTCAGTGCAGTCACAGGTGGTTTTGTAATCACAGGTGTCTTTACAATCACATATGTTTGTGATTTACGAGCCTGATAATATTCACAAACCGATCAACATGACCGATAGAGATGATTGCGTGATTTTAATCCGGTGTCAAATTTAAGAAATCGCCGAGCGCCTGGACCAATAGTTATTACTAGAATGTATGTTTTAAAGTATTTATAGCGGCATTTTCTGCCGAGGAGTTCCTATTGTCAAATGCATACATCTTTGCATTTGTTATGTTCCTGTGTTGTATCTGTCTATCTATCTATCTATCTATCTATCTCTGTCTACATACATACATACATACATACATACATACATACATACATACATACATACATGCATACATACATACATGCATACGTACATAGAAGTATGTGTGTGTAAGCTTATCTAATTGATTTCACATTGTTTTCTCCTGTTTTGTCTCGTTATAACCAGTGATATTTTGTTCAAAAGCCTGAAGTGTCCGCCAGCAATAAAACAGGACTCTAAATAGACCTTCAGCAAGTAACGAAATATGCCTGTTTCAAGGTTCTCACAGTAAACTTACCTTGCAGCACTAGATAGAATACCTTTCCGAAAGAAGTCCCTGAAAATAACTTCAAACAACCCATCACTGAGTGTAATGCCAACAACATAAATTTTGTTAGACTCCTGAACTTACCCAATATGGTCAAACTTCTGAATTTCACAAAATCTTTCGGGTAGTTTTTGTTCGACAACAGCGTTTTTTAATTTCCTCTTTCGCTCTATATGCTCTGCTCCTGCACTATGGTATACTATTTTGTAAAACTGTTCAGATTTCATTCCTATAAAATGCTCCCCAACAAATGTGTATTTGGCTTGCTCTAAGATGTGATCGTCATTACAGCTAGAACATTCGATAAAATCATCAAAATTTCCAGACACTTCAGACGTAGTGAACGATTTAGCCAAAGACTACTTTTTCTTGCACCATCTTATATACATTTTTCTTTTTCGTTTCCTCGTATACTTTATTCCGTTCGATTTCTAAGGTCACTACTAAGTTGCTCAATTTATCAATGTGTTCCGCATATCTATACGAATGCGCATATATCATCTTTTGAGCTTCTTTGACACATCTATATGATGCACTCAAACGTTGCAGCGATCGAAGTTTCTGTCACAGACTTTGTATCTCAGTTGCTTGGTAGTTTAATACCATTTCTAGGGGCCTTATGAACTTCCCCATAATATGTTTGGTGTCAATCTGATGTTTTGTCATTATATATATTATATTTAATATAAAATGAAATTTCTCCGTCCAAACTGTGCTTTTGAATTCTTTGAAATTTTTACACACGATTCATTTTAAGCATTTCAGATTTTACATTCAACTAACAAGTTACATGTACGATTCAAAGATTACCAGTATGCGTGTCACCCATCCATTACTGAAATCGACCGTTGTTGTATATATTTAAATTAGTTGTTTGTCTGTTAGTTTCAAAGTTTATTTTTATTTAATTACACGCGATTGTAATGTATCATGGTTTGCTGGACTTGACCTTGTCCAAAACTTTCATTTCTGCTTGACCTGATTGACTTTTTTAAATTTTTAAATTTCATTTATGTAAACAACTAATAATAGCCGCATTATTCTATATGTGCATGAGCTTATTAACCGAATTATTATTCAGGTAAATATGTTGATTTGGGTCAGGGTTTTGGAGATTCCAAATCGAATTTTCTAGGTTATTGTGTTGTAAGTAAACAAGGCTCATTAGGTCATTATACAAGGTTATTTTATATTAGGTAATGGTTGCTTTTAGAAAATGCTAATTTGTGACTTGGGGTCAAGCAAAGAGCTATATTATCTTGTGACTATGAGGGTTTTATCAGTCGTACTTTAACATCTAGCTCTTTAAGTTGTATTATATTGTGACCAGTTTGGGATGAATTTTATATTCTTCAAATTATTGAATTCAAGTGATTTTTTCTGGAAATAAAAAAGTGCTCTGACAAAATTGTTGGATAAAGACATTCATTGGAATTTATACTGAATTCAAATCTGGAATAATATTTATGTGATTCAACAAGAGACTGTTGACACATACGCACTTCGCAGACCATGACAGACACGTTCTCGCCTTTAATTTTGGATCTCTTCGGGACTTTAACTGAGTTTATTCAGGACTTTTTATTACTAGGACTTGTGTCTTTAATTCTTTGATTTTTTTTTTTTGGATCTAATTTACAATACCGTATTTCTTTTTCTCATTTTTCACTTTGTTTTCTAGGGAAATAAATTATTTGTTAAATTTTACAGATCCTGTTGTCTTCACTCTTTTCTGTTACTTATTTTAAGAGCATAGACTAGTAACACCTTTCAATAATCAAATTTGACTTTCACATTCATCAGATAGACTCGGTTGTCTCCCCACTTATAATGAACAATTTTGCGTGAAACTTAGATTTGAACCTGCGATCTTGTGTCTGAGAGTACGGCGCGTTAAGTTGTCACGGCTGTCGCTTTCGTTGACAGTGTGAATGAAAATGACATATATACAATTAAGAAATCTTTTGGATAAAACGTGATGGGCCTCACGCTTTGTGAGCTAATATTAAAAAAAATAAGCTATTACTCTTGTGTCAATTTAGGAATATTATATCTTCCCAGTATATCATCATGTTTTTTTAAAAATCTTATTTACTAAATAATGCATCATTTATTTAACTTTTTAACCTCATTCAAAACTTATCAGTATTTGTTTGCCCTGACTTATCTTCACTGTTGCTATTGTTTTGTTCGTTTAATGTCTTTTTTCTAAACTACAAAAATACCATGATGTTTTTGTCTGCTTCTTCTATCAATTTACTGTAACTTTTTTTTCTTTCGTATTTCTTCAATCCGAATTGTCAATTTCTCAAGTACATCCGAAGTTAATATAAAAAAAAAAATTGTTTTTAATCCATTTTCCGACTGTTCAATTTTTTTGAACAATTCCTTTTCCTGTTTTTCTATTTTTCTTTCCTTTTCTTCTATACGATGAATGTTATAATTTGGGAGCGCGGATTTCTGATAAAAGGACTTCGGGAAATAATTTATCAGTCATGTTAGTAGAGTAGTTGTAGTATTAGTAGTGGTAGTAGTAACTTTATTTCTTCTTGTTTATTCTTTGCCTTTTCTACTTGCATTTTGTCTTGCAGCAACCAGTTATTGAATTTCCAGAAACTTGACCCTTTTAAAATTGTGTAAATTGTGGGTATTTCTGGGAAATGGTCAGACCTACAGCTAGGGCATATGTGAGTATTCTTAAGATCGATAAAACGTAAGCTCTTTGTTCATCAAGAAAAAGTCGAAACATGCCATTTTAATCTGAATCCATGGATGCTGTTTAATCTAAGGATTATAAAGATTCCATAGAATGCAGGGATGCAATTCTTTGTTTAGATCCAGTAAGCTGTCATTTAATTCGGATTATTTATTGTTCTGTAATTATGTACATATTTCTCACCCGTGCGACAGAGAAATCTACCTTGTTTTGCTAACCTTATATTTCCTATCTCAGTCTGGTTGTCTCAGACCTGTTGTCTCAGTCTGGTTGTCTCAGTCATGGTGTCTCAGTCATGGTGTCCAGACGCTATGAAAAAGAAACCCTTGATGTCTTATATATATATATATATATATATATATATATATATATATATATATATATATATATATATATATATATATATATATATAACAAAAAGAACTTCACTCAAAAAGCAACTTAAGGACTCTCCATCTTTCATTACACCATACAAAACATTTTCACACACACACACACACACACACACACACGTCGAGTTGTTTGATAGAGTTCCAGACACAAAGGCAATACATATCACGGGCCACACAAAACCAAACTCTCTCAAGTGCTACTGCAAAACCGGCTAAAACCAGAAATATGTTATGTCAAACTGGTTTATTATAACTTTGTCAAAACACACAATCTGCCCCAGTTCAATCAATTATGATAATGCGATTGGATATGAAAATTCCTGTGCCAGAGTGGTTCATTCATCACGTGCTATTCCACAAAAATATATCCATGTGTTGCACTAGCGATAGCAACACTTGGCATATTTCTAGGATATATATATATATATATATATATATATATATATATATATATATATATATATATATATATATATATATATATTCCAAGAAAGTCATGAATTACAAATTTCCTCATATCGCTACACACGTCGTTAGAACTGTAGTCAGTTGTCAGTTTTACCCGTCACCCCTGCCGGAGTATAGGCCGTCCACAAAAGATCTTCAAAGGCTTCTGCCCAATGCCATCCCCTCGAGCTGACTCCAGGTGTGACCCATCTTAGCAATCTCTGCATCGAGGTCACGTCGCCAGGTGTTTCTTGGTATGCCCCTACTCCGCTTGCCTTGAGGGTTCCACCTAGATGCATGTCTGGTAATGCTGGTTGGCGGCTTACGTACGGTGTGTACTATCCAACCAAACCTTCTCTTCTTGATCTCGTCCTCTACCGGAAACTGGAAGATTCTCTGCCACAGGTTGGTGTTGCTGATAGTGTCTGGCCAGCGGATCTGGAGAATTCTTTTTAGGCAGCTATTGATGAAGGTCTGAACTTTCTTTACGGTCGACTTGGTGGTTCTCCAGGTCTCTGCTTCATACAGTAGGGCTGACTTCACGTTGGAGTTAAACAGTCTGATGTTGGTAGCCAAGGAAATTTCTTTGCAGCTCCAGATGTTCTTGAAATGTATGAAATCTGCTATCGCCTGTCCGATCCTTGCCTTGACGTCTGCGTCTGTGCCACCCTGCTGGTTGATATTGCTGCCCAGGTACATGAAGGACTCCACCTCTTCCAGATGACTTCGTGGCGGTGTGACTGGGCTATTACTGACATAATTGATCTTGAGGATCTTGGTCTTGTCTTTGTGACTGTTGAGACCAACCTGTGCTGATGTGGCTGTCAGTACGTCGGTCTTGTCCTGCATTTGCTGCTGACTATGGGACAAGAGTGCTAGGTCATCGGCAAAGTCCAGGTCCTCAAGTTGACTCTCCAATATCCATTGGATCCCATTTCTCCTCCTATTGGTGGACGTCTTCATAATCCAGTCGATGTCGTGAAGGAAGAGGAACGGCGACAGCAAGCATCCCTGCCTCAGGCCAGTCCGCACTAGGAAGCTGTCTGTGTGCTGTCCTGCATGAATGACTCCGCAGGACATTCCGTAAAAAGTGTTCTTGATCAGGTTCACCAGCTTCGCTGGGATGCCGTAGTGGCGAAGAAGTTTTCAGAGAGTCTCTCGGTCCACGCTGTCGAATGCCTTCTCATAATCGACAAAGTTGAATTCCACTCCAACGATCGCTCGATTATGATGCGAAGAGTAGCTATTTTGTCCGTACACGATCTGTTCTGCCAGAAACCCTCTTGCTCATCTCTTAACTGTGGGTCGAAGGCCTCCATCATCCTCTCCAAGAAGACTTTCCCTGGCAGGGACAAGAGTGTGACTCCTCTGTAGCTGGAGCAGTTGCTGATGTCGCCTTACTTTGGGATCTTGATGAGGTTTCCCTCCTTCCAGTCAGTCGGTATTTCTTCTTCCTCCCAGATGGAGTATAGCATTTCCACTTAAGTATCTAGGTCTGCTCTGAGGGCTTCTGCTGAGATGTCATCAGGTCCAGCTGCCTTGCCGTTCGTCAGCTGGGTGATGGCTGAACTGTAACGTGTAGGTATATTCATATTGTAGTGCACGGTATCGTTCAGTTGACAACCATAGAAGGTTTTCCCAATTAGAACTGATGAAAGTTAAAACGTATAAAAGATAGAAATCATTCAATGTCAATTTCATATGACATCCGTCGATTAAATGTGACTGGACAGTAATAATAACAAACGATTTCGTGTTTCAATTTTCCCATGCGTAGAACTTGTGTACTTAGTGTCGATAGGTCACCACATTACCCGCATTACCATATTCATTTTAATGCACAATACATGTAGTTGGAAAAACAAAATCACGTGACTCGAGACGCTCATTACACTATGCTTCCAACACATAATAACTATAACTTTTTAATTTTATTTCCTTGTCTAAGAGGGCATATATAACTTGATTCTACTTATTCCGATTTTCCTAAAAAAAAGTACTTAACCTGATGACCTTTATATAGAACGAGAAGCAATAATAATACATGAAGAATATTGTTTTAAATCTGATAACTAACTTCCAAGGGTGAAGGGTTATTTTAATTTAGTTGGAGAAAATTGTATGAGAAAAATAATCTATGTCGGTGATTGTACCAAGACAAGGAAATCTTAGTCGTGGGCTTACATTTATAATATAACCCTTGACTGGGGTTTCCTGGTATGGATTCAAACTCCAACGTAGATTATATCAATATCATAATCATGTACTAAGTCACAGATGACAGTGGTACCATTTTCGTACTCCTAAATGACTGACTCACCTACATCGATAAACGTTGGAAAATCGTCGTTTGGGCAATACATATTTATAAGTGTTAGCTGGTGATTCTTAACTTCTGTATCAAAATAACTCATATTTCCTTTGATATCCTTGATTCATCTTGAACTTTAAAGTCTATATTATTTGCGAAGGTTATTGCCACCCCATGATGTACCAGAAATAAAGAAACATTTATAGCTCACTCTATCAACGTATGGTTCGAAAACTGTTAATGATATTTAGTTGCTTTGACTCTAATGGCCTTGCAAATATTTATTGGTGTGCAACAACTACTCGTAAGATGAGTTTCGGAAAATAGTTGCGATGGTAACCCATGACCCATATAGTCTTTTTACTATTAACGTGAGTAATCGACCGCGAATGCATGGAACTTCGTGGTTTCATCTATGTCCGCGAACGTATCCAAAATATCTTGCTGTCGAGACAAACTGCACGGTAAAAATCTCGCCCTGTGGCATCGAACGAATGTTTCAACCGATAAATAAACTCGGCCCAGGTCCAAATCATATGATAGCAAAATGCGCCAAGCATATTAAGAAGGCAACGCGAAAACAATTGAACGCTTGACCGCAAATGTTATCGCTGTACGTCATGAAGACGTTAACTGGCAGTTGAGAACCTTCCACCACAAACACTACCCGTTTACTAATCAATGATGAAGAACCACCACAACATTTGAAGTTCTCCAGTGGATCTTTGAAAAACCCATATAAGCTCTAACACAACTAAAGAATGGAAACAATATGTGATGGAAAACAATAATTAACCATCACATAGCCCAGATGGGTATTTAGGGGATTATTGGATACAAAAGCCGCTTGCGAGACGTGGGAATAGACTTTATACAGATCAATCTGAAACCTTGAAGAAAAGCAAAGAAATGTCTGAAGTCTTAATGAAAACACAGAAGAAATGTTAAACCTGAAAAACTAGGTCCAAAGCAACAAACACGTCCACATGAATACGAATTTGTAGACACACCCGAGCCTGGACCCTCGTACGAACAACAGATCGAACAATAACTGAAACAAGGGGAATGCCTTGGTAGACTATGTCAACCTCATGAGCTTTTGGAACGATCATAATAACTTGTAGGGTCAGTTGTTGCGAACAACAAAACACCGAAAACTACCAATAATGCCGCATCAGTTTCTCAACGGTTGTTTATCAACAACATCATGGCGACGTTTCGTTTTTGCTGCAAGAAATCATTGAAGACATCAGTGATTTATACAACACTAATGGCGCAAATACCACCCCTGTACTATCAACTATGCTTTCACCAATACGCCGAGTAAATCTTATGGAACGCAGCAGAAGATGTACTACCAGTGAAGCGGAGGAACAAACTAAGGGTCTATAACAGTGTTTCTGAACATGTGGTACTCGTACCATTGCTGGTACGCGAATGGGTTTCAGGGGATACGCGTCAAAAAATAAATCACTAAAATTCGCCTATAAATATCATGACGACACTGGAAGAAGGGGTACACCGATAAGACCGATGTCCCAAACGGAGCACTCGAATGTTATAAGTTTGGGAAACACTGGCCAATAAAATCATCCACTTGTTTTTTAATATTGTCTTGGATGCTTTTCTTACACCGATAACTCACATCTTAAAGGTGCAAAGGTCCGCAACATGTTTGTTCATCTTAACCAGAACTAACGACGGTGATGTTACAGAATCTTTAACATTTACACTAACAGGGTCGTTTGTCACCGGAAATGAAACTCGGTTTAAGGTATTCAGCATCTATTTCGACGGGTAATTAATCATCTTGGTGTTTGTGTTCCAGATTAGTTAGTACGTATATATGATCAGTGCCGAAATACCAAATAGATAGAGTTGGCACCACCCTAGGGGCCCCGCGACAACAGAACAAAATAATATTGATAAAACGTACTAGGAGATAATTTGCGAGGGTTGGGGACGTCCAAGATTTCGTCAGACCAAGAGCCTCTACTGAGTTTAATCCGGCATTGGCTGTGATGGATTCTGAATGCAGTGATGAGTTCACGGTATTTGCAGACAGAATGTTGGATCGGCTGAGAGCGGTTGCTAACATCGATATCAATTTCGTCCATTTGTTGATGAATACATGTGTCAGAATGGTGTTACCAGACAATCATGCATGATCTACCTGAAAGCTAATAAGAAATCGACAGTTGAAACCACTCTAATATACCAGTACCAACTCAACGTCAGCTTGGACTTAAATGCTCATATACTGACTGTTCCACAAGGTACCAAAACACTCAGAAGAAGTTTTTGTAAACATAGCGTAAATTTCACAGACAGATCCACCCCGGTTGTATTCTCCGTTGATCATGTTAAACAAATAAGCGAAAAATATCGACTGATATATACAAAATCCGTGGAATAGTTTTGGGCAGAAATAATAACGATTATTCAGACTTTATTGTTTCTATATGAATGTGGTGTTGTGACCCAAAACTGCATAAGCACCGTGGGCTTAAATATTCCTCATGCAACAATTTTATATCATGTTATGAGAGTTGTACCAGTAAAAAAGAGTAATTGGTTATAAAACGTGCAAACTTTAATGGTTCGAAACTCGATAATTCAACAGTGATTCGATGCTCTGCGCATTTTCGGGTGATATACTTAATATACCCCAATGTTAATCTATCAAAAATGCAGGACTGGTTATTCTAACAAGATTGTCATGTACTAGATCAAGCTTAAAGAGACAGGAGAGATATCAGGTGGCCGAGGTGTCTAAGGCGCGTGCATTTACCAGTCAGTGCCATCTCACCGTTGTCTGTGAGGGTTCAAGTCTGAGGCTCAGCCAGTGTAGGCATGTGAGAAAACTTGCAAGTAGCTTCCCGTGGTCAGTGGGTTTTACCGGAGTTTTCCCCGGGTTCTTCCTCCACCAGTTATACTGGCCGCCGCATACATAGGTATCGTGCTCTGCTAAACGGCGTCAAACCCAAAACAACAACAACAAGAGGCAGGACCATAACACAATGTTGCACACAAAAAAATCGTAAGGTCTCACTGCATAGTTTCGTATTTTGCCCCCCCCCCCCAATTTTTAAGGTAGAAGGCATGAACCTAATTATCACAAGCCTAGCATTTATAAATTCACACATAAGCTAAATCTATAATGTGGTTTAGATTTACTTTGAGTTAGGCTTGAAAACAGGTTGGCATGTTGGTGACTGCCTGTCACAGTTAGATGAGCATTGGAGATCAAATGCGTAACTTGGGCTGCAAATGAGCTGCCGACTTGGCTTACGTATTTAATGCGTGTCTGCTACAGAGGTAAATATCTAAAAATCTAGATGGTTGAGGGGTGATGAAAAGTATGCTAATCTGTTATAGTATTAGTGAACTTTATTCATGAGTAAGGCACATGCTGATTCTTTTAGCTGCCTTGTCACAGAAAAATATTCAAAATAGCTATTTCTTGTCAAAAATGAATGTAAAATTTAGGGGTTGGTGGCAGTCTTGGTTCAGTATAAAAACCACCAGTTGCATCAGGAATTAACCTGATTACTGCAGTCAAAATCTCACATGTATGCTTTCTACAAAAAGCATTAGTTTGTTTTTATTTGTATCTTCAGTGTAAAATTATTCTCATTTTTCTGTAATTGGTCATTGTCGGATGAAAATTCACCAGATAAACTGTCCAGTGAGACCTAAGGACGGAAGTACGCAAATTGGGAGATATGTTTTGACTTGTAGCTGAAACATACGAAATAGACCGAACTGTTTTTCCCAGAATACCTATTGTTTTCATTCAATGAACACATGCAATCCCCATGCAATATTTATAATTCTTTTATTGGATCGAAACTTATATAGTCTGCTTAGGAATTGCAACTTTCAGTTTACTGGGTCACGTACACAGATACATAACAGAGTAAACGTTCAGTAATTTTATTTTAGGGGGCAGGGTCCAGTTTTTATGTACAAATTTAATGCCGCAATCAGTGACCTAGTATAAAAAATCATAAAAAATCAAATACACAAGTGAGGTCAAAAAGGTCCATATTTTTAGATACCTATATTAAAACAAAGCATAATAATAGTATTCACTTGACCAGAGAAGTCAATGGCAGTTCACGGCAGAAGAGGATCATGCACCCCAACCCTTATTTTATACCTGCATTTTTCACATCCAAATGCCATTTTTGACAGCATGTGGTGCTCACAGTGCAAACGCAAGCCCTTTCCCTGGATGAAAATTTTGAAAAACATTGTCTACTAAATAGTTGGATGCAATTCAGAATAGTTGTCATCCAAGCCGTTTTTGAGATATTCTAGTTGCCTTGAACCCACGTGTTTACTGCTATGGGAGGCTAGCTCTTCTTCCTAGCCACCTATTGGTATTTCACTATCAACATACTGCAGAGCAACTATGGAAGGTGTACATGACTGACATCAATTTCAAGAACAACTCCAGCCCAAAACACCTAGTTCACAAATATATCCATATCTATCAATACTAAACAATAATAGCTGAAAAAGTCACACCATAGCCTTAAGTTAAGAAATTTGCCAGGGGCCAATTTACCAAACTGGACCCTGCCACCTTAATAGAAATTTGACGGAAAGTGAAATGGAAACCAGTCTACTGGTATCCACCATATGTTATTTTTAGACTTGCGGGGGAACCTTGGTAATTTTAGTTACAAAGCCTGTTCCAGTTACTTCCCTTTGATTAACAAGCCCATGGCTAGCTCTATTTTGTTTTTAAATCGTAGTATTTACATTCATTCACAAAAGTAAACAGATGTTCATTGCTTGCATTTAAGTAAAATTAAAGAAAAACGTAAATGTCATTTGTGATACTTCTAAATATATTCCATTCATTTAGTCCCAGTCTCCTTTACATACCAATTTCCAAATATAAGAAAGAAAAAGATTTTTTATTAAGTATAAGTTTAAAAAATACCACAGGATTTGTGCTAAAATAATGAAAGGATAATATGTTACTTGTACCTGAATTGAAAAAAAAATGCGTCATAAAACTTAACAAACTTTTAATGGCATTTTATTGTTGTTTTCTTTATGAAAAAAAAATAGCTGTTAAATTATTCTTGTATACAAATTCTCTGTAACGCACGCTTATTTTAAAAGCGAAATAAGTTCATACACAGTTTGAACTCAGGCAAATGTTCAAAGAAAGGGTAAATTGTGCACAGAGTACAAAGAAAACTCAAGATCCGTGTCATTATTATATGTTTCGTGCGTTGTAATTAATTGTGACAAGCTATGCAGTGGAGCATAAAATGACACCATATACTGACAATCAAGATAAGTTTATATATCCAAGTTGAATTATACAGACGGGAAGATCTTATGTACAAAAAAGTACATATAATTCAGCATTCTGGAACATTCATAATGCTATAAAGTATGTGCTATTACAATGTACTATTTAAACAAATGTGGACTCTCGCGACCCGTATAAAACGGATATGCGACATATAAGATAAACTACTTCGGCATGTAAACACGCGTATAAGCTGTGATTCTTGAGCAGGAGTTAACAGCCTTAACACTAATGTGGAATGTAGTGACTAGTATGAACTATGATGCGGTATCTCTAGTAAATAACGTTTAACCTAATATGGAATGTAATGATCCGTATAAGGCTGGGACGGAAGATCAGCTGTAAACGAACGTTAGCTCATGTACCACATACGGCGCATGATCAAAAGTAAACGAACTTTTACTGTGACGCGCCATATGCAAAATGTCCATAGAAACTTTGAAGACTTCTTAGGCAGTTGACTACAAAAGACAATTGGGATAATTATTCTGACTATATTACAATGAGACTATCTGGATAAATATTCCAGTTTACCACATATGTAACACTTTGCTTCCTAAATGGAGGTAAGGTCTTGGAAACCACAGCCATAAAGACACTGGCAAATTGTGCCTTTTTTTCCACACACGATTTAGATAGAAACAGTTAAATAATAAAACATGTTCAAATACTGAGGAACTCGATATAAATGTGAAGCTTTTATATGCAATTAAGGTATAAAAAATGGAAAAGTATCTTCAATTTATTTATTATTCTCTACTCATATTTCAGTCTATCCATCCATTCATTAACTTTTTCTTCCATTTTTTGATGCATACCTCTTCTTCTAAAATCTTTACGTTACGTCGTTATAATCAAGATCGAACACTAAGACAATTTAATTTGGCAATAGTAGACAAGAAAACATTTAAATGACCTGAAAAAATAGAACAACATCAAAAGTCAATGGCAGTAGTATATGGGGTCAACCTAGCGTCAAGGGGACTTACCATGCAAAAACAGTCGATGCACTCTGGCGTCGAGGGGAATTTAACATGGGGAATTTTAACATGGATGGAACTGTAGAGCGTCAAGGGGAATTGAACATGGAAATTGAACAGGACCGGTACTTTAACGTCAATGGGACTTTAACGTTAAAATATGGGGTTTGCACTTTGTCGTCAGTGGAAATTGAACATGGGAATGCCACCTGGGGATCAATGGGAATTAAACATTGATGACGTCATAGGTTTATAGGGTCAACACCTTTTATAGAGTGAAATGTATTTGTAGGGACAAAGAGTTGATAGGGACAAACATAGATATATAGAAACAAACAAATACACATCCAAACACACAAAATATTCTAAAGAAAGACTCACAGATAGAATAGAGACTCTATAAAGAAAAGTCTGTTGTATGGGTTCAAAACATTTATTCAAGTATACACATGGGCTCTCTGGCCTGTGCTTTGGTCTAAGCACTATCCATTTAATACATAAACATTTGGACATAAAACAAACCTATTTACGAGTTGTTTAGTTATTGACTCTAGTAAACTAATGTTTAAAATTAACGTTTAGTCCTTTCTAAAATCACTTCATATGCAACAAATTTACATTAAATGTTCGTTTATAAGAAAAAGCTAAACCAAAACAAGTGACAAACAAACAAATAAGAGAAAATTCATGTTTGTCATTCTATTCGTCACACACGTTGTTTAAAATCTGGTCAGCTACCACTTGTGTCCCAGGATAGATGTTTCCCATCACGTACTCCCTTTCAATCGTAAATCTGCTGTTACGTCCATCGTGCTAGGTACACTTAACGGTAAGCGAATCAAGAGCAGTCATCGTCTTCTTCCCATGGAGGTACAACATATGCCATATGAATAGTCACTTTTCCTTCGGTGATGTTAAATTTTTCTCTCATCGACTGCACGTCTTCAGTAGCCCTCAAAAGTTTGGAAGAAGTTATTTCTGCAGGTGTGCTAAATCCGAGACATACAGGCGAGTTCAAACTGTCGTGATACATAGATAGGCTCAAACGACCTCGATCTTTGACTTGACAATGACATTTGAGTTCCTCTAACAGTGAGTCAAGTAGATCCGTAATGAAACCTGATACTTCCTCGGCTGGAACGTCAGATACGAAGTCTTTAAATTTCACCGTGTAGGTGTGAGTTGTTCTAAATTTTCTCGAGGTCGCTGTCTGAGTCATTTGGATGCTAAAATACTCCTTTAGGTCTACTGAATCCTTTTCCTTCTTGAACGCACTTTGCTGTCACGGTATGGTGGTGAAAGAGGTCAATAATGTTTGTTCCTTCTCTTTTTTCTTCTGCGTAGAGTTATTCATCTTTCTCGTCGCTTGTCTTCGCAATGAAGTGTCATTCTTGGAAGTTGTCCCTTTTTATATGCTGACCAATATCGATGTGACCGTACGGCAACGTAAAGTGATTGGGAAGTCTCACTCGCTTCTGGTACACGATTTGATAGACTTTTTCCAGGGATCGACTGACGATTTGGTGAGTGGGTAAACGTACAATCTTGTTGGGTTGATAGGTGGTCACTTTAAAGTGTTGATCTTTTCCAGATTGCAAGGCTTCTTTCAATACCCCAAAGTTGACCACTCGACTGGTACGATAATTCAGAGTCAATCCTTTCACTTTACACTTCGTGTGCACTTCTCCTTGTTTGTCCCGGTATTCGTAGCCGTAATTTTTAGGACCGCCACTCGCGAAACTTAGAATCTTGTTGTCGGGGTGTTCGTCTGTCCAGGCTCCTAAACGGTCTTCTTCGATGTTAGGGTGTTGCTCACCCGGTCGAACGATGTAGATGCAACTGCCCCTGTCAAAGTACAGGACGCGATCCCCTAACAGTTCTAAAGCTTCGTACAATTTTAAGCGAGCATGGGCTGTCACGTAAGCCGCAATGATGACATTTCCAAAGGGGTCGTCTTGTACAAAGTCCAGATCTTCTTCGTAATTGATTAAGATCAAATCCTCGCGAACGACGTCCACGTGTTTCATGAATTTGGTTTTGTCGTGAATCATCTGAAAGTAGCGGGAAGGTTCTGTCAAATATTCCGTCTTGGGTAAACACGGGCGTTGTGCCATTTTACCCCACAAGCAATTTAACATCACTTTGGCAAACGATCGCCTGTCTTCGTTTTTCTCGATGTGGTCTAAAGGGATGCCTTCTTGTGCCAAGTATTTCTCTTTGAATGTCTTTTGGTCTTCGGGAGTGTGACACCAGGAAGGATAGCCACTGGCTTCTTGCTTTAGTTTCAAAAGGCATCCACGTAGTCTGCGAAAATGCCTTTCTGAGTGGGGTCACCCTTGTGGCATTGTTCTGTCTTGGGAAAGTGACAAAGTTCGTACACTTCTAACAGTTGGTATCCCATGTCCATAGCTTTGAACAATTCTACGCTGACCCAGGTTCCCGTCAAGGCCCGTTCTTCCTGGGTGTGCTGACAAGGCTGATCTTGGTTGCACGCTTCGGCACAAGTACGGCACAAGGGAAACATCAGTTTGCCTTGACAATGGTGAGGTAAGACGGGGTGGTATAGGTTCGTGGGAGACAAAACTTTGCACTTGATCAAGCCTTCATATTGTCGAATGTTGACCAGGTCGATGTGTTCCGTCAGCAATCCCGGGTGCCCTGTAGGAAAGTGACAATATTTGCACACGTAAGGATACAGTGAACACACATCCAAGTATTTGATTTCTTCTCCTTTCTCTTCGTCGGCTTGGTACAGCAAACAGGTGGCATTGGTCCTTCCTCCATACAAACTATCCCTCGGGTTCAGGGGGTTCATGAACTGGTAACTTTCCACGACACGTTTAAACTCGGGATCGATTTTCAAACGGTGATCGTATTCGTGTTCCCACATTTCCACCACTTGGTATCCTTGCTGTTCTAACTTCAAGCGTCGCTGACAAGTGTCCTGGTACAGGTCTTCCATGGTCCGTTGTAAAAACTGATTTTTAGTGTCACGATCAGGGTAGCAGACGGGACATCCGTGAAATAAGCAACCGTTAAACTCGTACACGTTCTTGGGCTTTTTTAAGTCCCAGCCATCGACCGAATACGTTCCGATGGTCTTTTCACCTCCTCCGTTGCGGGCATGCTGAATCCATTTGTCTTCCTTGTCGCACAAGTAACGTAACCAGCGTAGGGCTTTGACCGAGTATTGACGTTTGACATAGTTGGTCGTTTGAGGACTGATGACAGCCACGGTCTTTTGAGGCATGAATCGTTGGCGGTACACTAAGGAACACGCTTTGGGAATGGTGCAAGCTTTTTTCAAAGGATCGAACCCCTCCGTGTTCCATGAACAGTTCTCGAAATTTTCCACAGTAACGTCGTAAAATGTCCACGTCGGAACGACAATACTTTAACATTTCTTCCTGAAAGTCGAAGGGGTCGGAGGCATGAGCCTGGTACCAAGCGTAGCAATCTTCTAGTTGTTCGGTACGCATGTTGTCGGGGTCGTAATAGTGAGCCTCAGGCAAATGGGGTAGAACGGCATGTTGATTGGCTTCCGTATTAAAAAAGTGAGGAAAATAACCTTTAGCCATTTCTCGTTTTAGGCATTCGACTCAAAGGCATGGCCAAGTAACTCATCGAATCTTTAAACTGCACTTGTCCCACTTGCATGAAAATGATTTTGGCTCCATTCAAAGTGACTTTAGGATGCTCGGTACCATGTTCCGTATAGTACCTCAAAAGAAGCTGTCCATCGTATCCGGAGAAATTGTGAGCCATCACTGTGGCATGGCGATGACAATCTCGGTAACGTTCGATGTCCTCTTTGCTCCATGTCTTGTCGATGGGGTCTAAGACCCATTTGGCAAAAGCGTCTAGCGTCTTTGGTCCTCGAAAGATTTTTTCACGCCCTCCAGGAATTTTGCTGCAGTGAGGGCAATAACTGAAGATAGGTTCTTGAATACACTTCTCGCACGCTCGATGAACCACGCAGAAATTAGGATGTGAATGCCAGTCTCTTGCATGCATTCGAAATCGAAAAAGATGAAATTGCCTTTATTCTTCTTCTTGTGACCGTCATCTTCCTCTTGTTGGGGTTAGTATTTTTGCATGTAACATTAATGTTCCAAGTCCACGATGTGGTGACAAATGTGACATTTTTTCTTTCCTGAACATACGTGTGCCTTGGCACTATTGGCACGTATGCCTTGTCCACACGCGGGGCACAATCTCAGCAGTTGACAAGCGCATTTCTTCTGTGAACCTTGTGTTTTCAAATGTTGTTGGTAACAGGTAGGACTGACAAACGTGCGCTGACAAGCTGGACAATGCACTCGTCCTTCGTCCAGACAGGGTTGAGAGGCCAAACATCCTGAGCATTTCGATCCACAATGTTTGTGTTGTTCTCGATTTTTATAGCCACAGTCACATTTCTCACAATAATAAACATATCCCAGGAATCTAGTGATACTGGTAATGGTATCGAAATGTTCATCGTGATGATAAAGGTGAATGTATTTTCCATCCTTAAAATCTTGGTCTCGAAACAAGAGAGGCCCACGCACTTCTTGAGGGTGCACTTTCATGGCGTGATCATTTCTGTGTTAGTTTTATTGTTTGTGAAGTGACTAATGGTCAGGTACAGAAAAACGTGTCTGATCATCTCACGGTGCGAATAACAAGTGAAACCAATTTGAAGCTAAGGCGGTGGAAAATATCGACTGACCAATGAAGTCACTTACAATGTGTAACACATTGTTTGGTTGTAAATTCAGGGCAAGTAGAGTAGCGACAGCCGCAGAATACAAAAAACCCGTCCAATGTTGTCACTGTGCAAAAAGGTACTGAAGTCAATTGGAAGCGAAAGCGGTAAGAAAATAAGTATAGCCAATGAAATCGTTTATGATGAGTGATGCATTGTTTTTTTTTATAAGGTAGTGTGGCAAAATAGTACCAACGCAAGAGCGCTGTTACCATTGCAGTGCAGACAGATTAGAGTGTAAAGGTACAAACCCTTTGTTGCGTATTGTACCATTTCTTCTTCCACATCAATTATTAAACGGCCACAGTAGTTGTTCGCGTTTTGAAACTGACAAACATTTTTAATCTTACTCAAACATTTTGACAAGCACACTCACATCAATAGAGACAGAAGTGTAAAATATCGGTTAGCCAATGAAGTCACTTACAATGTGTCACACATTGTTTGGTTGTAAATTCAGGGCATGTAGTGTAGCGACCAGCCGCAGAATAAAAAAACACATCCGATCTTGTCACTGTGCGAAAAGTTACTGAAATCGAATTCGAAGCGAAAGCGGTAAGAAAATAAGTATAGCCAATGAAATCGTTTATGATGAGTGATGCATTGTTTCTTTTAAGGTAGTGGCAAAATAATACCAACGCAAGAGCATTGTTGCCATTGCATTGCAGACAGATTGGAGTGTAAACGTACAAACCCTTTGTTGCGTATTGTACCATTTCTTCTTGCTACATCAAATATTAAACGGCCACAGTACTGGTTCGCGTTTTGAAACTGACAAACATTTTTAATCTTACTCAAACATTTTGACAAGCACACTCACATCAATAGAGACAGAAGTGTAAAATATCGGTTAGCCAGTGAAGTCACTTACAATGTGTAACATATTGTTTGGTTGTAAATTCAGGGCTTGTTGACAGTAGTGTAGCGACCAGCCGCAGAATTTAAAAAACAAACACGTCCGATCCTGTCGATGTGCAAAAAAGTACTGAAGTCAATTTGAAGCGAAAGCGGTAAGAAAATAAGTATAGCCAATGAAATCGTTTATGATGAGTGATGCATTGTTTTTCTTTAAAGGTAGTGTGGCAAAATAATACCAACGCAAGAACGCTGTTACCGTTGCAGTACAGACAGACTGGAGTGTAAAGGTACAAACCCTTTGTTGCGTATTGTACCATTCTTGCCACATCAAATATTAAACGACCACAGTATTGGTTCGCGTTTTGAAACTGACAAACATTTTTAATCTTACTCAAACATTTTGACAAGCACACTCACGTTGTCGAGTAGCGTAGTTTTCTAGAGTACGTACGTGTCCCAGCGACACAGTGCCGTCTCTAGCTCTCTTGAAGACACCGACTGTCTGTGTTATTTTTCTTGCAACTATTTTCTTTCGTGGTAGGGTTTGAATCGAAGGGTCGTCAAGATGCATGAGGTGTTTAAGACGCACCGCTGTCGTTGGGTTCCTATATACTTGGCTTTCACTTGCCTTGTGAAATATACCAAGTCATTGTCACAGCAAGAGGTAGAGAGGGTATATATGGAAAGAATGAACTTGGTTAAATCATTTCTGAATCAGCCATCGAGATGAAACGATCGCACGATTTCAGTGAGAGAGAAGAAGAACGTAAGAGGCAGCGAAGTGACGTATCGCCTCACACACGAAAAGAAGTGTTCGCTCAAATAGAAGACATGAGCGAACCTGAACCAAAACCTTCCACGTCTGCGACCAGACAGAGAGAGTCTACTCCAAACCAAAGTTCACCAGTCAACCCTGAAAAGTACTATCACATGCGAGAGACGGAAAAGCGCTCCTCTAGAAAATTTAGAACCACGGCTTACACCTACACGGTGAAGTTTAAAGATTTCAAGTCCGAAGTACTCTTAGAGAAAGCAGAAGGGTTCATCACCGAGATGTGGGATTCTTTGCTCACCACACTCAAGCGACAAAGTCAACCCAAAGAAGACGATCGCTTGACACTATCCATACAACACGACAGCTTGAAATCCCCTGTTTGGATTGAGTTTAGCAGACCCACAGAACTGACCCCTTCCAAAGTCATGGACAAGATACAACAGGTGCAACAATCCAATGACAAGTTTGACATCACCGATGGTAAAGCCACACTGAAAATGGCTCACGTCTCTCTTCCTCGAGGGACAGGATGGCAAAAAGATCCTACTGGTGAACGACCTTTGCAGCACCAAAAAGAGTCTCGTCCAAATTAGCAACCCTCAAGACCAGATGTGCTTAGCCCGAGCCATCGTGGTGGGACGAACCTATGCCAACAAGAACGACACGGCAGAATGGAAAAGAGCCTGGAAAACTATTCAACAATCGGACCGAGCCAAACAACAAAATGAAGCAGAACTCCTGTTACAACAAGCTGGCCTGTCCAAAGACACACCCTGTGGCATTCCTGAAATGCAAAACTTGCAAGATGTCCTAGCTCCACGCTACACCTTGAAAGTGCACCCTCAAGAAGTGCGTGGGCCTCTGTTGTTTCGAGGCCAAGATTTTAAGGATGGAAAATACATTCACCTTTATCATCACGATGAACATTTCGATACCATTACCAGTATCACTGGAATCCTGGGATATGTTTATTATTGTGAGAAGTGTGACTGTAGCTATAAAAGTCGAGAACAACACAAACATTGTGGATCGAAATGCTCAGGATGTTTGGCCTCTCAACCCTGTCTGGACGAAGGACGAGTGCATTGTCCAGCTTGTCAGTGCACGTTTGTCAGTCCTACCTGTTACCAACAACATTTGAAAACACAAGGTTCACAGAAGAAATGCGCTTGTCAGCTGCTGAGATTGTGCCCCGCGTGTGGACAAGGCATACGTGCCAATAGTGCCAAGGCACACGTATGTTCAGGAAAGAAAAAATGTCACATTTGTCACCACATCGTGGACTTGGAACATCAATGTTACATGCAAAAATACCAACCCCAACAAGAGGAAGATGACGGTCACAAGAAGAAGAATAAAGGCAATTTCATCTTTTTCGATTTCGAATGCATGCAAGAGACTGGCATTCACATTCCTAATTTCTGCGTGGCTCATCGAGCGTGCGAGAAGTGTATTCAAGAACCTATCTTCAGTTATTGCCCTCACTGCAGCAAAATTCCTGGAGGGCGTGAAAAAATCTTTCGAGGACCAAAGACGCTAGACGCTTTTGCCAAATGGGTCTTAGACCCCATCGACAAGACATGGAGCAAAGAGGACATCGAACGTTACCGAGATTGTCATCGCCATGCCACAGTGATGGCTCACAATTTCTCCGGATACGATGGACAGTTTCTTTTGAGGTACTATACGGAACATGGTACCGAGCATCCTAAAGTCACTTTGAATGGAGCCAAAATCATTTTCATGCAAGTGGGACAAGTGCAGTTTAAAGATTCGATGAGTTACTTGGCCATGCCTTTGAGTCGAATGCCTAAAACGAGAAATGGCTAAAGGTTATTTTTCTCACTTTTTTAATACGGAAGCCAATCAACATGCCGTTCTACCCCATTTGCCTGAGGCTCACTATTACGACCCCGACAACATGCGTACCGAACAACTAGAAGATTGCTACGCTTGGTACCAGGCTCATGCCTCCGACCCCTTCGACTTTCAGGAAGAAATGTTAAAGTATTGTCGTTCCGACGTGGACATTTTACGACGTTACTGTGGAAAATTTCGAGAACTGTTCATGGAACACGGAGGGGTTCGATCCTTTGAAAAAAGCTTGCACCATTCCCAAAGCGTGTTCCTTAGTGTACCGCCAACGATTCATGCCTCAAAAGACCGTGGCTGTCATCAGTCCTCAAACGACCAACTATGTCAAACGTCAATACTCGGTCAAAGCCCTACGCTGGTTACGTTACTTGTGCGACAAGGAAGACAAATGGATTCAGCATGCCCGCAACGGAGGAGGTGAAAAGACCATCGGAACGTATTCGGTCGATGGCTGGGACTTAAAAAAGCCCAAGATCGTGTACGAGTTTAACGGTTGCTTATTTCACGGATGTCCCGTCTGCTACCCTGATCGTGACACTAAAAATCAGTTTTTACAACGGACCATGGAAGACCTGTACCAGGACACTTGTCAGCGACGCTTGAAGTTAGAACAGCAAGGATACCAAGTGGTGGAAATGTGGGAACACGAATACGATCACCGTTTGAAAATCGATCCCGAGTTTAAACGTGTCGTGGAAAGTTACCAGTTCATGAACCCCTTGAACCCGAGGGATAGTTTGTATGGAGGAAGGACCAATGCCACCTGTTTGCTGTACCAAGCCGACGAAGAGAAAGGAGAAGAATCAAATACTTGGATGTGTGTTCACTGTATCCTTACGTGTGCAAATATTGTCACTTTCCTACAGGGCACCCGCGATTGCTGACGGAACACATCGACCTGGTCAACATTCGACAATATGAAGGCTTGATCAAGTGCAAAGTTTTGTCTCCCACGAACCTATACCACCCCGTCTTACCTCACCATTGTCAAGGCAAACTGATGTTTCCCTTGTGCCGTACTTGTGCCGAAGCGTGCAACCAAGATCAGCCTTGTCAGCACACCCAGGAAGAACGGGCCTTGACGGAAACCTGGGTCAGCGTAGAATTGTTCAAAGCTATGGACATGGGATACCAACTGTTAGAAGTGTACGAACTTTGTCACTTTCCCAAGACAGAACAATGCCACAAGGGTGACCCCACTCAGAAAGGCATTTTCGCAGACTACGTGGATGCCTTTTTGAAACTAAAGCAAGAAGCCAGTGGCTATCCTTCCTGGTGTCACACTCCCGAAGACCAAAAGACATTCAAAGAGAAATACTTGGCACAAGAAGGCATCCCTTTAGACCACATCGAGAAAAACGAAGACAGGCGATCGTTTGCCAAAGTGATGTTAAATTGCTTGTGGGGTAAAATGGCACAACGCCCGTGTTTACCCAAGACGGAATATTTGACAGAACCTTCCCGCTACTTTCAGATGATTCACGATAAAAACAAATTCATGAAACACGTGGACGTCGTTCGCGAGGATTTGATCTTAATCAATTACGAAGAAGATCTGGACTTTGTACAAGACGACCCCTTTGGAAATGTCATCATTGCGGCTTACGTGACAGCCCATGCTCGCTTAAAATTGTACGAAGCTTTAGAACTGTTAGGGGATCGCGTCCTGTACTTTGACAGGGACAGTTGCATCTACATCGTTCGACCGGGTGAGCAACACCCTAACATCGAAGAAGACCGTTTAGGAGCCTGGACAGACGAACACCCCGACAACAAGATTCTAAGTTTCGCGAGTGGCGGTCCTAAAAATTACGGCTACGAATACCGGGACAAACAAGGAGAAGTGCACACGAAGTGTAAAGTGAAAGGATTGACTCTGAATTATCGTACCAGTCGAGTGGTCAACTTTGGGGTATTGAAAGAAGCCTTGCAATCTGGAAAAGATCAACACTTTAAAGTGACCACCTATCAACCCAACAAGATTGTACGTTTACCCACTCACCAAATCGTCAGTCGATCCCTGGAAAAAGTCTATCAAATCGTGTACCAGAAGCGAGTGAGACTTCCCAATCACTTTACGTTGCCGTACGGTCACATCGATATTGGTCAGCATATAAAAAGGGACAACTTCCAAGAATGACACTTCATTGCGAAGACAAGCGACGAGAAAGATGAATAACTCTACGCAGAAGAAAAAAGAGAAGGAACAAACATTATTGACCTCTTTCACCACCATACCGTGACAGCAAAGTGCGTTCAAGAAGGAAAAGGATTCAGTAGACCTAAAGGAGTATTTTAGCATCCAAATGACTCAGACAGCGACCTCGAGAAAATTTAGAACAACTCACACCTACACGGTGAAATTTAAAGACTTCGTATCTGACGTTCCAGCCGAGGAAGTATCAGGTTTCATTACGGATCTACTTGACTCACTGTTAGAGGAACTCAAATGTCATTGTCAAGTCAAAGATCGAGGTCGTTTGAGCCTATCTATGTATCACGACAGTTTGAACTCGCCTGTATGTCTCGGATTTAGCACACCTGCAGAAATAACTTCTTCCAAACTTTTGAGGGCTACTGAAGACGTGCAGTCGATGAGAGAAAAATTTAACATCACCGAAGGAAAAGTGACTATTCATATGGCATATGTTGTACCTCCATGGGAAGAAGACGATGACTGCTCTTGATTCGCTTACCGTTAAGTGTACCTAGCACGATGGACGTAACAGCAGATTTACGATTGAAAGGGAGTACGTGATGGGAAACATCTATCCTGGGACACAAGTGGTAGCTGACCAGATTTTAAACAACGTGTGTGACGAATAGAATGACAAACATGAATTTTCTCTTATTTGTTTGTTTGTCACTTGTTTTGGTTTAGCTTTTTCTTATAAACGAACATTTAATGTAAATTTGTTGCATATGAAGTGATTTTAGAAAGGAGTAAACATTAATTTTAAACATTAGTTTACTAGAGTCAATAACTAAACAACTCGTAAATAGGTTTGTTTTATGTCCAAATGTTTATGTATTAAATGGATAGTGCTTAGACCAAAGCACAGGCCAGAGAGCCCATGTGTATACTTGAATAAATGTTTTGAACCCATACAACAGACTTTTCTTTATAGAGTCTCTATTCTATCTGTGAGTCTTTCTTTAGAATATTTCTGTCCTCTTTTTTGTGTGTTTGGATGTGTATTTGTTTGTTTCTATATATCTATGTTTGTCCCTATCAACTCTTTGTCCCTACAAATACATTTCACTCTATAAAAGGTGTTGACCCTATAAACCTATGACGTCACCAATGTTTAATTCCCATTGATCCCCAGGTGGCATTCCCATGTTGAATTTCCATTGACGACAAAGTGCAAACCCCATATTTTAACGTTAAAGTCCCACTGACGTTAAAGTACCGGTCCTGTTCAATTTCCATGTTCAATTCCCCTTGACGCTCTACAGTTCCATCCATGTTAAAATTCCCCCATGTTAAATTCCCCTTGACGCCAGAGTGCATCGACTGTTTTTGCATGGTAAGTCCCCTTGACGCGAGGGTGACCCCATATACTACTAATGGCAGAGCAAGTTTGGCATACTTAAAATATTCTTGTAACCAATGCTACATTATAGCAGCGTTAAAAATAATTAGGTAATTTTACTTAGAAAGAGAGATAATTTTATATATATATATATATATATATATATATATATATATATATATATATATATATATATATATATATATATATATATATATATATATTCATCATATCCACAGCATAAAGGCATAAGGTATTTACAAAGACAAATCAGAATCGGAGAACATATTTTGCAAATCAGATATGAAATAAACAAAGATAAATGAGGCAATGAGTTTATGGTGGGATGGGTCTAGAAACATTGTGATCTCGACCACTCGCAGAAAACAAGGGAGATTCCAGAGTAACCTGTGATTTTGTTAACAAGAACTCAAGAAATCAGATTGAATCACTGGCGTAGGAACCGCCAAAGTAATACCCGCACCAGGGAAAGGAATGGGGCGGGGAAAGTGTTCCTCAAGCAACATTTCTTTTTATTGTGAGCGGCTCCGGAATTACGTTGGGGCGAGGGGTCTTGCTACGCCTCTGGGTTGAAGGTCACATGCAGGCCTTGTGACATGTTTTTACTGTGATGGACAGTAATCAAATGCAGGCCTTGTGACATGTTTTTACTGTGATGGACAGTAACCTCCAAGCAGAATGAATCCCTTAACTTTGATGGATGTAGAATCGACGGAGACATAAAAAAATTAATAAGAAAATAAATCCTCTAGCCTATGCTACGCAGAAGAGACTAAATTGGACACATGTGTACCGAGCAACACAAACTAATACATTTAAGATGGAAACTGGAAACTGAAAAGCCGAAGTCTCAATTACAATTTCAAGAATGCATGTTTTTAAACTCGGATACGTTCTGACAAGTCATGGCTATTGCATGCTTAACATATCTGACCGTAGCTTCAAATTAACAAACTAAAAGGTGCAGTATGCAGAATGACAGAAAAAAAACTTGCATTTAAAGACATTATAGTACAATGAAGAGACCTTTTCAAACGAAGAGCTGTATTTATGAAGAACTGGTACCGAACAACCATTGATCTGTCTAAATTTGGGTTTAAAACCCAGTCGCTGCTGAAGTGCAAGTAGGGTCCAGGTTGATTGTTTCCTAACAACACTTTCCTGTGTTTACAAATTGAGGCTGGCTTATTATTTATCAGTTTAACCTAATTTCTCCAACTGACTAAGCATTAACATTATTTGTTTCAACATACCATTTGCGTGGTGATATGCTAAAATAAATATGGCGGTTTAGAAAATCTACTTGTTGCTAAAAATAGAATATGATGTCATTTACCAAAGAGGTCTGGCGTCCGCCACAATATTGCCGCACGAACAAACGGACAAATTGGAGTGTACACCGTGTACACTGATCTGTGTCTTATACAGTGTGTCCTACGAGGCTCTGCTAATATCATTTTCTACAAAATAACACTCAATGATATCATTTTAATCAGATTTAACACATTTAACACACACAAAAAAAAACTCGTTTTATGACTTTAATCTCTCCAATTACGGGAGATTAGTGATTTAACGACTACTTGTCTGATTGTTCGGTCATATAAAAACAGTAAGTAAAAAAAAAACACTATATAGTAATCTCCATTCATTATCGTAATTTGAATGTTTTATTTCCATCCCTGGTCTCCGTAAGATTAAAATGTTTGAAATGATATGGCCATTGTATTATCCTCATGTTTATTCTAATTCGTGTGTATATTAAAATATTTCGCAATTCTCCTATTTGTCTATCTTTTCTTACATTCGTTTATTGTTTGTTCGTCCGTGTTTTCATTCTCTCGTTCATTTTGTTCTTCTTTGTACTCATTTACTTGCCATTATATTTACATCTACTTCTGTTTGTTCCTCCGTCTCATTTTGTGTATTCCTTTTTATTTCAAGGCTGCAAAATTCTAATTAAATTCGTGTTAGAATACCAGACGATTATTTTACATACCGAAAAACTATGTGCGATTAATATCATGCATTCATTGTTTTAGACATTAAAAATATTGCATGTGTCACAATTGGCATGAAAAAGACAAATCAATCAGCAAAATCTAATTATTATTATTGAGAAAACAATCATTACAGAATGTTGAGAAAAATCTATGCGGAGGCTTACCGCTTTACGTTTCACTGGATTTTTTATATTTATATGTTCAAGCCATAACATTAATACTGAGACAGGTAGATATGAAAGTGATATTGCTTCCGCGAGATTTTTGTAACTTCCGTCCTTGAAATCATTTGCGAATAGTTTACGACAAATGCTATGCGTTTATTTTTTTTTAAAAGTTTCCATGATAATAGAGAAGAAAATGGTTTTTCAGATAAACGTTGGAGTACCCGTCCATCTTTAGAAAACTTCTAATGCTTGATTTTATAGCAAAGTCTACAGCTTTATGCACCAATTTATTACCTAAACAAGAACAATACTTAATATCCGAGAGTCATACAGTATAAAGTGTATTCAATATAGTATTATCATACAAAGGTAGTTTAAATTACTGAAATGAAGAATATTATTTAATTTCCACCTTTTTGTAGGGAGACATTGTAAACACCCCATCAGTTTGCGTAACAATATGGTTTTCTGTAACTCTGCAGGGTTTGACTGCCCACACGAACTATTTCTAGAAGTGAGGTCATTATTCATTGCGTCAAATTTGCCTAATTTATGACCATCCAGACGTACGCATCCATTGTTTGGACATCATGAGACATGGGGAGGGCAGTACAGCTGTGTGGTTGGTCCCAAAAACAAATTTGGCAGGCGTTATTATAACTGAAAAGACCTCGACTCTAAAAGTGTGTGTGTGTATGTGTGTTTGTGTATGTGTGTGTGTTTAACGTGGGTTTAACAGTTTGAGTCATATCACTGCGATGTCTGCAGTGTGGCAGTTTATGGTGATGTCTAGCATTGGTGCATCATGCCACAGACATGTAGCACGATGTCCCACCCAGTCACAATATCCTGACACCAGGCCGACCAGTCCAAAACATTAACCTCTTAATGCTGAGCGTCAACCGAGGCAACTGCTACTACCGTTTTTACAAGTCACTGGCAAAACTCGGTCGGGATTCCAGACTACATACATATCTTTAAGTGGCAAGTATTCACTTGACTTGGATTCCTATACATCCATACTCCTTTGGAAGGTCATTATTTAGCCGCCTTGAGAGGTGTATACGGTAAAATCAATGTTAAAGTACGTAGACATTTTTGTCGGAATGTCCGCGCTGTCATGTCACAATGAAAGCTACGCAGATTGATAAACAACTTCATACCCCCCTCGATTGGGACGATTCCACTCGACCCGTTCTTATTTTGACCCAAGTTTAGTATATGGCCATCATTGTAAAAGTCCAAAGTGATAGATAATTTTCATCTGGATGTTTCTTGGTGACAGTTAAGGTGCAGAGTATTCAGTAATCAGGAATGGATAGACTTTGGTTGAAGACGATTAGTGTTAAATTTTAAAAGAACAATTTATATTTAATTTAAATGAGTAAATGCACATACATGACCAATGTGACTTGTACTATAGGAGATGATCGACCAAGTTGGTAATGCCCGGATCGAGTAATTAATAACACAAATTATGAAATTATGAAATTAATAGGTGATAATACATGGCATCTGAGCAGCGATATAGAATAGAACAACTCCCTCAGGGCCGGATTATCCACAGGCAAAGTAGGCAACGTGCCCAGGGCCCCCGAGGCTCAAGGTGCCCCTTATATTATCGTCTGATTTCACAGACAGAGCCCCCGGGGCTCAAGGGGCCCCGCATATTATCGTCTGATTTTACAGATAGTGTTGTTTATAGTACTGTAACCATATATACGGACAAGGCAGGATAGCTATGGGCCCCAATGTTGGCTGTGCCCAGGGCCCCCAAAGGCATTAATTCGGCCATGAACACACCCTCATATGTAAAATATAAAAATTACATGAACTGATGAAAATAAACATGATATTTGAAGGATACGTTTTCTCTTACAAATAAGATTACAAAATTTGAAAGAAATGCAATTAGACATTTTGTTATACCGATACAACAAATTTCTTCATAAAAGAGAGTGAACGATCAAGCTCGTTTGCTCAGCATGAATGCATAACATGGACTTTTCCCGTCCTCACAAAGTCAAAATTGGTGACAGGTCAGAGTTGCCGTACTCCATTTACTCTCTCTCTCTCTCTCTCTCTCTCTCTCTCTCTCTCTCTCTCTCTCTCTCTCTCTCCAGGGTCTTCTAGCCAATTGACCGTAACCTTGTAATCTGGCCCATTGACCGTAATCTTGTTCTCTGGCCCATTGACCGTAACCTTATTGTCTGTTCATCTTTCCTCTGCGTAATGAATATTTATGGAGCTATTTTCCCCTTTAAATAAATAACAACGCAACCTTAATATTTTTTAGGCTCTCCTACTTGTGGAATCGAACAAAAATCACCACTCTTGTTACGTCAGATATCGTCTTCTCGTAATTCAACAGAACTACGGCTGATATATCGTCTTATCGTTATTTAACCGAATAAGGCTAATGTGGGTCAGTTCGCAACCCGCCACCAATATACAACTCAGTTAACATGAAAGTCATGTCTTCCCTAGCAAATAGCCGCATTCGTACATAACATGACAACTTAGTAAATAGTACTGCGGCCCTGTTGGCATACATAACTGATTGGACTATCTCGATCGCCATGCGCCCATTTCTCGCTTGAAACGAATTCACAACATAATTACACAAACGAATTAATGGACTTCACTCCTTGTTCTAACTATATTACATTTCCGGACAGAAAAAAATTAATTCTTAGCATACATTATGTACATCATTTAAGACACAGGAATACGCACATTCACACGATTTGTATCAGAAGTTATGCTTGAAATTCTTAGGATACATGATTCCAATTAGGTTCAAGACAAATGCATGCAAAACATTGACTTCAGAACTCACGGAATATTGAAATATAAATTTAAAACGAATAAATTCAACAAACAACTACAGACCTATACGAACGAACATGTTGTAGGTAATGGATAATATACCTTGTGATTTTCCGAAACTCGCTCCCTTTCCTATTTTCCGTATCCTCAACTTTCTAGACACACGTCCTTTGACAATGTAACTTATAAAGTAATTTTTACTGATCTCGAAGCCAGGCTTCCCCTGCCACAGAAAACTTGGACCGAATAGCTTCGCGAGTGAGAATCCTGCATATTAATAATTAGAGAATTTATATAACTTGTACTTGCTTACAAGTATATGAATATATAGTTACGAATTACTTTATATATATATATATATATATATATATATATATATATATATATATATATATATATATATATATATATATATATATATATATATATATATATATATATATTTGTATGTGCCTTTTATAACTCGTAAGGTGGAAAATGCATATGATTGCTATTGATGGTGATAGTTTACTATATCGAGAAGTTAACAATTAGGGATGTGTATGCATGTATTAGAACTCGTCAATAACACTGTTGTTATAGCATAATCATTACAGAACAAAGCGTGTTAGGAATACTTAGATGTGAGTGCTTGAGTTGACCTGTTAATGAATTGCCCATTATTCGAATGAATGATCTTTGAGAAAGTGCTGAATGTTTATTTAGAATAGAGTCAGTTTAATTCTACAATCGACAGGAAGATTTCTGTTGGAAGTGAAAGGCTCGACACCCAAGAGCGGAAACGTGGACGAGACGCGAAGAGCGCGTGGGTAATGTCAAAGTGACTCAGAGGTTTGGGGTTTAGGTGCAGTGCCGGAAGGAGCACGTGATCGGGAGAAACGGAAGTGCCAGGACAGTACATTAGTAAGGGTACCAGAGTATCAAAGACGACAAGAGGAGTGACAGATGAGTGACCGAGTCAACATCGGAAAGGAAACAATCTCTCTCTCTCTCTCTCTCTCTCTCTCTCTCTTAAGACCGTTTAATTCGTATGATGTTGATTGGCAACTTATATCAGGTCATCGATTTTACGAGTTTGAAAGAACTAAGATTGAGAAATTGTCACGGGAAGTATTGAATTCACTTGTTATATTTTAGTAAACTGTTATACTTTCCACCTTGAGCTATTTATACATAGGCCGTCGGGATTGCTTCCTGGGGGGCACGGAGCTGTTTAAATTTTAATTGTCCATCTTTCTCCGGTATGAGAAATAATACCGTAGGAGACATGTGACAGATTTATTGCGGGCCCAGCCCATGCGTCAAAGTTAATTGTTACGTGTGGCGCTATCCAATACAAAATGTGCTGCGTGAGCTTCTACTAAATGTTTGCACCCTTGCAAAATAATCTACAATTCGAGAAACTTTGTCAAAAGCTGATAAACACTACATTATACTGGACACTATAGTCATATTGGACATTGTAGATTATACACTATAATTAGATATTTGTAGATTACCCTCTACTTCCGAATTGCACAAAAGGCCTAATTTCCAAATAATAAAACGTTGTACAAGACAGAGGAAACTAGGTCAAGTCACATGCCTGAAGTAAAACTATCAATCATTTTGTTTTACCTGTATTCACTATCCTACTCTAATTTGTCCGTAAAGTAATCTATTCGCTCATTCTTCGATCCCTCCATCCATATATCTAGCAATTCGATCATGTTCTTGTCAGATCTAGTGGAGTCATGATGGGCTGAGATAAATACACATAGGACAACATGTATAATATACATGGAAAACCTACTTAACTTGAAATATTAATTGCCCGGGGCAGTAAAGTAAGTGAAATACTAGGATTGTGATTTTACCTATCGAGACTCTGAATCACTAATTAAATCCGTCAAATTAGTTCTGTCTGAGAAACTCTGTGTATACAAGAGCTTTTAAAAATAAGTTTCTTTTTAATACTTTTTTTACTATTTTTACTAACAGGTCTAAATTGTTAAGCTGGAGTTTAGAAAATTGTATCGTACGAACATTTTTTACGTGCGATTGTTTATTGCATTTTGTGGGCAGAGATATTAATAGCTATCTTCGCGAAACTACATGTGATAAAATCAGTCACATAAATACATATATGTACTAATCCTAGGGTGGACAAAATACGGCCCGCAGTCCGGATCGTGCCCGTGTCCTGGTTTGATCCGTTAATTTCATCATAGGGTGTGGCTTATCCGGCTGCGCCCTGCAGGAAGTTGCCCATGCCTACATCAACCGATATTTGTCTCGACTGATATATATTTATTATATCTATGTATAATAAAAGAGCGAGCATGTCTTCTTTTTTACTAGGAACATTCCTACATTTAAGAAAAGAAACCCCAAAATCTTTCAGATGAAGTATCTTCCTCCATGAAGGCACCGATGATTTACTTAATTATTTTTCCAGGGGCGACGCGTGCTTATGAACTTTAAGATAAAATGAATAAGCGTCTCGTAAGAAAGCCAGTTTCTAATATTTAATGATAAATAACGATTTAAATAAACGTTTACAACAACATCTGTAATTTCTTTTAGGAATAAGCAACCTTCCAGAATTTTGGCAGTAATTATGTGAATTACTCAGGTTGTGAGCTATTTTTGTAAAAAAAACAAAAAAAAAAACAAAGTTTTACGCAAATGAGATTACGCACAAGTTACTAGGGAACATACGACTTGAGAAATTATGTATTGGAGCAAGTGATATCTTATTTCCATATCAGGAGATTGTATCTCTCTTCTGGAACTGAATTTCGTGTTTCCAAGTCAGCTAATATACAGAAGGTGAGGAAGCGTAGTCAATGGCATAAGGAGCCGGAAAAAGATATGTATAGTAGCAAACCAAGCATCGATGGCGTCGTATCTGACCTGATACACGGCCTTGAGTACAGTTGAAGAACTTCACATGCCTGAGACCATTTATCAGTCCAGCATAGTTGATTCAGCATTCCTTTGAAGCGTGCTCCGTCTGATTTATTACGTAAACAATTATGGGGTGCAAAGTCTGACAAAACATAAAGCGACCAAATTAAGTGACGGTCTGCCAGATCGACAAGTTCTGATTCTTCCACACGAACACTCCACCACCCACCCACTATCCGCACACCCACCCCAGCCACTACACGTGTCCACAATTAAGGAGTTAGTTGTATGTGCCAGTGACTGATGTGCCTGACCTAAAGACTGAATAAAGTAAGGCGACACCACAACCACTTCCGCATTCATTTATTACTAAAAAAAAGAAACTTTATTTGTCATTTCAAAACGCTAGAGTACAGAGTATCATAACTGTATTACAGTAGTAAATAAAAATGACAGCTTAATCAACACGTTCGTCCATGTTCCTGAAAAGTCGAGGAGCGGAGAAATGTTGCAATAACCAATGTGTCCCTTCAGTTTTAGGGAACCTTATAGACGTACTTCATGCGAGTGGAATTCTGCACTGTAACAAATTATCTACCAAAAAAAAAAAAAAAAAAACAAGACCAAGCATACCAAGTCGTTGTAAAATCTTCCATCTGATTTCAGTTTCACCTCCTTGACAGATCATCACAAGCTGGAAAGAAACAAACTGCGGTCATATATGTTCTCATTACTTTGATGTTTTTTTCTTCTTAAAATGCACCTGTTATATTGTAGTATTTTGAAAACTTATATGAAGTAATAGCCAGAGATCTCAGGGTCAAGGTTGTTTTCATCAGTTGGGTTTCTTGTCCCTAGTCTCCTTTCTTAAATTTAAATAATTAAATAATTAATAAAGACTTAGGTATGATGTAAATTCCATAACCTATCCTGCTCATTTAAACTGCGGCCTAGTTGGCCCGGGGGGGGGGGGGTACAATAGGTCTGGTGTACCCTACCTTCAGAAATGTAGAATAGGCCAGACGTACCCTCCCATTGGGGAGGTAAAATAGGACCGATGTAGCCTCAGAGTATGTTCCAGAGGATCCCGGCACATTATTGGAAGAAAAATACTTCGTAAGGTCAATCAAATAGAGACAAGAGCAAACATCTACTTGCGACTGAAAAATGGGGCGGGTTCGAATCCTACCGCCAGATCAGACGGGATGGGCTACGTGGTATGCCATTGGGCAAGGCATTTTACTTGAATAATCTCGGCACTAATTACCCTTAAATTGCTGGGCCGTAAACACGTAACAAAACTAATCATTTTAAAATCTGACATTTATCGATTACTAAAGAAAATTGTATGTACGGATCAATTAATTATTGAAATTGTTTCTTTAATTCATTACATAATTGATTAATGTTTGTGCTAAGTTACATATTAACAAAGCTGCAAATAGTTTGTGAACGAAGGAATGTGAAGTTACGAAAATTAAGACCTGTATGCAGTAGGCATGATTCATCACGCATATATCTTTCATAAAGAAATATTTTTTAGGAAATGAATATAAGTTTAAAATTAGAACTATGGTGTAAGTAATTAAGGGAAAGAAACTTAACCTGGGAATTACTATCTCGAAATGGAAACGAAATTTTTAAACGAAATGAACAAACAAGAGCCCGAAAAAAAAAAAAATCAATCTAATTTTAGGGTATCTTATTCTCCTTACATTCTTTCACGGGTATGCACGATTAACTTACATTCTTATGTGGATAAATTGGATTATAGCAAATGTGTACAAATTATAGCTTGCAGGGTACCCGTGCCTGTGCGAAATCAGTACCGTAATGTCGAAACATCATATGATCCAAATATGGTCGCAGCCTTTAAAACCGTGATGTGAAGGTCTAACTCTAAAGGATAAACGATCGGAACGTCAGTAGGCCATTTCCGTCAGGATATGAAATAATCTATGAAATAATTGTGGAAATACACATTAATTTGATGTGTTTGGCGATCCGCCTCTCAAGGAGTGCACCATGTATGTTCGAACGACATAGGCAAAGAAACTTCCGATTTTTCCTTTGTCTTCTTATGTGTGCGAGCATACCGGAGTTTTATTTTTATAACATAACCTGTTAAAAAATTGAGGACCACATGGTAGATGGTTTGTTCATAGCCAATAACTACAACAACAACAACAACAACAATAATAATAATAATAATAATAATCGTCATTCAATAAGGATAACACATTTGCAGTAGCGTCACTAGAGTTGGTGTCACCCAGTTAGGTAGCGACTGTGTCACCCCCATGAACCTCCTTCCTGAATAACAAAAATTCAAGAGTTTTATAGACAATCATTTTGGTGTCACCCCCTCTGATGGTGTCACCTGGTGCGGTCCGCACGCCCCTCACCCCCTAGTGACGCCACTGCACATTTGATCATGAAAAACTCATCTGGACATAGAACACAAATTAGTTTTCTACATTTGTTTCTCAGCATTGAACTTTCCACTGTGTGACAATCAATAAAAATCATATGTTAATATAAAATACCTTCAAAGATGACTTCACGGTGAAGTTCTTGTCAAAGGTTCACCTGCATTTTTTTGAGAGGCTGGACTGTTAACAGAGCAGCATGTAAACAGAACACATACTTCACTTCTGGATCGTCACCAAGGCCTTATTACTCACTGTGCACTGTCGCCGAAAGACACACGGACCACCACACCCTGAGCTCCTATTCTCAAAAATAAACAATTGCCTTTAAATCCCTACCAAAATATGCATAAATATAACTTCTATCAACACCAAAATGAGAGAGGAACAAATGTTCTAAATATAGACTAGAACTACATTCGTGGGTACTGAACCGGAACTATTTATTGTGACCTGATTCCATCTGCCATGTGGTACTCACCTTTTTAACAGGTTACGTTGTATGTCTCTATCACAGGTATGCTCGCACTCGCGCCGACAAACATACCGAATGTAAATGATTTGTAATAACATAACCTGTTAGAACATTAAGACAACAACAACAATAACAACAATAATAATAATAATCATAATAATAATAATAATAACTAAGTAGCAGTAGAGTGTTATTATTTTTATTATTATTTCAAGATAGCACATGTGGTCATTTAAAACTCATCTGCCATATAGTCCTCCACATTTTAACGTTATGGTTGAAGTCACTAGCACGCTCAGGTTTGCTCTCACACGCACCCACCCAGATTTAAAATGGATTCATATATGTAACAATAGTATCAACAGGTACAGATACGAACAACAGACTATATACAGGTGTACACGTTCAACATGTCAGAAGTCATACATACATAAAACAGAGCAAGTACAGATACTATCTAGATACAATGATAACATTCTGTATTCAGGTTTTTGAAATACCTCCACTACCATGACAACCTCCATTGACAGGGAGCTCTCTCGCAAATTTCTTAAAGCAGACGTGTTCTTCTTACTGACAACTTTCCTTTAGCTTCACTGCAGAAAGTGCTATTTTTGTTGCGTACTTTAAAACACGGTAAATTCTTTGTTTCGGCCTGAAATATTACATGCACTCTTCCTTGTGCATCGTGTGCATTCGTGTCAGTTTTTTAATCCAACCTCCATGGCAATCCTCAGTAAAGTCACCCGTTTATGCCAAACCTTTTGTTCTCCATTTGTTATCACTTCTTCTCTAGGATGGACTCCCACTGTGTCCTAATTTGGTGATCATGGGAAGAAAGGATTTTTTTAAAAAATCATTTCAGCGATACATGGAACTACATCATCATCATCATCATCATCATCATCAAAAACAACAACAGCAACAAAAACAACTTTACCAACAACAATAACAACAACAACAACATGATGATAATAATAATAATAATAATAATCGTCTTTTCCTTCTTCGTCGTCGTCATCATCATCATCATCCATAAAATGGCACATGCACCGATAATCTGGATACAAGGATAACATTCTGTATTAGGAGGATTTAATATATCGTTCCAGCTGGTTAAAAAAAAAATAATTTCTTTAATGAACTTTACAACGATTCTAGGGACTTTGAATTTCGTATCCCAAAGAAGTACAAAATTCCAAACGGCTAGCACTGATACAGTAATGGAGTTTTTAAAATGGAAGATTCTCGACCTAGGAATCTGTAGTTTGTTGTTGATCGAAGATTACGTACAATATTTGTTGATTGTATTTGAATTATGTTGCAGATATAATCCGGAGAAAGATTCTTTAGAGACATATGTCATGAATCCTTGAAAATAATGAATATGCTTAGGTAGCCAATGTGGACGTGAAAACAAAACAGTAAATTGAGCCGTTATATGAACAATCAGAATTGTATTCCCTTTTTGGAGTTTTTCCAGTAATGGATAGCTTATAAGTGGAAGTGTTTTCCATATGGTACTGCCATAGTCTATCAATGGTAGCATTTATCCAGAAAAAATAAAGTTCAAGCGACTGGGGAGGTAGAAAGTTCGACAGTAGTTTTAACAGAGTTATACTTTCGACTAAAAATTTAAATAGGAGATCGATAAATGAATCTAGCTATGGTCTCGATCACAACTAGATATCAACATGTTTTGATTTGTAACAAAGGGCACATTTAAGCCATTATGTATGAGTGGTAAGTCTATGTTTGTGTACAGGCTCTGCCTTTCTTTCCGACTGCTATACGTTTTGTTTTAGATGCATTAATATGCATTCTATCTCTTCAACCAAACTAATAGATGGTTGAAGTCAATTTGAAGTTTATTTTCAACAGAATCGAGCGATTTTGCAGATGTATGCGGTGTAGAATCTTCATCGAATAGGTCAGTGTTCGACCGTACTGGACACAAAGCTAACTTCCTAAACAGAAGAAAAAGAATAGGCTTTAATAAAGAGCCTTGAGGAACAACAACATCTTAAAATATGACTTGAGTAGAAAGTATATTTACCCATAAATAATAACACTCAGACTCTTAATGAGACATAATGTGAACCAAGTAACTGAGTCTATAGAAAAACTTTACGCTGATAGTCTTCAACTGAGCGCCGAATGGCCAACCAAACCAGATAGTATTCTAATGAGCACCGAATGGTCAACAGAATCAGATAGTCATTTGATGAGTACCGAATAGTCAACCAAACCCGACAGTCTTATAATGAGTAATGAATGGTCAACCAAACCAGATAGTCTTCTCATGAGTACCGAATGGTCAAACAAATCAAATATTTCTAACAGTACTTGTCAGCTTACTCCATCATCAACTCTCATACTTCCCTACATGGATCGGACATTAATGTCAGCGGCTGTTCGATTTTTTAAGTCTTGGACTGGTCTTGAAAGAAAGATATTTTACCGCAACCATGGCCAATAACCGATAACATGCTCTGTAGTCCCATCTTTTGGCTTCTATATGCACGGTTTCAGGACGGCCACGATTCTATGGGACCTTCCTGGCTTTGTCACATGGATGAGAATGAGCAGAGATTTCAACGACGTGCTCTTTCAGACACATTAGCTTTATTATTATATAACCATTCTACGCGTCTATGGACTGCCTGATTTTAAACTTAGAAGTTGTACTCTCATTTTGAAAAACACGCAGTTTCCATTAACGTGAATGAAAATGCAACGCACGACAATTTTTCATTACTTTCTGTCCGTCTGATTCTCCTTTCTTCTTTATCAAATCATATGATGCATACCTATTATTGTGACGAAGATGCCGTTCCACCTTCGTAACTCATGATGCATAGAAAATTTACTTATCGCATACCTATTATTTGACTTTTTCTATCCCTTGCATTCCATTTTTTAAAGCACCCCTCGTCTTTTGCAATTGACTCTTCTGCAGCAAAATCAAAACGACCAAAGTCTTTGAATGCCACAAAAAGAATCCCAAAGCCATAAAAATAAAAAAGATTAAATAAATGTTAACTATAGAACCACTGATATGAATATATGTCTAAATAAGTATAACGAGAAATATAATTTTTTCTCGACATGTGGCCCAATCGGCTAACGGTAGAATCATCTGTGGAAACACGATAAAGTATATAGTAAGACTTACTTCTCCAAATATGTTAATCTATATTACAGTTGTAATTCAAAATTAGTGACAACCGTAAAATCAGAGCAAGCTGAAGGAAAGCTCTTCTTCCAAAAGTATATCACTTATCATATTTTTTTTAAAACTTGATTAGTTAGTCGTTTTCATAACAATAACGGTGTTTTCCTCATGAACACTCTTGCCGTGCACATCCTACAAGACTATACGTTCTCCCCGTTAAAAGCAAAATCAATATTGATGCCGTTTGTGACTATTTTTTTTACAATACATTTTTTAATATATCTAGCTTATTTAAATACGAACTACAGAAACATATCAATTATTGTGGATTAATAATGACAGGACCACATGCGTTGAAACCACAGAGGAAAAGCAAGGAAAATGTGTGTGTGTGTGTGTGTGGTTCGAACCACTTAGGGAAATGTAAACAGAAGTATAACTCAGTTGATAGTATGCATCAAACAAAACACTTTTCTTGTCCATCAATAATACTGACCACAAATAGATTTTCAAAATGGTGTCTTGAATACTGATCGGTAAACGGTATGTTTGTAATATACTTTTCATTCATGGACCTGTACTGACAACGAAGAAGACGAAAACGACTGCCGCTGTTAGGTTGCATGTGGATGTTGTCACATGTGGTGTACGTAAAGCCCAATGTATATGACAAATTTACCACTCATTACATCTCTCACATTTGGTTGTTGTTGTTGTTGTAGGGTTTAACGCCATTTTTTCAGCATACGATAGGCTATACATGGCGGCCAGTATTAATGGTTGAGGAAGAACCAGGGAAAATCCCGGAAAGAACCACCGACCGTCGAGAAGCTACTGGCAAGCTTTCTCACATACCCACATTGGCCGAATCCGAGACTCGAACCTACGCATACAGAGGTGAGATGGCAGTGATCCGTAACGGAAAGCGCTTTAGACCACTCGGCCACTCAGGGTAAGCATTATTATTATTATTATTATTATTATTATTATTATTATTTGGTAAGCATTAGGATAATTACAATGCCCATTGTTCGGTTCTCTCTTCGTGCTGTTTCCTGTTGTGTTTAATATACAATGCAAGATTGCCCATTCTAGCTCTTACAAATGTTTCTTCCCCTTAACTGGTTTTACCGCCACACTCCATTTTAAGTATTATGATTCAATAATGTAGCATTGCTATTTAGGGACATACCATTTAATCTTTTGAAGGTGGGAAGGAGGTTTTATTTTTTAGAAAAATCTTTCTTTTAAACAGCTTGAAAACATTCTTGTTCTGATTGATAGCCCCAATCTTCGTTGAATAAAGTATCCCGAGGTTAAAAGAATCAAACACTAACCCGGCTGATAAGAAATCACTCCCCTTGTTGTGATCTTTAATGTGATATTCTAGTATGCTATACCCCACCCCCACCCCTATCCAGCATAGCCAATAGCCCTTCAACATTCATCGCCAAAACTACGAGGCATGCAATCCAGTATTGTTGTATAAACGATACCAGTTTAAAAATAGATTATCTATAATGCCTAAAATTAGATTCGTAGGTAAGTAAGTCCGAACAGCTTGGATATTCGGAACCTGGTAGTAATGAAGCTCTCGTCAAATTACCAAGTAAATATCAACGCATGTAATTGTTTGTGTTTATTCTATTGTTTTTCATTAAAAGCTTTTAATTAGATCATTTGTGTGTTAGGAAAGGTAACATACGAGGGAATAACGAGACGATAAGAATTACCGTGACCCAGAATTGTGTTTCCTACGAAATGTAAACATTTCAAAGAAAAGAGAGATCTAAATAGAACATAAAACCAAAACAATTGTCGATACTGGCGCACTGCCAAATAACTATACAGTTTTGTTTAGTGCTTGTTAAATTGTTGAGAACACACTTGTACAACCCACCTATCTTCCAGATTTGTGATCTCATTGTTGTTTCAATTTGTCGTGGTTATTTAGCCTGAAATCCGATGACCATATGCTTTTGTTTCAAAATAGCCGAAATAAAGATCAATTACTCCTATTTTTCATTTATGACGTATGATGTATTAAACGTGCACAAACCGCAAGATCACCAGTACTATCATGTTAACTCTTGATTGGGAAGAGATACTATTTATAAACAAATCCTTGTATATCTTGTATAAATCTGCCTCATAAGTGTGCAAGGGACAGTTGCTATGCACAAATTTATGGCCGCGTCCACTTGCATAATATGAAAATTCCTAAAATTAAAATACACAAATGAGGTCGAAAAGGTCCATTATTTTTTCGATAAGCAATAAAATAAAACATAAGAACATCATTCAATTGTCCTGTCAAGTCAAATGGAAGTTAGTAGAAAATGCAGTTTAATGCACCCCAGCCCCAAATTTATACATGCATTATTTGACGACCGAAGTTCATATTTCTACAGTTAAGCTCAGCCTGTAAACGCACGGTCTTTCCCTATGTGTTAATTTTAAGACAAAAGAATTCGTGTCCAAAACAGCTTGATGCGAATCAAAATGGTTGCCATCCTGTCCGTTTTTTACGTATTCAACTTGCCATTGAGTGCAAGGGTAGTTCGTATGCACAAATTTGATGTTGCATACACCTGCCTAATATAAAAAGTCTTAAAAACTAAATTGCAAAAGTCCATATTTTGGATAGCTATAATAAAGCAAAATATAAGAATATCATTCACTTGACTGACAAGTCAGTGTACAGTCATATAATAAAATGTTGACGCACCCCACCTACGAATGAATACATGCATTTGTCATGTCCGATGACTATTATTGAAAACACGTGATGTTCAGTACAAATAGAAGCAATTTCCCATGGTGATAATTTCCAAAAATATCGTGTACTTAATAGCTTGATGCAGTTCAAAATAGTTGTCATCCAGGGCAGTTTTTGAGATATTCAACTTGCCTTGAACCAACATGTCTACTGTAATAGGAGGCTAGCTCTGCTTCCGAGTCGACTATTTGTATTTCACTGGCTATATACTGTGCAGTGACTACATGAGGTGAACATGTCTCACATCCATTTCACGAACATAAGCCGATAAGACCGAATTCACAAATATGTCCATATCTTGAATTATTATACAATAATAGCTCAAAAAGTCACACCATAGTCTTATTTTAAGAAACTTGCCAGAGGCCAATTTACAAAACTGTCCCCTGTCATCTTAAGCCCATTTGTCTACTACTACGAGTGGCTATGTGTGCTTCATAGTGAACTGTCGGTACATAAAACTGTCTACATGCTGCGAAGTAACCATGGGAGGTGTACATACCACCAGGGCCGGCGCCAGACCCGGCCAGACTATCTGGCGCCCTAAGCAAGGTTAGATTCTGGCGCCCCCCCCCCCGGAAAATATCAATTTCAATATCTATAAACAATAATTTTTTTTTTTTTTTAAAATGCGCCCAATGAAATCAGCGTCCTAGGCGGCTGCCTAGTTTGCCTATATGGTAGCGCCGGCCCTGCATACCTCGCGTCAATTTCAGGAACATCACAAGCCCGAAACACCTAATTCACAAACATTTAAATATTTTTAATTATTAAACAATAATAACTGAAAGAGTAACATGACAGCCTTAAGTTGAGAAATTTGACTAGGGCTAATTTACGAAACTATCTCCTGCCACATAAGGTTACTCGAAAAGGATTTTATGCCACATTTACATTTGCATTGATCCAGCTGATGTCTGGATCTACGAGAAGGTTACTAAAATTCCTATTTTCAATGTATCAAGCTAGGACAAAGAGATCAAATAAATTACTGGTATAGATAATGCTTGAAAGGTTTTCATCTGCTCTTTTCAATAATATGTATTTTATATTATTTTCTTCATATTAATAGAACTTATTTTAGCTGATATATCCTGCACTAAAAAAATATAGTGAACGGTAAAAATCGATCAGTCGCCAATATGGCTGCTAATGACATCGTTTGGAAAGGTTCTGTTACCATTCATCAGATTAATGCAGATTTCAGTGGTGGAACATGAAAGCCCACACCCATTAGTTAAGTTACAAGTAACACGCTTAATAATTAAGCTTGTGGGTTATTCTTAGTTTGCTTAATAGAATGCAGATTTAAAACTACTTGCAGTTGCAGATGCAGCACCCGTCCGCTAGGTGTGTAGTTAGTCCTATCAGTTAGGAAGTATAATGTGCGTTTATTTTTCTGCAAATGTTGATGCAGACTTCTACCCATTATCTACTCATGGTTTAAGTATGGTTGGCTATCTGTACGTGGGTGGGTAAGTAGGGTATGAGTAATAACCGACTTAGCTGGTGACAAATCCTGGATCTGCAATGACTAGTAAGATTCAAATTATGTGGCCACGAAAGGGCCCACGGTCCGGATCCTACCCGTGACCAGGTTTATCCTCTTATTTACATCATAGGGTGTGACTTTAGATAACTTTAATCCGGTCCGCGCCCACAAGGAAGTTGTTGTTTGCATTACGCAATAAAGTGGTGAACATTCGATTGCTTCGTTTCTCAGTGTTTCAAATTTCACTCTTAGCCATTCTTTGAAATAAGGCACGCTTCTCGCTCTTTCACATTTAGGTTCACAATGGTGTCATTAATGAATTAGTGCTTTTACTAACAAATGAATTTGTTCACAAACATGGCCGAGTCGATTTCATTTTAGATAAAGGGACAATGGTTACCTGAGGTAAAGAAAATAAACGCCCAATTTACTAGTATTACCATGCGAAGCACTATACTGCATCGACTTACTATTTTGTGCAACATGTTTCCACGATTGCAAAACGGTTGATATGCAGAACTTGGACCCCTAATTTCAAATCGACTAATCCAACGTACGATCGCGGATGCGCACATAGAGCGACCATTGTTTAGATTAATGCCATTGAAATCCTGAATTTATTAATTCATTCCTTACATTCATTCGAGTTTAAACGCTATGGATGAACATAAAAATTGGGGTCACGAAATCGGTTGATTGGTAAGGTCAAAAGTATAACGCATGTAAACAATCAATAATTTTATAATATCCGAATAAAACGACACTTCGGTGCATCTCGTGTAATAAAGCTTGGTTGTACAGAAGTCATCTTGTTGCTGTTAATAGTGTGTACGTGTTTACCCTTGTTCATGTCCATTAACCAGTCGGCCTCAGATATACACCCATACATGGGTCACTTGGTTCATAAATCAAAAGTACTCGACATTCCATACTGATACCACTTAGACACTAAAGGCATGTCCTACTAGTAGTCAATAGGTTGATGTGTAAATAAAAGACGTCAGCGTGAGAAAAGAAAGATTATCACAGTTAGGGTTTAAAGGGGTAATTCTCCCAAAAGTATTAAAATTTATTCTATAATTATATAATAATGAATATTTTTTATATAATATTCCCAATTTTGAAGAAATTTTATGATTAAACAGTTTTGAGGATATATTGTGACCAGACATGTGCGTCTGTCAGTGAATCAATTCGTCCGTCTGTCTGACAGTCGGTAAATTATTTTAAACTTAAAATCCAGCTGTACCAATGAAAGGAGGGGATCAATTTGGGTAATTTCGATTTGATTTTGCACTAGGCTGAGTAGATAGATGATAGTCACAGGTTTGGAACCTGAATGTAGGTGAGAGTAGAAAGTCACGTTTTGATTGGTAAATTGGAATTTTGTTTGGCTCTATATTGTGATGATACATGCAACGATGTTTGATGATAAATAACTTTCAAAAACCAGTCTATTCAATTTTAGATGCATCTCGGGGCTCCAAAAAGTGTGGTGCGTGAGAGAAAGGGGGAAAGATAGCTCTTTGATAAATAGCCTCCTCCTCCCCACACAAGTGGATGGGGTGGTGATTTACCTGATTAGAAAGAAAGTACATGAAGAAATGGTCGTCAATTGTAATTAAACTTATTTACAGTGCCGGATTACCAAAATAGGCAGAGTAGGCACTGGTCTAGGGGCCCCGCTACAAAGGATTAAAATAATATTGATAAAACGTATTAGAATATAATTTGCGAGGGGGGCCCCAAAATTTCGACTGCCTAAGGGCCAAAAGGCCTCCACGGGGTTTAATCCGGCACTGCTTATTTATAAAGCTTTCACTTTTGCCTTTGTGGGAGTGGGGGTGGGGATGAGGAATATATTGGGAATTCACCAAAATAGGCTACGCAAAACAAATGAAGGTTTTTGTTTTGTTGGGGAAAAAAGCGTTTTGCTTTGTGCCATGAATGCTATTTTACGCAACAAATTCGTTAAGGGATCCTGGCCTTCAGGTTTTGTTATCTCACAGGATATGCCGACAAAAGAACATGCAGATAGTATCGTTATGTTACAACAACAACATTCAAAACTAACAAGCATAAAAAAGAAACAAAACAGAAAAAAAATCAAACTCAAAACTCAGTGGCTAACACTATCTTATTTACCACTGTGTAAGTCAGATATACAAAAAAATGACCTTGCTCCAGGGTGTTACCTGCTTGTATATGACGGAATTGGGAACTCCGACAGACATCGCACTGTCTCAAGAAGGTACGTTAACGCGTGCACATGAAATCCCGCGATAATTATGGAGTGAAAACAAAAGAGTGAACTGAAAGTTCAAATAGCCGATGCTGTACATTTTATTATGGAAATAAGTACAAGTATAAATCCCGTGTTTGAAAGGGATCATTCCTTTATTTTCTTTGTAGCTAGCATTTAAATTGTGCTCAATATGGTCAAAAGTGCATTAAGGCCGGTCTTTATCATTATTAAAACCTTTCTCCTCATCAAGACATAATTGATTCCATGTAAATTCGCATAACGTTTTCCTCATTACTTGAAAGTTTGAAAAGGGTCTGACTTGTTTCTCCATATAGAGTATTTACCTTAAACAGTTGGCTTGGTTCGACAAAAATATAAAAATAAAATTTAAAAAAAAACTCTGTGCTTGACTAGGAAGACAATATTCAATCCTATAAACACCCCATCAGCGACACTGACTGAAGTTTGTTAATGTTAGAATCGGAACGTGTGTTTGTCTGTGATTTGGATTTTTAACGTAGCTTTAACAATTTTTCAGTCATATCGCTACGATGTCTGCAGTGTGGCAGTTTATAGTGATGTCTAGCACTGGGGCATCATGCCGCAGATATGTAGCATGATGTCCCACCCAGTCACATTATCCAGACACCTGAAGCCGACCAGTTCTAACACTAACCTCTTAATACTGAGCGCCTAGAGAGGGAGCTACTAGTACCATTTTATGTCTTTAGAGAGAGAGAGAGAGAGAGAGAAAGGATACGTGACCCTACATCTACTACATGAAAAATACGTCAACCTACATGAGCAAAACAATATGATGAGGTTTTTTAAACACAGAAGTCAATTATTTTTTATGGTAAATTTTTTTTTAAGGATAACGATGGCAAACGGGTTCTCAATATCATAAATATGTATTTAAATGATGAAATATAACTGACGAAGAGATCAGAAAGGCCGAGGGAGACGGATGTGTTGTACTCTGTTCTTGAGACTTTTAAGCTGTTGAAACAAACATAGATTGTATTGTTCGTCAAACAAGTACAACTTGTACATTCTGATAGTTGTTGATTCGAGTTAACCAATGTGTTTTTGTTTTCTTTGTTTTGTTTTATTTTATTTTTTGCTGCTGTTTTTTAATTTGAAGAAATATTACACATATAGTGTTTCATATCTGAGATTGGTGTTCGGCGTTTACAATATGACGTGTGATAAATGCCACAATATATCGTAGAGAAGGATGGGACGTTACAATTTGACTTGTGATACATGCCACAATATATCGTAGAGAAGGATGGGACGTTACAATTTGACTTGTGATACATGCCACAATATATCGTAGAGAAGGATGGGACGTTACAATTTGACTTGTGATACATGCCAAAATATATCGTAGAGAAGGATGGGACGTTACAATTTGACTTGTGATACATGCCACAATATATCGTAGAGAAGGATGGGACGTTACAATTTGACTTGTGATACATGCCAAAATATATCGTAGAGAAAGATGGAGTTTGTAAATTTTAAGTCTCGGTTTTGGTTTGTTTGTTTCGGATTTAGCATTTCAACACATGTTAGACAAAGACATGGCGGCCAGAATATTGGTGGAGGAAGAATCCGAGAAGATCACAGAAAGTACCGACGACCAGCTACTGGCAAGCTGTCTCACATATCCACGCTGGTTGAGCTGAGACTAGAATTCACGCGGACATAGTAAGATGTCTGAGCGATATGTAAAGGTGACCATTCGGCCAAACGAGACCCCCTTTAACACTCGGACGGTCAAGATCAATTGACATTAAAGAAGGGATGTTGGTTGGGCAGGTACATTTTAACACTGGGAAGGTCAAGGTCAAATGAAATACCGTCAGTTAGAAGAGCATTGATGATAACCGTGAAAATGAATGAAATCACACTATTTGCCGTGAATCAAGCCATAAAAAGGAATCTAACGGTATTTTTTTTATATAAGGGACAGTGTCGTGAATGTTCTAAAAGTGCATACTTGATCCTTAAAGAACGATTGTGAATTGACTGCCGGTCACTTTCACCGCCGATAAATACCTATCTGCGATGGGGGGTGGGGGCGGGCGAAGGGCAGGTAAAAATGAACTGCTAGCCGGTTTTGTGCCGTATGAATACTTACGAATACATGCGTATATTAGGTTGGGATGTTACTATGACACTCTAGAACATTGTTTACCTACAATCACGTGAATTAGTTGCACGTATTTTATCTCTCTTACTTTGTTATTGTTGTTGATGTTGTTGGTAACGGCTTTAACGCTATGTTTAAGCACAAGATATGCTATACATGTCGGCCAGTATAACTGGTGGAGAAAGAACCCCTGAACACCCTGAAAAGAACCCTCGACCCAGGGGCAGCTTTCTCACGTACGCACATTGTGTGAGCCCGAGACTCGAACCCACGCAAACAGAGGTGAGATGGCAGTGACCCGTAACGGTGAGTGCTTTAGACCACTCGACTATTCGGGGTCCGCTCTTACTTAGTGTGAACTTTTTTTTGGCTTTTTACTTTATTTAATTTAAATGAAAGAAAAAAAATCACAAACTAACAAACAGTATTCAGTCAAATACTATATATTTAACAATAACGAGTAGTACATTAATTTGTTGGTGTGACACCTACTGTCTGATAATAAATACTCAACATATACAACCACAACTACCCCGATCCCAAACATACGTAGCTTATTTCCATAACGTATTAGCAGTCAGAATTTATGGTAACCTCCACAATAAGTTCCCTAACCGCTTAGTTTGGCTAACATTCCACTACGTCATGACCTGGAACTGTCACACAAAATAAACAACAACAAAGAAATAAACTTGAATCATTCCAAATCACCATGACCTGCATTTGTCACAAATAAAGAAATATATTTTAATCATTCCATTACACTATGATTTGGATTTGTCACAAACAAAGAAATATACTTTAATTATTCTAATGAATCGCACTGTGTTGAAAGTTTGTGAGAAACAAATTAATATAAATCGAAACCAAAGAGTTATAAATTTTGTTGCCTTTTTCATAAACCGAATAAAATGGAGTTGCAAAGAACTGTCTTAAACGTAAATTTACTGCTAAATAGTGTCCTTGTCGTTTGAATATATACACTGCTGAACAGTGTTCCTCTCGTTTGAATATATACACTGCTGAACAGTGTCCTTGTCCTTTGAAGGTATACACTACTTAATAGTGCCCCTGTCGTTTGAATATATACACTGCTGAATAGTGTTCCTCTCGTTTGAATATATACACTGCTGAACAGTGTTCCTCTCGTTTGAATATATACACTGCTGAACAGTGTCCTTGTCCTTTGAAGGTATACACTACTTAATAGTGCCCCTGTCGTTTGAATATATACACTGCTAAACAGTGTTCCTCTCGTTTGAATATATACACTGTTCCTCTCGTTTGAATATATACACTGCTGAACAGTGTCCTTGTCCTTTGAAGGTATACAAAACTTAATAGTGCCCCTGTCGTTTGAATATATAGGCAATTTCAAAGCTTTTAGATCATTGACCTTTATCAATATTAAAATAAATCCCAAAATAAAATGGGTCGTCGCCCTGAGTAGCAATGACCCTGCACAAGATGCCAATCCTACAATGACACATTTCCTTTGGCTTGAATATATTTAATGTAATGCGCAAAGAACTATTCGTGAAATCCGAGGCGCATTAATCATTTGCCAGAAATAGCCTTTTAATGAGAAAATAATTCAAGTTATGTAGGAATTGGGGCTTAACCAACATCTCTGATCGCCTAACCCCCTCCCCACGTCTTTGAACCAGTTATAATTAACCTTGCACACATTTTTTCGTGATATATTAGGAGTGAACTTTGGTTGTTCAAAAATATAATTATTTCCCCTTCAAACAAACTTAATACAGTTGGATATACACGATTTGATGCAAGAGGTCTTTTCCTACATATGAATCACGTGTACCAGTCTTCACTCTCTGAGACAAATCTACGTGGGATGGATGTGAACGATTTTTGTTGTAAGACATCTTTCTTATGAATCACGAGTACCAGCCTTTAAAAACAAATTCTTGAATGCGGTGGAACATAATAATAATACTAATAATACTAATACTACTAATAATGAGGACTTTGTATAGCGCCTAATCTTTAGAAGCTCTAAGCGCTTTACAACATTAGACAACAAGACAACACCTATAACATAAAAACATACATAATGATATGATTACAAAAAGACAAACACCCTGAAATTAGAAATTATTTGTTGAATACGAAATAGAAGTTAACACACTTTTCCAAAAATATCGATTTTTATGTATGTATGTATGTATGTATGCATGTATGTATGTATGTATGTATGTATGCACCTATCTATCTAAATATCTATCTTTTTGTCTGCATTTTGAACACCTTCATACAAACCCACGTCTTCTCTAGCCACACTAACATACCCTAACCGCGACACACATACACACACACACACACACACACACACACACACACACACATGTTTGTCAGTGACCTCCACATTGGCGGTTAATTGGGTGGAATCGTTGGTATGTATGGAAGAGTACTACGCGATAGTGCAAAATTATACTATTGATAATAAATGCCTTAAGTAACGATATAAACAAGATTTATACAGTTCAGCAAAGTAACAAATCCTTTAACTGTGCAATAATTGTTATCAAGTCATCATAACAAAACTAAGAGATGTGCACATAAAAACGTAGGTACGAGTAGATTAAAAAATAAGCGCAGCGCAAGGAAATATAAAACAGTGTTGCTAATTTCCGGCAGTTGAGCAAACTAAATTTATCCTCATAACGTGCAGTAATTATTATCAAAGCAATCTTGATAAAAACTGTCATCTTTGTACATAGCTGAGGGAGGTACCAAAATATTCCTGCTAATTGATGCATAAAATAAACACAGGCGAGTTTCGGACAATGGAACCAAATGGCTAATCTTTCGTAAAATATGCAACAATTGCAGTCCATGTTAAAATACCAACTGCAAACTTTCTGAATAGATCTGCAGGAGGTATGAGTAGATAGTAAAAGGCGCGGATCGAAAGTATCATCAAAGACTCGTTGGCAATTAATGTAGGAAGTCAGCATAAAATGGCCATTTCGTTAAGTATTTCTGGCATTTCATCAAGTCTACGAAATTTGAGACAAACTAATTAATCTTTTTAAATTGCTATAATGATTATGAAGGTGTTTATCTTCAAAAGACTGCATTTCAAGTATGTGTTCAGATTTGGGTACATTTCATTGCCTAGTTTAAAAATAATAAATACACATAAATAAAATAATTGAGAAGATAGCAACTGTGACAGTGTTTTATACCTCAAAGGAACAAAAACAAAAGAAGGAAGAAGGGCTGTATATACCATAGAATATGTAACAGATGCGAAAAGACGGGGCACACTCAACACAAATGCCCCAAAAACCAACAACAACAACATCAACAAACTGAACAAGGGAACCAGGAAAATGAGATAGTAAGACAAAAGGAGCAACAAAAGGAGAGTAAACGTAACCTTGAACAAATAAACGAAAACCAGAAAATGCAACAGATTGGACAGATTGGACAAATACAATACCAACAACAGCAGCTAGAAAAAGAGAAACAAGAGATGGAGCGACAAAAACTACAAGAAACGAATAAAGGGAGTCAAAACCCAAAACAGCAACAAGGTGCACAACAACAACAGCTAGAACAAAAACTAGTCTAACAACAACAACAACAAAATAATTTGCAGAAACAAGGAATACAGAAAGCAAATGAACCACAAGGGAAACAAAAGATGGAAGGAAAAATAAAGAAACAAATACAGCCAATTACAAAAAAGGGAAACACACAACAAGGGAAACAGAAACAGGAGTAACAAAAATTAGAGGGGGAAAAAAACCAAGTAGAAGAAAATCAGCGAAGCAAAGAGAAATCTAACATTACAAGAGAAACAAAAACAACTGGAACACTAAAACCACAACAACAATCAGCCCAAAGGACAGGCAACCAGATAAATAAGCATCTAGAAGAATATAACGAATGCCAAGAATACATGACGTCAACTACAAGGACACTACCAGAGAAAATAACAACCGGACCAATCCCATCAACTTCGACAAAACAAGAAGACATAGACAAACGAAGAAGAGCATTAAAGTGGCAGAAACGAGAAAAAGATGCAAACATGAGCGAAACGTTCCTACTGCACGATGAGGAATGTCTGGAATAGATTATCATTTCATCTTTAAAGTAAAAAAAATTATTAAAACAATAAAATACTTTTTAAAAAAAATCATGCTATATAAGTATATGTAGAAAACATTAAAATTATTAAATGTATAAATAATACAAACAATAGCATACACAAAAATAGAGCATACACACAATCATACGTAGAGCAGGAGGGTCTGAGAAGATCAATCGTCGGGGACAGCACCTTCCCCAAATGGTCTGAGAAGATCAACCGGGGAGAGCACCCTCCCAAAAAAAAAAGAAGGAAGAACTGCTATTGCTTTCGATGGATTTGCTTATAGTTTAGATACGCGTGCTTGTTTGTGTGTGTCTGATTTGGATTTTTAGCGTAGCTTTAACAATTTTTTAGTCATATCGTTACGATGTTTGCAGTGTGGCAGTTTACAGTGTTGTCTAGCACTGGGGCATCATGCCGCATACATGTGGCATTGTCCCACCCAGTCACATTATCCTGACACCGGGCCGACCAATCCTAACACTAACCTCTTAACGCTGAGCGCAAAGCGAGGCAGCTGTTAGTACCATTTTTGTAAGTCTTTGGTATGACTCGGCCAGGGATCGAACCCACGACCTCCCGCATCCGAGGCGGACGCTCTAACCACTTTGGCCACCGGAGTGGTTACACGTGCTTGTTAAGGGACGCGTTTATTTTAGATGTCTCTGTGAGGGACATACATACATACATACATACATACATACATACATACATACGTGTGTCTTTCAATGGGCGCGGCCATATTCATATCACGTGACCGTCCTCAATTAAGGTACAGACTCACCTCTGCGGTTAGTGACAGGATTATTTCCGACGTGTTGATTCTGAATCTCAGCGCTTATCTCAAGCAGACGTGTCAAAAAAGTTTATGAGACTTGACAAGTAATATTTTACAAAACAGCAGATAAATAAAAATCCAAAATACTAACGATTGGAATGACCACACAGATAATAAAATATAATCCCTTGGCAATGACGATTTAAGTAATCTTTCCATTTATTCCCATTTTAGTGGACCGGTTCTAGTGCGGTCCATAAATTCCAGACATGACCAATTGTTTTATAAAACAACCTAACCGCCGCGAAATGCAGAATAGTTTTGACACATGCTCCAGATATTGCAATCCTCGTTAGTTTACAGTCTTTCAGATAAAGCACACATAACATCTTAAACCTGCGACTGATGCATAGTTTTCACTGTCTTGATATGAGAACACTTTGAAATACTTCAAAATGATCCTATGTTTTCAATTAAAGCCCTACTAATTGTATCCCCTTGTGTACTGAATTGGAGAAATGAGATCATGAGGGATACCCAATTGTAGAACAGAAAGTCACAGAACAAATAGTCTCAATTCTAATTTTCACAGTTGTGAAAGAATTGTATGATTAAAAAGTCACAGGACAAAATGTTACAATTACAAATGTTACAAAATGTTACAATTATTTTTATTGGAATTATGAACAAGACGTATGTCAGCAAGTGACAATATGACTAAGGAAATTTTTAAGTCTTCTCACTACATGAATTAGTACCATGATTTATTTATCCCATTTGATCTAGTTTTCTTACTATTGTACCTTTTTCCCTACTAAATTCTTGTCAAAAACACCCTTCCTGCGTACAATATACTTTGATAAAGAGAGACCTGACATTTGCTTTCAACATGCGATATCTGTAACCATGTTTACAATGTAACAACCAATGCCGCCAGCTGATACAGTCTTATCAACACCACCCTTTCCTGTATAACATACCTGCTCTATGAAGAACATCAACTTTCGATTGCTAAATTATTTTTACAACCAATGCAATGTTTCGCACTTAAATATATAATTAATATTTCTGTACTTTTTTCAGCAAACAATTATAAACATTTTCTTGTTTTAATCAAACACTCACAGTAATTGCGTGTTAAAACTGCTGTGATTCATTGCAGATAATTTGAGAGAATGAGCACTGTAGTACAGTTATTTATTTTAAGAAATATAAGCTGGAGTGAGGGCTTTTTTGCCCTCCCCCTAAGTGGCTTTTGTCCTAGGGAGTTTTTGTCCTACCTATGAAAGGCGTTTTGGGGTGGCAAGTGGGGCGACCGCCCCAGGCCCCGCCCTTGAGGGGGCCTCGCGCTTCGGGCATAAGGTCGTCCTTATGAGTTTGTCAAGCTATGTTCTCCGGTAAATGGGAAACGCTGATACAAGCCGCACGTAATGCACGCAAAGTTGCGAAGTCAACTTAGTCAACTTCGTAACGCAATCAACAGGTGGCAGCACAGATGCAGATAGATGCAGCCATTTTCTCGACACCACTAATTTCGATTAAAAATCCCGTTGTCCACAAACAAGAATTTTTATTATGAATAATGAAAAAAAAAAAAAAATTTGTGCGCCAATAATGAAAAAACTAAATTCGTGCGCCAAATCGCAGTTGATCTAATCTGGACATAATCAGTGTTTGCAGTAGCATACCAATCGAGATACCGATACTCTGGCTCCGCGCGGTCATGGTCGGCCCTAGGCCCCGCGTACTCCTAACGCCGCCTCTGGTCCTACCCTACGCATGTCAGAGGGATTCTGTCTTAGGGAACTTAGTCAGTTCCCCACTATGTAAGCACTATCATCTACAGGTAAGGTTTCTATTATATATTACTCAGAACCTGGTTGCAAAATAATGTACAACATTCGCTTGGAATTTTCTCATTTTGATTTGATTTGCTTAGCATTCTAAGATCTTACGAGATCAGAATCTATTTATAGTTTCTAACTAAAATCGTCGACTGATATCTCTGATATACTTGCGTGGGTTGGGCTAGTAAAGCTTATGGTAGGTCTTTTTGAATCATCTAAAACTAGTGTTAGTAAGCCGGAAGAAAATACAAAAACGTCCGTCATTTCCTCACTGTTGGATGTCAATACACTTTTGGCAATTTGCCAAACTATCCATCCATCTGTCCAAATGTAAGCTGTCTGTCTGTCCGTCTGTCTCACTGTAAAATTTAGAAGACTGCAGTAAAAAGCAGCATTATTCAAGTCTTTTCTCAGTTATTGCTACCCATCCCTCCTCTCCCATCAGTCAAATGTGTAAAATGTCCCTATCCCCAAGCTCCACTCAGTGGGGATGAATGAATCTGAAACCGTCTTACACATCTATATAACGCCTCTACTCCGCTCTTGGATCCTAACATTTGACGTCAAGATCTTCATAGGTGTTGGAGGAGTTACGCTACATAACACAACTCGTGCAATTATTACAAAGTTCTAAATGTTCTAACACAAGTCAAAAAGTATAAAATATTGCGAATGAATTTCAATAGCCTAAATGTGTTTATATACCTTTAGTCTTGATGTTTCACAATGATATTAATCCTTAATGGTTTTTAATGAGTCTTCAGTAATCCAGTTATAAGTCCAAAAGTCAATGAGCACTTTGTAATTCCAATGAACAGTTTAAACAAATCACTCTTTTTAAATTATATCCAAACACAACTGTAAATGATTCCACATCCTGAACATAAGATAGCAGTGAATCATTGTTTACCTAGTCCGTTATACACAGATTGTCACCTGACCTATGAAACAACAAAATGCGCTTCATGTGGGTCCTTTCCGATGGTAAAACACAATATATATATATATATATATATATATATATATATATATATATATATATATATATATATATATATATATATATACATATATATATACATATATATATATATATATATATATATATATATATATATATATATATATATATATATATATATATGAGAGAGAGAGAGAGAGATCCCTCCTTCACAAGTTCACACGGCAAAATGTGGAGTAGTACAGCATAGTCACACCAACCAACTCGCTAAGAGATAAAACACAAAAACAACAATACCTAAAATAATTAAAGTCTACTAGCGCAATACACTATCCTACTAGTAAAGGTTAATGTCAACATTAAATTGTTCGTTACAAAACTGATATTCACTACTGCAGTCAAACTTAAGCAAACTCGATATATACTAATGGAGTTGCTGAACCAAGTGAAAGCACAATGAAACAGGAAAAGCAGCAGCAACAACAAAACAACATGAACTTAATTTGATTTCCTTCACACATCACAAATAATTCCACCGTAAGTATTATCTTTGGCATTGTACATTTGATCAACGGCATACATATCAGTCAAAGCACAAATCTCTCTCTCTCTCTCTCTCTCTCTCTCTCTCTCTCTCTCTCTCTCCTTACCGTTTCCTACTCGTATTGTGCTGGGTTATCATTAAATACGGTACATATTTTCCTTGTCCAGCTCGTGTAAATGTGCAAAGTACCATTCAAGAGAGCTTTGTTACCGTTGCATTATTCATGTTCAGAAAACCTCAACTCCACTACAAAGCTATGTGACCTTTAAATGAGAATCAATCAGATAAGGGCATCAAGAGTGACCCTGTGGATACATAATAATTATTTCAGCATTAGATAAAAAAAACATATTTTGCAAAGTGGACAGGAGCAGGTGGTGTGCATCAAATGGTGACCCATAGTACTATTTCTTTGCACTCTACGCCCTTTGACCCTGGTCACCTTGAGATTCGCTTCCAGTGGGAACACTGTAATATGAATCATAGATATAATAGGAATAAGTGGTGGAACTTTGAAATTCAAATATATTACTGTCACTCACGTTGCTAAAGTGAAAATTGTAGCGCAAACACTGATGATTGCATTTCTATGGAGAGTAATATTTAATAAAAAGAGTGGGGGCAGGTTTAATGAGGTTTAAGATTTGTTAATAATAAATACATTTTAGTTTTACTTCATGGATAAGAAGATTATCAATTGATTTGAATTTAACATACTAAGAAGTAAGTCTGAACACTATGTAATGCTTATTAAGGTAGCACCAAACAGTGTTAGGCTGTGGCCGAGGTTGATGAAAGTAAGTTTGAACACTATGTAATGCTTATTAAGGTAGCACCAAACAGTGTTAGGCTGTGGCCGAGGTTGATGATTTATCTTTTTATCATTGAAGCCACCCGCATTTGTAGGTTTTTATGATCCAATTTATTTGAATACGATATCAAGTAGCGCGATAGTACAACTAAACTAGTGTATAACGAATATGTTTATATATATCCTAGCTTTAGAGACTATCGATTTTTGTACAACAGTTCACCCAAGTATTACTGCGATAGTGAATATCAATTTTTATGTTGTTTTTTGTCTGTCATATCCCTATAAGAGTGGATTGATGTGTTGTACTAATGTGCAAGAAAAGTTTCAATTATTTTTTAATGTTGTCGTATACCATACCGATATCCCAATCGACTGGTGCAAAAATATTGTACTCGGCTTATGTTGCATAGGCAAACTAATATAAACAAAAAGTAATACAAGTAATGGAGGCTAAAAGACCGGTGAACAGACGAACATAATAGCATTAAGGTTAAGCGCACAAAAATTAATGGAACAAAATATATTTGGTGCAGAAAAAGAACTAAAAAGCTAATTAACTTTATAATTAATTAGCAAATTAACAAGCTATATTTTGGTACAACCTTGCAGATCGCATAAGTCTATATCTGAGCACTCATCTTCATATATCCCGCTACTTCAATGTTAGGTGAGCGAGTGAGTGAGCAGATCCGTCTGTTCAGCAGCTCATATATACAAAAAATGTATGCCTACTGCACACACAATTATCCACGTATCCATCCACCAGACAGGGCCACGGTATGCACAATTATCACACATCCATCCACCGGACAGGGCCACGGTATGCCTACTGCATACACAATTATCCACCCCATCCATCCACCGGACATAGCCACGGTAACTCAATTTCTTAAAGGTCGGCTCGTAATCTAAGGGTCGCGAGTTCAATATCCGCAAAGGTCAGTCGGTTGGCTGCCTCGATGTGTCCTTGAAAATGTCACTTAGCACATAAGTCCTTGGCATGATCTACCCCATAATGTGGTACAGTTGTCCCTAAAGCCATCCAGCCAACCAACCATCCGACCATCAATCCACTATCTATATCAACCCATCCATCTATTCCTCCATCCGTCCTTGCATGCATGCATTCATGCAACCGTACATACATAGTTTGTCCAACAGGCATCCAATAATTAGCTTTCGTTCCTTCCTTCCTTCCTTCCTTCATTCATTCATTCATTCTCTCGTAAATATTTTTACCCAATTCTTGTGGTTGCGTCTGCTTTGGTTATTTGCTTATATCTGTAATAGCTCTTTGAAATAATTTCATTCCGCGATGCACAAATATTCTTGTTTTGCACTCACCCCGTTAATTGCTTGTGTGCAAAAAAGCAGCAGCAACAATGCAGTAGCAATGAGAATTTGTTGTTCCACCAAATCGCATCTTGAATCTTCAATGTAAAAACTTCCGTGTAGGCGTTTAGTCCTCATGCATGTTAAGCGATACAAATTGCGGAAGTACTGATCACTTTTTGTTTTGACAGATAACGAAATCAATTCAAATTGCATAACAGAGTATAAGAAATTCAACAGTACAAAACATGTTCGCAGTATTAAGTATTAGTGATTGTGTTGAGGTCAGAACATTTTGGTGCACGTTCAAGTTCCGACACTTACCCAACGTTGTTGTTGTTGTTGTTGTTGTAGGGTTTAACGCCATTTTTCAGCACACGATAGGCTATACATGGCAGCCAGTATTAATGGTAGAGGAAGAACCCGAGAAATCCCCGGAAAGAACCATCGACCCTTGAGAAGCTACTGGCAAGCTTTCTCACATACCTACGTTGGCTGAATCCGAGACTCGAACCCACGCAGACAGAGGTGAGATGGTAGTGATCCGTAACGGAGAGCGCTTTAGACCACTCGGCCACTCAGTGCCCCCCTTACCCAACGTATTTCTCTTTATGATGTATACGAGTCATGTAATGTTCAACGTAGCAATCGCCATTAACCTTAACATTAACCGAAGTATCAGTTACCTTTAATTTACCTGAAAAGTCAAATCTTTCATTTTTTTTTTTTTTTTTTACAGTTATATATTGTAATGCAGGGCCGTAGAGAGCGATGACAGGCCCTGGGGTAATACACACACGGGCCTCTCTTAGTTCTTGTTGAAGCAAGATTTTTCTTTTATGAAATTAAAAAGTGTTATTCGGCCAGGGCCTCTTACCGGCCCGGGCCCCGGGGATATATCCCCGGTTGCTTCCCCCCACCCATTCTCAGCTCTGTTCTAATCAAACGTATCCATGCTTTCTACAGTCGATTAAAGAGCGACATATGCACTGCAACGGACAAACGGATTGGAGAGCGGACGGACGGACGAAGGGATGGTCAAACAAGACAAAGATGAGAAGCATACAAAAATTATTGAAAGGTAATTCATGTATTTTATTATGATTAAGACAATATCATTAACCTGTTCGTTTTAACCACGATGTAGACTGTCAATAAAAGTTTGGTAGTCTTGATATTAACATGTTTTTGAACATTCTTTTAATATTTAAAAAAAAATTCGAGATTGGTCTGGAAGAGGAATATTTTCATTGTATTTTAATGCATACTAATTTCTATACTGGCACAAATAAAACTCACAGTGTATCTAAATACTCGTTTTTCTGTTTATTTACATCTTTTGTTTTATTTTTTTAAATCGTCACCCAGTTTGCATTATCCTGATCTAGCGCACATCTCCTAGTCAGATATCACAGACTTTAAAGAAAATCATGCAACTAGACCGACAAAGTTATTTTTAAGACCAGGTTATTCCTAAAATCTCCTTGGTGAGCCCTGCTATACCGTTAACCATTGACCCAATTATCTGGCTTGATTCACAAATTTCCAGATCTCTCACATTTATATTCCCTAATTTTTCTGTAATCTCCGCAACAAAGAGAGTATGTATTGCAAGAACTTTATTTTTGTGTATATATTATTAAGCTATTGCATAAAACAACGATACTTATCTTAGTTTTTCTTTAGACAAAGCACCTGTGAAAATGCTGAGTAAAATTCCGGTCATAATCATGTGGTGCGTGTACAGCCTTAGTGATTATTACCGTGACTCAGGCAGGTTTAAACACGCGGCGGCTAACTTAGTTACATGCAATTTTCCTTTATTCAGACGGTCATGGACTATTTTTAGACTATCATATTGTGGAAAGTTAAAAGCTATAATTAGGGTCTGCGTTGATTGGTCAATTCTAACGCCACGCACCTTTCGTGCGATTTTGATTGGTTGTCCCGCGCGACAATGACGTCAACCATATCATAAGTAGGATGTTTTACTACGCTACGCCATTATAGTAGCGAAGCTGCCAGAGTGGTGTCGAGTCAGATTTGCTGTGCAGTCAGCAATCGGAGTGTAATTACTGATTTTGAAATACCCTTTAAGGACATTGGAAAAGGAATTTAAGTATATAATCTACAAATATGGCAGCAATTGAAGCACAGAGGCTAATTACAGTGTCTTTGGGGAAAATAGTAGCCTCAAGACAACAGCGTGGTGGTATCAACTTGCATAAGAACCTGTTAGTGGCTTGTGTGTTGAATAAAGCCCGGACTGCTTACATGATGGAAAGTTTCCATAATATGATAGCTAGCCGAAAATCACAACCCGAGACGACAAAATATTCACCATCTGAATTACCAAAAGAAACTGTAAGTAAAATTCAAACTGAAGAACACGCATACAACAACGTGTCAGTGGAAGTTGAGTGTACTCGAAACGAGGTCAGTGACTCGCGCGTCTTACCTGGGTCAGAGGTCACCATTGACGTAAATGACTTGGAAAACAAGGAAAACAACGCGCCTACTCATGTTTCATCCTACGCAGAAAAGTCAACACACAGTAGTTTCTCAAATCCAATGATCACAGACAATGGAGTTTTACAGGAAAGCCACACTTACACTGTCAGTGAAAATGTAAAAAACAAGCTATGTATTAAATGTTGTGGAAAGAGAAGAAGATCACGTGACTTTGATTGCGATTTGGTTACTCCCAAAAAACCCCGAATGGACAACGATGCTAATTCGGTGCACAGCGATTACGAAGATTCAAACGACGGCGTAGAAAGCATGCAGACGGAAACATCTCAAATATCCAGTCTGGTCACCATCTTTAATTCGGGGTTCAGGGGTTTGTGTCAAGATGGACCAATGGAACAAAACTCGGAAAGTGAATCTCAGTCGAGTGTACATTCCAATATTCATGAGCGATCACAACGGTTAGGAACTTGTCATCTAAAACCAGACAGTGTTTCATGCAGCATTGAAGTCAAAGTGGATTCAGTGTCTTTGTCCAGTGTAATTGCCTTAGCAGTATGAGTGATGAACAGAAAGGTGTTAGGACGAATTTAAAATTACCGTTATCTGTGCGAATTATATGCTCGGTTGTTTCATTATGAACAAGTTGTAAGGCGTTGTCGAATTTGATTTAATTCGATATACGATAATGGATATAAGTGTATTAACAGTGTGATAATGACTTGTGCAATCAATTTTACCTGATTACATTATACACAGTCTGTGTTAGTCGTGTCCAGCACACATGAACATTGACTTTAGGAACGGAAATTAAACTATTGGATCATCGAAAGTGTTCCTTGCAGCGTATTGTATCGTATTGTTGATCTCAGAACTTTGTCGGCCAATATTATTTATTGTTTTACCACACATTTTGCAAACCAGCCATGAGGTAGTTGATTCTTAGGATTGTAACGATTGAGGCTACTAGTGGGGATTACTCTTTTGTCCTGTACATCATTTTCACTTTGGTGGGTAAAGTTAATAGCCATCTTTCTTATAACGGAAGTTTGCTTATAATTTTCAAAAAATTTCACACCTCATAACAAGATCTGTTTCTTTTGTTTTCCTTTACTTTGTCATGATAGTGTGTTTCTATAGTTTCACTGGAATGTCCCGTTTTTGTTTGTTTGACTGTAAACAAAGAATGAAGACACTCTTATTAGATAGCTTTAGTGTAATTCAATTAATCGGGTTTGCATAAAAGCTTGTTAATCTAAGGGCAGATGTTCAAATCACTGATTGACAGTGCAGTATAATATAATAGTTTTAACTTTTATATAAAGGGATGGTTGGGCCAAATTTGAAGTATTCCACATTGATCGTCTTATTTAACTACATTTGCTCGTCTTCTGTTTTATTTTTTTTTTCCATTTCTGCCACCCCACTGGGAGCCTCTCAAAGCCAAAAACCTTTGTCCGCCCTATCATTCAGTGTCTTGCCACGGCCCGTTAGTCATCATAAACTATGGTTATCCGGTGAAAACCGGGAACGCCTTTGTTCAATGGAGACTTGTGGTATTTTATTGTTCACGTCGCCATGACGAGGTGTTTGTGTCGTGTCTGAGAGGCAGTGAAGCGTTTCACTAGAGCTTGTCGCTCCTTTGTGTTGGCCGGAAACTAGGTCACTCGATTGGATGAGTAAAACATTCGGTGACAACTCATGGCATGACGTGATGACGCATTTATAGCATGTGATTAACGATTTATTTATTGAAGTAGCTGGAAATATTTTAAAGTATTAAACATATGAAACGAATATTTCGCTTTGTGGTTATTTTGCTGTTTCAGGAAGTTTGTTACATTATTATTGTAGCAATAGGCGCCGCTATTAGTGGGCGCTGGTTATACAACGATTTTATCATGACACGTGTTTCATACGTACGACTGAATGCATTTCTGGGAAGGGTTGATTGATATTTGGCATAATAACCGTAATTGAACTTTGAAAAACAAAGTAAACGATTATGTACGATCTTCTATGCCTGCTTTTATAACGATATGGTGGGGGGGGGGGTGCATGAATATGGGTGAGGTGTGTATTTAAACTTTTTCAAGTTCAATCACTACTGAAAGAACGGTAACTCGCCGGCACCGTGCGTGTTTAGGCAAAATGTGAACAAAAACTAACCAATATAGTATTACATAGCTGAAATTTTTAAAAACGTGTTCTTCTGATATTAATACGTGTATGTATTATTTCGTGTGTAGTATATATTTCCAATCATGTCAAATATATTTTCAGAATCAATGTTGATTCTTGTTGCTTCCTAGATTCCCCATTTAACACGCATCAGTATATGCTCGTTCATCAACTGTGCAAAACATTGGCAGCGTTATGACGACCGTTTGACGGATTTAAGGACTTCCAAAAACGTAATGCTGCGACTTGCAAACATTACACGCTCAGATGGTTTCAGAAAACGCACTTTACCCCACCTGCATTTTCACTTGTTCCAAAATTCAATCTCTTGTACAACCTATTTATTTCTTCATATATCTTAGTTGTTAATTTGTTTTAATATCAATGTATCTTACACTGTTTCTTGCTCCGATATTGTGGCATCATTACTTCCGCCAGCAAGAATATACAGGAATTTCCTAGTATTCAGGACCGCTTTGGTGGCCTAGTGGTTAGAGCGTCCGCCTCGGATACGGGGGTCGTGGGTCCGGTCCCCGGCCGAGGCATACCAAAGACTTCTCACACACACACTAGTATTCATACCTTCTTTAACTTCTTTCTGAAGACTTGGTCAATCGACAAAACAAAAGCTTAAGGTCATTCTGGTTTTCCATATTGGGCAGCATGTAATTTGTTTTTACTTGTTCTGCATTTCATTTTCATATACCGCTCCGGTGGCTTTGTGGTAATAGCGTCCTCGGATGCGGGAGGTCGCGGGTTCAAACCCCGGCCAAGTCATACCAAAGACTGGTAATAACAGAGGCCTCGCTAGGCTAGGTGCCCAGCATTAAGAGGTTAGTGTTAGGACTGCTCAGGTTAATGTGACTGGGTGGGACATCATGCTACATGTCTGCGGCATGATGCCCCTAGACATCACGATAAACTGCCACACTGCAGACATCGTAGCGATATGACTGAAAAACTGTTAAAGCTACTTTTAAAATCCATCACACAAACACGCATATTTTCATGTAGTTTGAAAATGGCCGTCCCTAGTGTAGTGTCATGCATATACCGTGCTTTACGTTGATTATAAGGTAAAAGAAACTAACGATAAGCTTTGCTAAATCAAGAATTTATTTTATCTAATACAGGGCTGAATTTCCAGAATTGTTATGATATAGTTTACAATAATTGCAACACATCATTTCTTCACAGTCCATGAATTTAGGCTGTGGATAATTATCAACCCAAACATAGCTCAAATTTTGTTCTTTCTTAGTTGTATTATATTTGACATTTTTGCCGCCACAGAGTCTTGCTTATGACTCTGGGGCAATAGTCACCTCATACTGGCAGTATTACGTTTAACCTTCCAATTTATGGTCAATTTTCTTTCTCTGAACATTCCTCATGACGTTCCTTGCAAACATAATTTAGTAAACTCTTTGTATCCAATTAGAAACGATCGTCTCATGTGACATTTTGCTAGATTGAGGATATATACATTTTCTTGTTTAAACGCAAACACATACTGCAGCTTTCAGCATAATTGTTCCGCTTCAAATGCAGTACCGCACGTTGAAGTCTATCCTCTGCGTAATCAATTAAAATAAACGACTCCTTACTGTCATCTAATCAGTTCATAAAGGCAATGGACACGGTCGATAAGATGCTTTTCATCAATCTCGTTGCATTGACTCTGTGGATTGATATCAAAGGGTGATCCGCTCACGGATATTTGTAGAACAAGCATAGTATATAGAAAAACCCCAGCTGAATAGTCGCGTTGGATCTTGTTTCTTTGAAGTGTTTTGATTGGCAATTTCTTCGCTTAGCCCAGAACCGAACACAACTTCATGAATTGAAAGTAAATCTCACGTTACACGACGATGATATATGAGAATGAAAAGTACTACAATATTATAAGGTGACGATCGATAATCCGTTGGCATAACTGTTTAACATTTACAATCAGAGCAAGAATAAACATTCAGAAGTAATATGAAATCACGTGGGTACATAACTGGTCTTGGCAGAATACAATATATAAACTTTAAAACATTGTCTACTTTCACATTGCTCTTTTTCTCTTAAACAATTCTGATAAATTTCATTTTGTGAACATCTTAAATTTACAATTACTATGTTCATCTCATTTTCAACACAACATGACCGCTCCGGTGACCTAAGTTGTTAGAACGTCCGCCTCTGATGCGGCAGGTCGAGGGCTCGAACCCCGATCGAGTCATACCAAAGACTTATAATAAAAATTGTACTAAAAGCTGCCCCGCTTGGCGCTCAGCACTAAGAGGTTAGCATTTGGACTAGTCGGAACGGTGTCAGTATGATGTGACTGGGTGGGACACCATGCTAAATGTCTTCGAAATGATGCCCCAGTGCTAGACATCACTATAAACTGCCACACTGCAGACATCGTAGCGAAAAGACTGAAGTTATGTTAAAAATCCAAATCACTAACACCTGTAACATCCATACGCCAGTGTGACGAACTTGACCGAAAGATCCATCGAAATAAATTGATAAACTGGCGGATACAATTCGTTAAAGTGAAATGTTTCGCAAACAGCTAATCCATAAAATGTCTTTTTCTGATTCCAAGTCAACAAACTGTTAAAAAGCGAAAGTGTTTGGAAGAATTGACAAGTACGTCAACGTACGTGAATGCATAGATGCGTATACATACCCAATCATCTGTGTAGACATACATACATACATACATACATACCTGCAAATCTGGCAGATCATATGTCTGCTATTTTATAAATGTATAGAAAGGCGAGCTCTAAAAGGTAATGTTCGCAAACATGGAGTAATTTTACTACTGGCACTGGACCGAGGAATCATTTTTTTTTCGCATTCATTGTGTGCTTGAAATTCCTACTTGTTACCACCCATTAAGTAATGTGAAGATCACCATTTCTTGCTTTATTAATTTATTATTAAGTCTTCCGGTCATACAACAGAAGAGCTTGAGGGATAGCATGTGTTCAATCCGTTAGTACGGGTCATTTATCTCGAGTTCTCCTAAACTCCTTGGGGAATTGCCTTGAAATTTTACATCCAGATTGAATCCATGGATTAGCTGGTAGGCAATGAAAAGTTGCTGCTCAGGCATCCAATATGGCAACCACATCGGCCATCTTGGAATTTATGTTATCACAGATCCTCGTTAATGGATGGTCATATGAATATTGTTTTCTATAAAAGACTTTTAATATATAAAGTGTAGATGGTTCTAAACAATAACAGTGGCGCCGATCTAACGTCAAATTTAACCGCCGTGGCAGTCATCTTACAAAATCTCGTTATTACAACTCTACTTGGGTTTTAATTAGAAAGTATCCAATGATGTCCAGCTGGTACGTACAATATAACCGCGGTGGCAGCCATCTCACAAAATCTCGTTATAACAATTCTACTTGAACAGTCATATTTACTTGGGTTTTAACTAGAAAGTATCCAATGATTTCCAGTTGGTCTTAAATGTAAATGGTGCTGGTCTAATAATATCCAGCATGCCCACAACAGTAGCCATCTTGAAATTCTTGATACTCCTCTCGAAATGGGTGGCATGTGATTTTCACCCAGTCAGGGCCGTCTTAACAACATTGTAGGCTCTGGGCAAAGCAATGCACTGGTACCTCCTACCGGCCCTACACACCCACAGGAATTCAGCTAGATGTCACTATTTTTTAAATTGGGAAACGTGCTTCCCACTGCACTTTTAAAGCAAATTAAATTGCCAAAATATCTTTCAATATTCATTAACAATATGGGCAGCATGATGCCCCTAGAAGCGTGAGGCCCTGGGCAACTGCCCAGTGTGCCCATGCCTTAAGACGGCACTGCACCCAGTGGGTCATAAATGCAAAATTGTGCCAGTATTGCTGCAGCTAATTTTTACAGTTTTATTGTTGCTGAAGGATATCGTAGACGGGATAAGAATCGCGATATAACTGCCACCTCAATCCATTTGTGAAACGAATGGATCTCTAATGTAGCGTCATTTTGTTTGTAAGTTTATGTGTACATATGAGCTTAAGTAAATACTTGTACTAGCAAGAACGTGATCTAGTGACATCATCATCATCATTATTGTTGGTATTATTGTTTTTACCAGTCGGCTACTCGATCGATGTTCTCAGTGCCTTATCGATCGTTTTACCCGTGTGCAAATGCACGTACGTAAAGCGTGACGTCATCGCCATATTTCCTAGTCTTGTCACGCAAGCTCGTACCATAGACTATTCCGTTGTGTCTCGTCCAGCCCTTTTCATTAATAAAACCGATTTGAATCAAGTGTCTACTGCAACCCGAGGCAACAATTTCCAGTTTGGACCAGCTCGGCAAGGATGATATGGTTCTCAAAATTCTAATTTTTGTTTCTGTCTAAAAACTGGCTGATAACACAAAAATTTGGCCTTGCCACCAAAACAACGTTTAACTTGTTTGAATTGGAGTGGTAGGACTTAAAGTAGTCTTACTCTGCGGGTGACCACTTTCACTATCAAGTTGAAAGAGTATATACATCATATCACCGTCTTCTTTTAGAAAGTCACGATCGGCAGATTTTTTTTTTAATTTTAATTTTGTGAGTAGATAAGAACAAATTCATGTTAGACCCTACCTGCTCGAGTAGTTATGTCCGTTGATTATACTGCTTGTTGGGTATGTGTAAACTCTAGTAGTAATGCCTGTAGGGTATGGTATAAACACGAGTAGTAATGCCTGTAGGGTATGGTATAAACACGAGTAGTAATGCCTGTATGGTATGGTATAAACACGAGTAGTAATGCCTGTAGGGTATGGTATAAACACGAGTAGTAATGCCTGTTGATTCTTCTGCCTGTTGGTATGGTGTAAACACGAATAGTAATAATGCCCATTTATTCGACGGCCTCTTGTGTAAACTTAAACCCTGATTAAAAAAATAAACTCGACCGTTTATTTCAGAGAGCAGTTATTTACCTTTTATTGGGTGGGGTACTAACCATCCAAGAAATCCACGTAACCCAACCCACCGAAGTGGGTGGGGTGAAAACTTCCAATCGAACAACTGTTTTTCTATTGTGAGTGGGTTTATGTTTTCACAGTATGTTAATCACTCGCTTCAGAAATTTGTTGTCCCAGACTTGGCTCGTACAGTGGTAAGCAAATGCAATTTGTGATGGTTGCCCACATGCAGTCGGTGATGCCGTACACGTTGTGCTGTCATTTTGAAACTCAAAACGTTTGAAGTACGATTGTGTATATCAACCGACGTTGCAGTACGATTGTGTATGTTGCAGCACGAGTTTATATGCACATTTATGTTGTACTAGTCTGTATGTCTATTGGTGTTGTAGTACGAGTGCGTATGACTATTGATTTTGTAGCAGCAATGTGTATGTCCACTGATTTTGCTATACGATATGTATCATAATAGGTAAGCCCGATACGATATGTGTCATAATAGGTAAGCCCCGATACGATATGTGTCATAATAGGTAAGCCCCGATACGATATGTGTCATAATAGGTAAGCCCCGATACGATATGTATCACAATAGGTAAGCCCAGATACGATATGTATCATAATAGATAAGCCCAGATACGATATGTATCATAATAGGTAAGCCCCGATACGATATGTTATTGTATCCCAATACATATTCTGAGCTTATTGTTTTTAAAAACGTCTTAAGGTGGACATAAGTGTATCATTTCAATTCAGTACATCTTATTAATACAAGCTTTGACATTTTTTAATAAATGCAGATATTTAATTATCATATACCATCTGTAATATTGTTGTAATTTAAAAAAAAGAATGCAATATAAAGAAAGACAGAACACGCATTAAATCTTATTTGTTTGTTTCCAATTTCAAGTGTCTGTGAATTTATAAAAAGAACACAATTATAATGTATCGTAACGACCGGTGATCCGATATACTGAACCGTCAACGAAAGACTATGATATTAAATAACGCTTTTTATGAAGCCAGCATAATAATATGGGCGTTTTTTCTTTCTTCCTTTTTTATTTTGTTTAATAGGAGGGGGTTGGGGCAATCAAAACGGTCGATTTTTACATACGTAAACCGTGTTAACCGTGTGTTAAAAGTTTGTCTTGCACAAAAAAACAGTAGGCATCAATCGGAAGCACAACTGCTACAAGATATACAGCGATTATGCATTTATCACTGCTCTCTCTTTCTCTCTCTCTCTCTCTCTCTCTCAGACGCGAGCACGCGTTCTATTGATCGCGTATTCTTTGTCATAATAGCTAATGTACCAGCCACACTATTGCTCAAAAATCTACTCGTTGCTGTTTTAAAGTTTAAACTTGCTCCTTCGACATCTATTTCGTACTATGCTGGATCCTTGCAAGGCGTGGAATGTACATAATCTGATATTACAGCGGCGTTTTTGGCTTGTAACCAGCTTTACAGGTAACAACACCTAACATATTTATACCGAAGTGCACGAGTTCAAAATAGATCACGCGACTCGTATTCGGTCTAATCAAGAACGATGCCTTACATCATCTGACTGGTTTTAACGATCTGTTTTTAGAACATTATCTTGAGTCTACAGTCAGCACAATCGGACGAGTGGTAAAGAGGCCGATTTTGTTACCCATTTATTAATTGGCTTAAAATGTCTTAAAAACTTTTTGCCAGAAAGTTTAGCTTTGATATTTAGATAGGTCCGAATTGAATAAAAATGTGTAAAACTGATAATATGCATTGCATTATAGAGGAAAGACTTGCACCTTGCACTGTTGCGCATAAACAGAACCTTACGCCACAATGCACTTGAGTGTACTAATGATACACTACGCGGTGCACTATATTGAACTTGGTTTACTATTTAAAAAAAGATAGTACATACATATCTGTTTTGAAAATGCTGAACCTCAGCTAATGCGAGTTATGGCAGTGTTTATATATAATTTTAGTGAACCAGTATTGAACGACATAAAATTAATTTTACGTGTAGCATTTCGTTGTGTGTGTCTGTGTGTGTGTGTGTGTATATATATATATATATATATATATATATATATATATATATATATATATATAAGGAAATTATATTGATAGTGCGATTGATTACGAGGTGCGAGGTGGGGTTAATGGGTAAGTGAGCGCGAAATAACCCGAACGTTTCCAGGAGTACGATTTCTTTACAGTTATATAGTTAAAATTATGCCCTAAAACGCTGTTATAGCTCCCGAGACAACCCACTGGGAATTATGTGCGATATGTTCGCCTTCGTGTTTATCAACCGCACCTGGTGATGTTTCTAAAGTATTCTCCCACCATCCCATTTGTTTGTAAACCCCACCACCAACAACAATTTTACAAATAGAAGGCATCAGTGATATAAAATATGCACAAAATTAAGTCATTTCATTCATCGATTTATTTATAAGTTCTAACATGATTGTCGCCATGTGGTACAAAATACTGTAAATTTCTTGGTGTTCCGAATCAAAATGGTCACCATATTTGCTTGGACGTGTCTATATTTTCAAACAACAGATATGATGTAGTTCACCGTCTTGGAAAATTTCATTAATTACGTAAATTTTGAATTTAATCTCTTAGAACACGTGCACATAAAAGTTTATCCTATTTATTTGTTCAATTTGTTTTAGAAATATTAAATTAGATATTGCAAATATTAAACACAGACGACACATTATTCTTTCACTGAAATAGTCTGTTCTAGAAACTAACAATTGATAACGAGCACTCTATTTGCTTCTTTACATCGGGAACCCCTCCGGTGGCCTAGTGGTTAGAGCGTCCGCCTTGGATGCGGGAGGTTGTGGGTTCAATCCCCGGCCGAGTCATACCAGAGACTTAAAAAATGGTACTAACAGCTGCCTCGCTTGGCGTTCAGCATTAAGAGGTTAGTGTTAGGTGGTCGGCCTGGTGTCAGGTGGTCGGCCTGGTGTCAGGATAATGTGACTGGGTGGGACATCATGCTACATGTCTGCGGCATGATGCCCCAGTGCTAGACATCACTATAAACTGCCACATTGCAGACATCGTAGCGATATGACTGAAAAATTGTTAAAGCTACGTTAAAAATAAAAATCACATCACACCTCTTTACATCGGGAGCTTCCGTTTGCTTTCAAACGCTATAAATATGAGAGTGTTATGATCCCTTGGCGATAACCAGGTTAGAAATTATAAATCAGTCAATAAAGTTACTTATTTGGCTTTTTTTTTTAAACCTTGAGGCTTTATGTTTTTGTTTCAATCGGCAGACATGCAAAGAAACCGAATGGTATGTGAATAATATCGATCCACCCCTGGGTTAGTAAATAGGGACGCTTTGACCTTCCTGCTTGATATTGAATGATATAATGAATGTATAAGAAGGCATTGAGTTGAAGCCCCACCCCCACCCCCCAAGTAGTGGTAGTAATAATGTTTGTTGTGGTAATAGTATTAGGTTCTTGTAGTAGTAATAGTGTTCATGATGTTCTCTTTGTGTCTTGTAATTGTTATGATGTCTAATCGATGGAAAAAGGGGACAATGTGTGGATTTATGAATGGGTGTTTTCTTGTTTGCATGATATATTTTATTCATATTAACGAGAATATATTTTGACAAATATTTTGTGTGTGATATTCCACCAGGTCGAATCGTAGCTGAAAGTACTGACAGCTGTAACAAAAGTAATCGATTGCCATAGAATGTCACAATATAAACTTTATTATAGTGCGTTCCAGTCAAAACCTGTTGCTTTCCAAGCCTGGCGGCTATGTTAACCCTTTACAGCGCACAACACAAAGTGTATACATGTATTTAGTGTTGCTTTGTGTAGCCTTTGTAGCACGCTACCCATACACGTATTTGCAGCTACCTTGTGTCAACTCACCTGCGACAAATTGATTTAGAGAAAGGGGCCGTCCATTTAGTACGTACGCATGGAAGGAGGAAGGGGGTTAACCCAAATGCATACGCTTGCGTATGGGGAGGGGTCTACTGATAATGTACGTACACATATGAAACGGGTGGGGGTGGGGGTTGAAACCACGATAATAATTTGTCTAATACCTAACCTGTTCAACTGGGTTCAGCAGGCGTTTGATTTTTTTAAAACTTTCTAAAGTTACGCAGCTTATTTATTTGATGCAGCTAGACAGTCATCGTCGGTGGAGTATCTGTTTTTATTAAACAGGGCGTCAAACGTACGTAGGTGTATGTGTAAAAATGTGTGCATGTGTACAGGGAGTGGGGAGGGGTCAAGCTTTGCCAGATTCTTGCGTACGCACTAAATGGATGGCCCCAAAGACATCTCAGTGAAATTATATGGTCAACAACAAATCGCCCCTGGCATTCCTTATTATTTCTCATTGTATACTCGGGCATCAAACTGTTCTTTGACGATTTTCTGCAACTGGTAGCCTGGCTTTGACATAATTTGAACACGCTGATACACAGTCTGCAAAAATATTGCTGAGTGCGTTATGATTTAACATAGCTTTCTGTCATGTTGTGTGTAGGTTGTTTTTATTTATTTATTTTTGGCTATTTTCACTTCTTTTTTTCTCTCTTTTTTTTTTTTTTTCTACCAGGGACGTGATTATGGGGCAGGCCTTTGGCCTGGAATCGGATTTTCTTTTTGCAAGTCTTTGGAGAAAATACCTCTACATCCAGTCAGTGCTGGACCTAAGTGTGCACATATTTCTTTGCTCGAACGTATCTAATTCATGTATAATATACAAGTAACCTTCAAAACGGAGTTTAGAACCAACCGTTTTACTTGTGTGGACACTTCTCCGACCTCCAGATATGGATTAATAGTAGGGTTTGAGGTGACCACCATTAGATCGAAAGTTAAAGGGGTTTTATATCCGTATATGACCCAATACAGCCACCCCGTAGTTTTATGCATATTTCAAAAATTTGTATTTTGAATATTTGTATTCTATTTCCTTTTCTTTTTTATAGGGATGTATTAGATTGTGGTTTCCAGGTTTCCATTCGTTCCGTTCCTAAGTCTAAATTGTATTTCAGGAAAGACTTGTGCTTCCATTCTCACGCATTACGCCTTTCGGCTGGCTTCCTAGCCCCATCTGATATTTTTTTTTATTGATCCTTGCCAGGAATCGATATATAGTTGTCCTTTCCATGCATGTAAGAAAATCGTGGTGCTTTTTGTTGTATTGATGTTCGTACCCCATTTGTGTAGTCCTTCGAACTGGCTATGCGGAAGAAATTTTCCTTTTCTAATTTGAAGAAACATTAAATAAAAGTAAAATTATTTTCGATATTGGTCAAATTTTGTTCGTTACGAGAGCTAAGTGAGAACTTTTATAATGTGTTGCTTGTTTGTCGATTTCAACTCTGGAATGATTTCTTTGACAAAAACCTCGGGTTTTATATTTTTTTTCTAAATCATATATACGGTGAACATGCTCATATTTGAAATCACGCAACACAAAAAAAGCCCACCAAATTAGCACAAAAATGGTTTGATTTTATTTATATACTTGTTTAAAAGATAAGACAAAAATTGGGCTTTTTTTTAATTCTAATTTAAACAACCTTTACCTGCCCCCAGAAAGTCTTAAATTGACCTTAGTGATCTCCGTGTTTTGTTTGTTTTACCCTGTTCTCTTAGGACTAAAGTTGCTAAACAATTTTCATTTTTCTTGTGAAGCCATCAGTTTATTGTAATCATTTGCAAATCAGCAGTACTACACTTTTATCTTATGCATATTACGTATAAACAAGGGACCATTTGTGGCCCAGTGGTCTGAAGCGCTCGCCTTTACCATTCGGTGTTTGAAAAAGATTGCCAGTGGCGTTTCGCGCACCTGTGGTTCTTACTAGGATTTTTCTGGGTTCTTCCTCCACTAGTATAATTACCGCCACCCATGTATAGCCTATCATGTGATGAAAGATGGCGTAAACCCACAACAATAACAATGTACAAAAACCCTTCTGTAAAGACTTTTCATCTTGTGACTTTATGTCCTACATATAGGTGTATTTGTGACTATGTCCTACATATAGGTGTATTTGTTAGGTGTATTTGTGACTATGTCCTACATATAGGTGTAGTTGTGACTATGTCCCACATATAGATGTAGTTGTGACTATGTCCTACATATAGGTGTAGTTGTGACTATGCCCTACATATAGGTGTAGTTGTGACTATGTCCTACATATAGGTGTAGTTGTGAATATGTCCTACATATATGTGTAGTTGTTACTATGTCCTACATATATGTGTAGTTGTTACTATGTCCTAAATATAGGTGTAGTTGTGACTATGTCCTTAGTGCATTTGTGACATTTTGTCTTATGGACCTTGGAGAATTAGAAAATTTAAAGTGTGACATTTTATCCTGACTTTTGTCCACATGTTCACCATTGCCACGATACTTTCAAATTGTGACTTTTTGTCCGTTAACCATCAAGTACTACTAAATATAGGAAAGACTATAGTACAGTTTTAAGAACTCCATACAGACAGTGGTACAGTAATCATAACCTGCAATCCATAACTTATAATATTGGTTTAGTCCCAACGATCATACAGTTAGCAGTTGTACGTTTATCTACCCTTATTAGTCATCACACCATGTATTTTTGTGATATGACTTCCAACGAGCACGGCAGAAACTATACATGGTAATTAATTCTACTTTTTATTACATCACTGTTAGTTACAAATGGGTATATATACCACTAGAACAAGCAATGGATTTTTGGGGGTTTAAAAAACTCACCAAAAATTGACACAGTTGGAAAGATCATGACTTTTTTCGTTCTAATTAACTCACATGAGCATGTAATTGTAAAGTTGGTCATCTGTAACCGATAATATGAATAGGTTAGCACTATGGCGTTAAGACACCTGTATATTTTCTCATTTACATTTAATGTATCAAAATTGTTTTGAAATATTTTCGACTTTCATTTTCTGGTTAACGTTTGAAAACTCAATAAAACAAATTTAAATTGCTTGTTGAAGTGGCATTCGAATAAATAGTTTAACCTGTTTGTAAGTAACAACACTGTAGTTTAGGTACCCAATTAGTTAAAAGTAATTACAATACTGTAGTTAAGTACTCCAATCAGTTAAAATAATTACAATACTGTAGTTAAGTACACCAATCAGTTAAACATAATTACAATACTGTAATTTAGCTACTCCAGTAAGTTAAAAGCGATTACAATACTGTAATTTAGGTACTCCAATCAGCTGAAAGTAATTACAATATGTACTCCAGTCAGTTAAAAGTAATTACAATACTGTACTTTAGGTACTCCAATCAGTTAAAAGTACTTACAACTCATAGCTTGTGCTGTGCGTATTGGAAGCCACATGGCCAAATTAGAGAGCGTAATGAACAAGGGCGCATAGACCTTGAAGCGATGTCAGATGTAAGAATATGTACTGAGCAGTGCAAGGTCAAACGGTAATTATATGTATGCAAGCTGATGTTTATCCAATATTGAAGTGGAGAAGACGATTATTCACTGAAACTAAAGATGGAAATAACAGAAACTTGTCAAACATAATTTGAACTATAATCATCAGTTATGGGGTGTGGACGATTACAATTCAGTTTGGGATAGGTATTGTTCGACAAAGTTTGCGCTTATTAAATAAAAATAATAACCATGTATCTTTTGATCTAAAATAGCAGACAAAACGGGATCTCCTTCTTCGACTTACTTGCGAGCAAAAATATTTTTTTTTCTGAAGATGTACTCTTGGCTGAAGATCCAATAGAAATGTTAATCTGAAGATGTAGTCATGGCTGACTGTCCAATAGAAATAATCCAATAGAAATAATAATCTGAAGATGTAGTCATGGCTGACTACCCAATAGAAATGTTAATATGAAGATGTAGTCATGGCTGACTATCCTATAGAAGTGTTAATCTGAAGATGTAGTCATGGCTGATTACCCAATAGAAATGTTAATCTGAAGATGTAGTCATGGCTGACTACCCAATAGAAATGTTAATCTGAAGATGTAGTATTGGCTGATTACCCAATAGAAATGTTAATCTGAAGATGTAGTCATGGCTGACTACCCAATAGAAATGTTAATCTGAAGATGTAGTATTGGCTGATTACCCAATAGAAATGTTAATCTGAAGATGTAGTCATGGCTGACTACCCAATAGAAATGTTAATCTGAAGATGTAGTATTGGCTGACTACCCAATAGAAATGTTAATCTGAAGATGTAGTATTGGCTGATTACCCAATAAAAATGTTAATCTGAAGATGTAGTCATGGCTGATTACCCAGTAGAAATGTAAATCTGAAGATGTAGTCATGGCTGACTGCCCAAGAGAAATGTTAATCTGAAGATGTAGTCATGGCTGACTATCCAATAGAAATAATAATCGGAAGAAGTAGTCATGGCTGAATATCCAACATAAATGTTAATATGAAGATGTAGTCATGGCTGACTATCCTATAAAAGTGTTAATCTGAAGATGTAGTATTGGCTGATTACCCAGTAGAAATGTTAATATGAAGATGTAGTCATGGCTGACTATCCTATAGAAGTGTTAATCTAAAGCTGTAGTCATGGCTGATTACCCAACAGAAATGTTAATCTGAAGATGTAGTCATGGCTGACTACCCAATATAAATGTTAATCTGAAGATGTAGTATTGGCTGACTACCCAATAGAAATGTTAATCTGAAGATGTAGTCATGGCTGATTACCCAATAGAAATGTTAATCTGAAGATGTAGTCATGGCTGACTACCCAATATAAATGTTAATCTGAAGATGTAGTATTGGCTGATTACCCAATAGAAATGTTAATCTGAAGATGTAGTCATGGCTGACTACCCAATAGAAATGTTAATCTGAAGATGTAGTCATGGCTGACTACCCAATAGAAATGTTAATCTGAAGATGTAGTATTGGCTGATTACTCAATAGAAATGTTAATCTGAAGATGTAGTCATGGCTGATTACCCAGTAGAAATGTTAATCTAAAGATGTAGTCATGGCTGGCTACCCAATAGAAATGTTAATCTCAACAGATTTTAATCTGGTAAACTCATACGATATTTGAGATAGAAAATGGGATGGGTAACCATATGTTGATCGATGTTGTCTTGTTCTATTTATAACATAAACCTAATGCATAATGAAGGGAATCGATAATTTTGAAAATAAATGATAAATTTCACAGATCACATGACATAATTTGTTATCTCTCCACCCCCACTCCCTCGACCCGGCGAAAAACAGGTGGTTGCGTTATGGCTACATCACTCCGGAGTTAGTCATAATGCGAAAACAGTAACACCACTAGTATCCATACAATCACCTGGACATCAATGACGTCACATATATTCCCAATGTAGCTATACTCTTTTGGTGTAGGTTTCAGGTTCTTGAATGTCTACCCGCCAGTGTAAGTTGACACAAAAATATGGACTGACGGGCTAAAGCAGTGGCGTATTCTAATAAACAATTCCAGTACATAGCTGATTGTTAAAGACAAATTTCGAAATTTCGAGCACTATTGGTGTTACTGTTGTGGTAAATGGCGCCCGAGGCGACGATGAAGGCCTAAAGGTGTTTTGGCGCCCCAAAGCCTCTGGTGACAACAACCACGTCCGCACCCCACCCCACCCCTAGTTAGAACGCTACTGGACTGATGGATATCGAGCTTTCCGGTTCTAAGCAGCGTGGGACGACCAATGCACTCACAGCTACCCACCATATAAGTAGACACCCATACATAGTTTGCAACTCAAGATAATCCCAAATATATATTGTATTGGCTAACTGATCACGAGAGCATCGTTAATAGTTCCCGAATGACGTCATCAGCAGCCATATTTGTGGCATGCTGGCAGATTTACCATTGTGATTATATGGTGTTTGGAAGTTGAAGTAAATTTATTGAATCTCAAGATACTGTTAAAAAACATACATAAACAGAACGCAACTCAGGCTTTCTGTTAGTATCTATATTTGTAATTTTAAATTTGATTTTACTTCAGTGTGCCTTGTTCCAAATGGACAATGGTGGTGGTCGCATATAAGAGAAACTGCCAGGTTACCCATCGTCCAGTTAAAATGGGCAGAATATCGTCTGCTTGCGACCTTATAGGGAAGCATTTATACCTTATTTAGGTAGGGTTGTTTCCTCTGTCCAGGTAGAAACGCACCCTGAACAGTCAATATCCAATAATGACCCTACCACCACTCCATCCTCACAAAGTGATCACGTTTATTTGTCAAACCATGCATATAATTTAAATGTCTGGTCATTTAGATGCTGAAGACGATAAGGCGGTGATTATCTCCCAGTTTTACCCCCACGTTACTCTAAAATGTCCACCCATTTGTAATAAAGGACGTTCTGTATATTAACATTTACCACGTGCTTGCCAGAATTGAGAACTGAATAATCACATGCTAGTAATGATTGTTGATGAAACGTAATTACCCTCTGTATTCGTGTACAAGTCGAGCCCAACGGCAAACGTCGTAGACTCTGATTTGTCGTAGCATAATGTACCTACAGGTCATGATCAATGTTGCTTGTAGTACTGACTACTCCGAATAAAATGCACAGACCTAGCTCTGTTAGCGCATTATATGACGTCAAGTCTGGGTTTTATCAGTTTGCAGTTGAGATGGACTTATAAGCGAGCACATGCGGCAACATACTAGAGATAGCTGAGTGTGTGTGTGTGATTTGGATTTTTAACGTATCTTTAACAATTTTTCAGCCATATCGCTACGATGTCTGCGGCGTAGCAGTTTACAGTGATGTCTAGCACTGGGACATCATACCGCAGACATGTAGCATGATGTCCCACCCATTCACATTATCCTGACACCAGGCCGACCAGTCCTAACACTGACTTCTTAATGATGGGAGCCAAGCTTTGGTATGACTCGGCCGGGGATCGAACCCACGACCTCCCGCATCCGAGGCGGATGCTTTAACCACTAGGTCACTGGAAGCAGTTACTTTAGCTGAGATACAATGTAAGTTTGAATATCAGTCTCTAACACAAGCAGGAATAACATTTTGGGAAATCTATCAGTGTTATCTGCACTATCGCATTTCAAAATTACATCAACAAATTTTAGCGAATATACAAATGAGTATGCATATGAATATGCAAATGAAGCATGTGGAGATAAAGATATCATACTGTAGGTCATTTGGTTCCCTTAACATTAATTACAATTTCAAAATTTTGGGCAGGTCAATTGGTCCCCTTGCCATTAATTACAATTTCGAAATTGGGGCCCCGAGTGGCCGAGTGGTCTAAAGCGCTCTCCGTTACGGATCACTGCCATCTCACCTCTGTCTGCGTGGATTCGAGTCTCGGATTCGGCCAATGTGGGTATGTGAGAAAGCTTGCCAGTAGCTTCTCGTGGGTCGGTGGTTCTTTCCGGGGTTTTCCCGGGTTCTTAATCCACCATTAATACTGGCCGCCATGTATCGTGTGCTGAAAAATGGCGTTAAACCCTACAACAACAACAACAACAATTTCGAAATTTGGGGCAGGTCAGTTGGTCCCCTTGCCATTACTTACAATGTCAAAATTTGGGTCATGTCAATTGGTCCCCTTACCGTAGCTTATACTTTCGAAATTTGGCTTTAACAATCAGATGTGGATATAGTCTCCTTTACTGGAAATGATTACCAGAGGACAATTTTGGCCAATTTTAGGATACAGGTAAGATGAAGTGGTTTACAGTCAAAACGTATCCACGTCGTACCCAAGTCAAAACGTACCCAGACCGAAACGTACCCAAGTCAAAACGTACCCAAATCAAAGTGTACCCAAATTAAAATACGATCCAAAACTTGCTTTAAATAATGACATCATTATGCTGTATTGTATTTCACGTGACAGTCACTGACCGGCCTGGTGAGCAATGGAGATTGGCAGATGCAATGGAACTATTTTATCTTACGATCTTGCTCCAGCGCACATAAAAAATACGTCTTTAGGTTAAACATTATCGTTTGAATATATTTATGTTGTGTTTTTCCATGGAGAAAATTCCACCAACTCATCTGAACCATGCTTGATGATTGCTTCATGTGTTTTAACCAGTACTCAAATGCACACCTTTCATACAATTATTAACGTCAGTTTTGAACATTAATTCCATTTTCTATTTCGCAATAGAAACAGGTATGTATACATCTGACGACTAAACACTTCTTTTGACTTTTTAATATTAACATTGAAGAACACACAAAAAATTCACTGCCTCTTTATTTGCGTTGCGTTCCATTTTTCCAATTCGTATTTCGTTTTATTTCCATTGCTTTCCATTTTTCCATTGCGTATTTCAGTCATACCAGCTGAATTACCAGTAATACTTCTTATCGTTCCTTTTAAGGAGTAATATAAAATATGTAGCTGCATTAAAATCCATGTATTCCTACAAATATTTAGACTTATCAGATCGGTTGAACATGTAAAATTAAACACCTGCAATCCACCTAAATCCAATGTAACGTTCGGCAGAGATGCTAATTGTCTTTTTTATTTATTTTTACAAAAGCTCACTGGCCAACAATTTTCTTGTATTATGTGCTGTTGCACTTTAAAAAGCCATATGAAATGCAATTTTAGTACAAGTCACGTGGGTCATGTATGCGCATTTACTCGTCTAACTTAATTATGAATTGTTCTTTTAAAACGTAACACTAATTTTCTTTAACGAATGTCTATTCAATGCTGATTATTGAATGCGCTGCACCTTAATTGTCACCAAGAAACTTCCAAACAAAAATTTTCTATCGCTATGAACTTTTACAATGGTGTGATGTACTAAACTTGGATCAAAATAATAGCGCGTCGAGTGGAATCGTCACGATCGAGGGTAGTACGAATTTGTTTTTCTATATGCGTAGTTTTCATTGTGACATCACAGCGAGCTACACTGAATTCAGATTGTACTGGATCACACCTTTAAGTTCATTTTGTCCAAAAATGTGTACGTACTTTATCATTGATTTTGCCTTATGTACCTCTCCTAGTGTCTAAATAATGACCTTCCAAAAGAATATGGCTGTATACAAATCCAAATCAAATGAATACTTGCCACTTAAAGGTATGTATAATCAAATTCTAAAAAATGACACCCATTACTGAAATAATCAGTGTTGAATACTTACACAACCGGTGTGACATGTACTATATATAGTACACGATATATCGCTTACTGACAAGTGAACTAGAAATATGTGCTGACTCACATGAAAAAAAAAATCACATAAATCCAGTTTAATTTATGGTGTTTCTGTTCTCGGTATTTTGGGCATTGTTTTATTAGCATGAGCAGTTAGTTGTAACAGTAACCAGTCTAACTCATAACGTAAGATGGTTCCATTGCGTCTGCCGATTTCTATTGCTCAGGCCGGACACTGTCATAGGAAACACAAGACGCTAAATTTATATTATTATTTAAAGCGAGCGTGGGTAATGTTTTAATTATGGTATCTTTTGATTTGGGTGCGTTTTGACTTGGGTACGTTTCGGTTTGGGTACGTTTTGACCTGTTCCCGGATGAAGTAACTAGTCATATACTCAGTTTGAAGGAAGGAAGAACACAAGGATGTATAGACATATTAGGATATAATTTTTGTCCTAATAGACACATACATGTTTTAATCAAGGAATGTGATAAATTAGTCTTTGAATTTATTTATATTTGAAAGTCTAAAAATATATTTTTTTCTGTTATTTATGAAATTCGGTTGTATTATCAATTCTTAAACCGAATTATATAGACAATCTTCATCTTATTCATAGACGGCTTATATTCGTTACAAATTAATATTAATTGAAGGAATATCACTAGCGACATCACCACACACGACAAATAGAACCACCAAGACGATTATTCATTCTTTGATTGATTGATTGATTGATTCATTCATTCATTCATTCATTCATTCATTCATTCATTCACTCACTCACTCACTCACTCATTCATTCATTCATTCATTCATTCATTCATTCATTCATTCATTCATTCATTCATTCATTCACAACAGTTTCTAATATTATGCTATCTTATTTCTACCAGTATATTTCCAGTGTGCAAGGAAGGTCAATGTCACCCTGATGCACCATTTTATACCATTGTGCGATACCTTATTCATTATAATGTAACACCTTTCTCACCATAGTGCAATACTTTGTTCACTATAGTGCACTACCTTACTCACTTTAGTGCACTACCTTATTCACTTTAGTACACTACCGTGTTCACTATAGAACACTACCTTGTTCACTATAGAATACTACCTTGTTTACTATAGAACACTACCTTGTTCACCATAGTGTACAAACTTGTTTACGTTAGTGAACAAACTTGTTCACCTTACTGAAACAAACTTGTTCAATGAAGTGCACTACCTTGCAGTGGCGTCGCTAGAGGGGTGCGGCGGGTGCGGACCGCACCGGGTGACACCATCTCAGAGGGGTGACACCAAAATGAAAAATTGCAAATTTTACAGAGCACACACTGCTCGGTCTAGTCGGATTTCATAAGCGGATAACCGATCATAGTTAAATACATGACTAGCAGGCACAGCAGTGGCGTCGCTAGGGGGATGCGGGGGTGCGGACTGCACCGGATGACACCATCAGAGGGGGTGACACCAAAATGACATTACTAAGGATTCTGTATGGTCTGTTACGGAAGGAGGACCATGGGGGTGACACCATGAGCTACCGCACTGGGTGACACCAACCCGAGTGATGCCACTGCTACCTTGTTCACTCAAACACACGTCTTGTAATTGATAAAATATTACCTTTTGCACTCTTGGCACATGCTTTTACTTTAAATGTAGTTCACAAGAAGTATATTTTGTGGAAGGTGACCTGAAAGCCCTTATTGGTCAGTCTGTTGTGTATTTAATAATAAGCTAACCTGCGTTATAGCCAGTAGACATTGGCAGGTGATCAGTAAGGTGTACAGCTTCACCTGTCTATCACTGTGATATGTAGCTCCAATGACTCACATGCAATCAAATCGCAATCAAAACAAGTTTTCGCGACCACAGCCAATCGTTTAGTGATGCGTTGGCCTTTATTTATTTTCTATTAAGGAGAAAAGCAGATCGAAAAACTGTTATATTATCTTGACAGACATCGTCACAAGCCAAGGGCGACAATCTGCTATTCTCCAGTATGAACTATGGCCGTCTGTGTAGAAATGTTCTCATCTTTCCTGCGTATACATAAACAAATTGCCATCAAGAACACAATGTAACAACCTCCAACAAACCAGTGAGAAACTTTGAAAGGCTCATTCAAGCAGAGCGAAAAGGACATGTTTGGTCACAATGGCGAGAAAAATGCACTCGCGCTTGCTGAGACTGGTTAAGCAGGTTTATCTATCTTCATGAGAAACTAGAAGATGAAAGCTCCGCAAAAGCGACACCAGTAATAAAGTAGGGTAGCGGATTATCACCCCTGGCTTACTAAAAAGCCCGTCAGGATACAAAGAGACATTACTTTGGATATATCTACCTGCTATATTACTAGGAACAATGTCATTGTGATATACCTACCCGCTACACTATAGGAAAATGGTATTAATAAAGATATTATTAGCTGGTAAACTCCAGGAAAGTATTGTTTAATTATAATGATACACACACAAATGCATGATTCATTCACTTGCACATACTGTTATCAGACCTGGAAAGGTGCTTTAATTGGAATGTAGTCTTTTTTTTTCTTCTGAAAATGCATTTGCTTTTTAGCAATAATGCTTAAGTTTGTCATTAGGAAATCGCTTCATTTCGGGGACGGTCTCAAAGAAACTTCATTTCGGGGCCAGACTCAAAGAAATTATTTACTGCACGGTCCATTCAATGTCAGAATAAGTAATATAATAACATTAAAGATAAATACTCTGTGGGTATTATATAATATATTAGTAGACGAGGATAGAGACACAAAGTTGATTAATTTGTATTGCGTGTCATTAACAATAATAATAATAATAATAATAGATTCCTAAGCGTTTTCGCTATAGGCCGGACCCCTCCCCCCTCAAAAAAAAAATACAGAAAAAAAAGAAAACCAACATAAAATGTATTTGGGGAAAATAAAATGGAACTGTGTATTACGTCATACAAGCATGGATGCGCTGACACGGAACAAGGTCGATTGATTATGTCAGTTTCGTCGGATTTTAGGTATTGATATGTTAGTCTAAGGCATTGGTTGTTTTATCACGAAATAACAGAAAGACCAAAGGAGATGCTGTTTCATACTTAAAGCACAATAAATATATTGAATGTCTGTTACAAATCAACATCAGTCTCCGCCTATCTATCAAAGATATTGAGTACAGTAATAAATCCTTGAATGGTCTTTCAGAGATCAATTAGCGACTTCAGAAAACCTTTTGATCTTCCCAAAACCAAAGTATGAATTCTTTATAGGCGCAGTTGTGAAACACTCTGCACAAAACAATGCACTAAACCATTCCTTTTTAAATTTGGCATTTTTGTCGATATGATGATAAATTACACACGATATTAATCAGTAAGACGATGTGAAACAATTCACCATAACCCCAAACGTGAAGCTGTAGAAATATCCTCATATAGTGCCAATGTTGATGCTCTATTTAGATCAATATTTTGACGATATATCGGTAAATTGTACGGGATCCTCTCCCCCTCCCCGTCCCAAGAAGAAAAAAAAAAGAAGAAAAGTTCATGCCCATAAAAGAAAATGATCATAACAACTTAACCCAGAATATACAAATCCCGAAACTTAATCAAAACAGATCCACAGTTAACCATTCTAAACGGTCGGTGGGTGCGAATATTTACGTTTTGGCATCCTTTTATCTTCCTATAGTAGTAAGCTCCCCAACACGATATGTGTGACTAAGGGATGAAAGCGTTCAGCCAGTCATTGTAATTTGTCCGAAAATTGTCCAATTTCATATTCAATGGCAGAAAAGGCATAGAGAAAAAGAAAATTGTCTAGTAAATGAAACTTCAAATTTGGCTGGAAAAATAAGCAATCCACGAAACCAGTACTGAGCGCCAGGCAAGGCAGCTGTTAGTATCCTTTTTATAAGTCTTTGGTAGGACTCGGCCGGGGTTCGAACCCACTACGTTCCACGTTCGAGGCGGACGCTCTAACCACTAGGCCACCGGAGCGGTCTATGTTTCATACAAAACAGTGGGCCCCGAGTGGCCGAGTGGTCTAAAGCGCTCTCCGTTAAGGATCACTGCCATCTCACCTATGTCTGCGTGGGTTCGAGTCTCCGTTTGATTCAAAACGCAGACAAAATGACTGTTTGATACCCCCTGGTGACAGGTTATAAATCAATGAATGAAGTGATTAAGCTTTGTGCATTTTTTTGTACATATTTTGCCGCCTTCTGTTTTTAAAATCGTTGTGGGTGGGGTGGTACAAACCAACGGGATGGTTTGAGAATACTTTCTTTTTTGATAGTGGGACTTAAATGATTCACCATCGCAAATCCATACACCTACTCTCTCCACCAAAATATAAATCCTCCACCCCATCCCACCCCTGGACTGTTAACTCTGAACCAGAACCCGGGGGGGGGGGGGAGGGATGCAATGAAATGTTGGAAAAATTGTTGTCAACCGGTATCACTTACAGTCGTCAAACGAGTTTGAAAGCTACATAAAATAAGAGCTTACAAAAGAAAAAGGAAGCTTTTGCATAAATCTCAAAGGCCATTAGTTCAATGTAAACGACAACATCGCTTAGTAACGATACCAGGTCATGCGGGTCAGTGAGAGCTATATTATTAGCCGAGATCTGTAATTGACGTCCACGATTACATGTCATGGTGGTCTATATTTTGACCCAAATAACTCGTGTCCCAGGACCCATGTATATTTTGACCCAAACAACCCGTGTCCCAAGACCCATGTATATTTTGACCCAAATACCCCGTGTCCCAAGACCCATGTATATTTTGACCCAAATAACCCGTGTCCCAGGACCCATGTATATTTTGACCCAAATAACCCGTGTCCCAAGACCCATGTATATTTTGACCCAAATAACCCGTGTCCCAAGACCCATGTATATTTTGACCCAAATAACCCGTGTCCCAAGACCCATGTAACTTACTGTGAGAAAGAAGGTTAATTGCATAATATACCTTGAGTAATTTATGAACTGTACCAAATGAAAATGAAACTCATACAGTAATCAACAGGACTATGTATATTAAATTTTGAACCTTGCCCCCGGGGCCACTGACCAACGGGGTTGCAGATTTATCTGAAACTTCACGGCGGACGTCCGCCCAAAGGGATGTCACCTGTCCGGGTTGATAGCTGTATCGCAAACGGTGCTTATAAGTAACGTGACGGACACAAAGATGAAACAAATGCACAAAAACAATATCTTTTGATTCATGAGCAGAACAAATGCCTTATTTTACGGATCGGTCTGTAAAAAAGTAATAATAAAAAAACAGCTGTAACAATTCGAACGTTTTCTTTTGTTCTCAAATGTACAATATTCTGCGTTTTATCCTTCATTTATAATCTCAATATTTCGAAGAATAATGCACTGAGAAAATTTGGAAGGCGTAACTTTGACTGGTAACCTAACTTAAGGAATTGTATGGAATTAATCATTTGGTTGTCTCCCTATTTATTGCAAGGGAAAATGTTCGTGATATTTAAATTTTGACTTATTAAAAATGTGCATTACACAAAAGCTGGCACATAAAGGAGAAACTGAACGTAGATAGATTTTAACGTTTTCAAGAGCGATACATTTAGGAAATTAGAAACTTATAATGCGTTGATCGATTAAACCAGTAGCACATACAATCCAAGGCGCTTGCAATGGTACATTATGTGCATCTTTATATATATATATATATATATATATATATATATATATATATATATATATATATATATATATATATATATATATATATATAATATTGAAAACGTAAATAATTTAAACTACTTAGTTAATACACAATATTCTGTGTGAACATTATGGACCGTTTGGAAAAAAGATAATTCAGTAAAACAGTTTTTCTTAAAGACAACAGTCCAAACGGTTGATTGTAATATTCATAGAACGCTCCTGTCTTAATATAATATTTCTCTATTATTGATCCGGAAATGGCGTTGTCACTACAGCCAACGCAATTCATTGTTTCCTGAATGAACAACGTGCGTATTAGCAACAAGTATTTAAAAAAAATCAATCTCGCGAGGGGGATGGTCAGTGTAAAATCTGAACCGACATATTAATACATGGGATCAATAATGTAACCATGACAAACATTTTGCTGTCATAATACACTCACTGGCGATATATCAACGACGGGGGCAAAAGTTCATCTTATGACGTGTGATGAAAACACAAATAAGCCAAAACAATATGGCATCTCATCAATCCAGGAATTTGTTTGACAATTCATATAGCATCTTCATGTGCTTTAATTTGGTCTGTGACAAAATACTGATATCTTGGAATATGTTGTTAACCATGTTATGCAAATTTATAGCCAAAATTAACAGTTCCTTCTTGGTTTTTCTTTCTCCATCCATTTCCCTGTTCACTAATAAAATAATTTCGTTCGAAATATTTAATAAAAATGCCATTTACTGAAAATTAAAAATTGTTTATATATCTAGCGGATTTTATTATTGTTTTGGGTGTAACCCATTTTTAGCACACAACCGGCTATACGTGGTGGCCAGTTTAGAAAAGAACACAGGACAAGAACCTCCGACTCATGGGGAGCTACTGGCAAGCATTCTCACATACCCGCATTCACCGAGACGGAGAATCGAACCTACGCGGACAGAGGTGAGATGGCAAAGATCGGTAAAGACAATCGGTTTAGACTACTCGGCCACCCGGGGCTGAGTGGTGTTGAGTGATAGATGTATTGCTTTTAACAGTAATTCTTAGCCAAATAAATAAAAAAGACATAAGGCATGTGTTAGTTCTTCTTCCTCTCTGTCTGTCTTTCTGTCTGTCTCTGTCGCTGTCTCTTTCTCCTCCGATAAATCACGTGTTTATTTATAAGTTCCGTCAAACTGTGACTGATTAGAAAAGTACAGTTGAGCTCGTATATGTATGTTCGTTACATTGACCAAAATAAGTTTGTCACACGAAATAATGGTTACGACATTGCTCTGACCCGTTTCAAATCGCTCAAAGTTTATCATTTATGTGCCCTTCTTGATCCATGTAGTTTGGCCATATCACTTAAGGTCTGCTTGTCCTTTTTGGTCATGCATTATGTATTTTAGCCACGTGACTTGAACTAGGCTCAGCAGAAGTTATACATTGTAACTAATTTCAGCTGATATGCGTACCTAGATTGGGTAAATTACAGGGTCGTAGACACAACCTCACACATGTACATGACAGCAAATGCACAGGTATCTTCACACCTTAATGGTCATCTGTTCAAACCTCAGTGGTCAGTGATGCTATGAATGAGTAACCTGAACTTTGCATGCTCATGGGGTTATAATTCAAAGCTAAATATTAATGTTTTGGATTTGGTCATTTTTGGGATTTAAAAGTTGTGAGAACTACAATAATGCCATTGCCTGTTCTGTGGGTAGTTGATTAACTGTTTATACCTATTTGTTATTACAACAATGTAACATTGGTAGACTTATCAATCAGAATTATTTCCAATGTACATAATCTATGTTGTACTCATTTAAAGTCATGTGGCCAGAATAGAGGGTATTATGACCAAGAAAATTATCCCGGAAGCCATAATTCACAGAGTAACTTCCGGTCCCAAATTCGGATATTGCATTGGAGATTGTCATGGTGCCAACGACCCTATCCGCTAAAAACGAACCAGCCACTGAAACTTCTTTAGGTAACGGTACCGATGCACATTCTGCTTGTTATCAGAAATTTAAATCCTCGCATTTCGAAGTGGAAACATTGACAGAGAAAGAATCATGGGTAAACATGTCACTAACACAATGAATAACAATGACGAGCGAATGTGCAATCTCTGTGAAATTAATATGGTCAATGGTGTAACCCTCTTTTAGAATAAACTAACTCAAAAGCTGACTTTGAAATATCCTGACGGCAAGGCGGATAGTCAGATTACATACTCATAAAATTGCAAATTGAGACGTACTTTGCAGAATGTGACAACCAAGAGACATCCTGATGTGGAGATTGATCATAACTTTGTAGTTGCTGTGCTTGGCCTAAGTTGATGACAGCCAAACTTGTGGAGAAAAGACAAATTCAATTTGATCTTGCAACACGGACTGACCAACTTTCTAATACCGTCAAGGATAACAACAATATGTTGCAAAAGGAGATTGAAAAAATTATACATGCCTTCAACCAAGTAGTACAGGAAGCAAGAGAAAATGGAATTGGGTATCATAAAACACAGAAATTAAACTAGAAATCTCAGTCCACCCGGAGGGTGAATGTGAAAAGTAAATAGATAAAAAGAAACGGTTCCTGGAAGCCAGGTGTTATCAAATGAAAGAAAGAACAGTCAAGGAATACGCAAAAAAAGGACACGGTAGAGAAAACCAGGACAAGAAACGAGTCACTTCGTTAAAGCTTGCATCAGAGAAAGCCGTGGATATTTAGGGTGTTAGGACCCGGTATAAAATCACTAGACAGCTACTGTGGACTAAGACCTATCCCGGAAGGACAAAGATGACTCGATTGACTCTGACATGAGACAGAAGATCTCAGGACTTTCAAGGCATCTTAAATAGATCGAATCCATCAAACACATCGGATATTCAAGAAGTAGACGATCTAAACCCCAGCCTAAACTGCATCACGGAAACCGAAGTTAGCGAGCCAGAATGGTTTTGTAAAACGGACAAACATGAGTTGTCTGTGGAATCTGCTCAGAGATGTTGAAAGCTGAGGAAGAAGAAACACCCCAAATCCTCTGTGTGCTTTTCCGGCATATATAGAACACATAAGACAACACAGAAGTATAGAAAACTGGCATCATTGTCAAGCTCTTTAAGAAAGTTGACCATGGGAACTGCAGTGACTGGCAAGAGACTACAATGCTGTCTCTTACTAGCAAGGCCATCAGCAAAATCCTTCTGAAAATATTTTCAGCTGCAGTAGACAAGGGTGTCAACAAGAAACCAGCTGGTTTCAGTCAAGGAAAAGCTTTATTGACCACAGCCTGATATCTTTCACAGCAACTCCTTCTGGAAAATCCCTCGTTCATACTGATCCCCCCCCCCCCGAAGACGGCGCTGTTATGTATATTTGATTTAATTTAGATTTGATTTAATTTAATTGTTTGTTTATTAGTTTAATTTTTTATAATTCCATTACAAGATATAGTAATGTAATTTTGTTAACATTTTGATATTTTTCAGAAATTAGTTCGACCTGCCTGTTTTTTCTTAAACACATAATAATAGAACTTTATAACTTTATGCTGACCTAGTTCCTGACCTTGACTCAGAATTAATAAGTGTGGAAGTAAACAACTTCTTTTTTTCATTCTTAATGTGTGATTTAAAGAGTGAAATCGAGGCTGTCCTGGGAGTACGTGATGTAAAGCTTCTACCTTGTTCTGGGAAGTGATCAGGTGACCCTCATACGGGCATCTGGTTTGCGCAGTAGCTAGGTTTAATACGGATGTTTTGAGAAATAAGCTCAGTTGGTCTTCAAAACATTTAGATATCGAGGTGTTATTTCTGTTTTTCCCAGTTGGAGTTACATTTTAATTTTTCTTCAGACTAGTTTGATTCTAAGAGATTAATTCTTTTCCTTGGAGAATATTTAAGTGTTCTTACACAATTCTTGGGCAAAGACAATTGTTGAAATTTTTATTCGGAATTCAATCACTGGAATATTATTTTCCGTGGTACAACAAAGAACTGTAACCATATCAGTACTACACTGGTTAAAGCATACGTCATCCCCTTCCATTTTGGAATTTCGTCGGGACTCGAAATCAAATTCATTAGAACTTCTAATTTTTAATTCTTGGATTATTCTTGGATTATTTTTGGATTTGATTCTTAAAACCGTTAGTTCTTTTCCTCATCTTTGCCTTATTTTTCTAGGGAAATAAATTATTTGTTAAATTTTACAAGCTTGTTCACTTCTGTTGTTACTGTTTTTAGAGCCAAAACATGTAACAGTAGATATATTAACATTAATTTACAGATCTATCTAGTGCAAGGTTATCTGCAGCAAACTCCTTACAGACAGGTTAAACATCAATCAAGCCTGCATCCTCTCACCACTTCTTTATATTGTTACCATAATCTGGCTTATGAAAGAAACCGTAACAGAGAATAGAAGAATAATTCAGTGGACTCTTATATCATGTTTAGAAAGGCTGTGTCGATGACATCAGTCTGCTCTTACGTGGTCAGAAAAACCGGAAAGTAAAAACAATCAGAAATGCTGAGACCGAGGCTTAGATTGGAAGTGAATATGAACAAGACTGACCAAAGCTTAGACTGGAAGTAAATATGAACAAGAGAGACCAAAGCGTACACTGGAAGGGAATATGAACAAGACAGACCAAAGTGTACATTTGAAGGAAATATGAACAAGAAGACCAAAGCGTACTCTGGAATGGAATATCAACAAGCCAGACCAAAGCGTACACTGGAAGGGAATATGAACAAGACAGACCAAAGCGTACACTAAAAGTGAATATAAACAAGACAGGCCAAAGCGTACTCTGGAAGGGAATATCAACAAGACTGGCAAAAGCTTAGATAGGAAGTGAATATGAACAAGACAGACCATAGCTTAGACTGGAAGTGAATATTATGAACAAGAGACCAAAGCGTACTCTGGAAGGTAATATGATCATGACAGACCACAACGTACACTAAAATTGAATATGAACAAGACAGAACAAATCGTACACTACAATTGAATATAAATAAGATAGACCAAAGCGTACACTTGGAAGGGAATATGAACAAGACAGACTAAAGCGTACACTAAAAGTGAATATAAACAAGACAGACCAAAGCGTACACTGGAAGGGAATATGAACAAGACAGACCAAAGCGTACACTGGAAGGAAATATGAACAAGAAGACCAAAGTGTACACTGGAAGAGAATATGAACAAGACAGACCAAAGTGTACACTGGAAGGGAATATGAACAAGACAGACCAAAGCGTACACTGGAAGTGAATATGAACAAGATATACCAAAGCGTACACTGGAAGTGAATTTGAACAAGACAGAACAAAGCGTACACTGGAAGAGAATATGAACAAGGCAGACCAAATTGTACACTGGAAGGGAATATGAACAAGACAGACCAAAGCATACACTGGAAGGGAATATGAACAAGACTGACCATAGCTTAGGATTAAATGAAAGCTCCGCGTGTTGCAAAAAAAGTCGTCTCAACCTGTGTTTTTGTTTGTTTGTTGTTTTGACAGACCCTATGTCCTCTATTCTTGGCCCATTTTAGTACCTGTCTATCATTGAAAAACTCCATAGCGATGCATACTTTTCTTCTGGAAGTTTTTTTGTTTGTTTGTTTGTATGACATTTAAAGTGATGAAGATTCACCGATTAAGGACTGAAAAGTCATTGGTCAAACAAAAGTAGTATTAAAATTTATAACAGCAATTAATATTTAATTAAATTCACGTAAATGTGCCAACAGGATCCAATCCAACAAATATGAATTACAACCCAGTTAAAGGTACGTGCTATCCGAGTCAAATCAATTACATTAAATTACTGAAATAGTCGGTGTTGAACGTCTACTTGACTAGTGTGACTTACAATAGATTGACTCAAATCGGTTGCCGTATTTATTATGTGCCTGGACAATGCCCTTTACTCCAATTTTCCCGGCATAATATAACCTTTAATGTGTCGACCTGCCGTAAAACACCGGTCAGACAACTATAAAAAATGTGTTTACTCACAGAAGCTATGGAAGTTAATCTGATTACTGCGACAACAGAGGAAACATTACAGTAATGCCTATACTCCATCGGTACCGCCTTATACGGCATGATGAATGATGATATTTTAGCATTTCCGTGATCTTCCCGAAACTCGCCCACTGAGCAGTAGTGAATGTCACTACATGCGTATTTAAATAGTAATATTTTTACGATCTGGATATACGGCTGCCGGTATGCACGTTTCTCACGTTTCAGCGCGCGTGATTAAACGCTTATGCAATTACCCTCAATGTGTCGATTGATAACCACCGTAACTGCATTATGCAGTTGGGTTTGTGAGATATACGATCTTAAATATTGTGTCGCAGAATAACATTAGATAAAGGTAGAAAACAAATGACGCGCATAGAATAAGCGCCGCATAGTCTAGTGTTTTTATGGGTTCACCTATTAAACTTGATATCATGGGACCACCTCTAAAACTTGATGTCGTGGGATCACTTCTAAAACCCTAACCGGCGTAAATAAATGGATCCCTTCCAGACATGCATAATGTTAACTAGGAACACCGCAATTAAAACCTCTAAGCAGGACTGTTAAATGTATAATTGATAGTGTTAAAACAAACGTCATGAATCATACGCAAATAAAATAAAAAATTGTGTAAATATATTTGATTTTAATGATGACAATTTCAGTGTACCTCTTAAAAACTGATATAGAATCAGGCTAACTACCATCGTTTGGACAATTCAAGATGGGCCTCATCTTCTGAGAAGTTCGTTTAAATTTTCTACTGGCGTTATTAACAATATGCCTTGACACTCAGCATGCGTAGCTGTACACACTACCTTGCCATCACGCGTAACTGTACACATTACCTTGCCATCACGCGTAGCTGTACACATTACCTTGCCATCACGCGTAACTGTACACATTACCTTGCCATCACGCGTAGTTGTACACATTACCTTGCCATCACGCGTAACTGTACACATTACCTTGCCATCACGAGTAACTGTACATATCTCCATGACGCTTAACTGTAAATTTTATCTATACGCATTGCCTTTCCAGTACGCTTACTTGTATAGCATTACATATAACCGACGCTTAACTGTATGGAATAAATATAAACGACGCTTAACTATATACATTACATATAAACGACGCTAAACTGTAAACGTTACATGTCTTAGCACCTTTAACTGTATACAGGGCTCATAGATTTCTCAGTGTTAAAGTTACTTGAAATGTAATGTCTTTCATTTCCCTAACTGGAATTTTTCTTTGTTTTCTTGTTGTTGTTGTTTTGTTTGGGATTTTTTTGTGTGTGGTGGTGGGTGTCTTTCATCTTAAGATTAATTGTTTAAATAATGAGAATTTTTCCAACCTATTTCTCCCTTGTTCTATTTTTCGTATTTATGTACGTATTTGTCTGTAAATGATTAGGTCATACATTTTAAGTTTCGTAATTTTATCCAAAAGCAGAAATTGTTCTTGAACCTTGATTATGTTTTGTTTCGGTACATTACTTAGATATTTGCTATGATTTTCTTTTTCACTCTAAGTTGTTGGTGGTGGTGGAGGTGGTGCGCCTATCGCGCGCGCGCGATTGTGTCTTATAGAACCGTAAAGGAAATTTAGATATATTGTTGTCATTAAAGATCAGATGATTGTTGTCACGTGTAAGTCAACGACCTGATTTATTAACACGACGTCAACGATGACAACGCCGAAGATGAGGAAGAAGAAGGAGATGACGGAAATGAATAAGCATAGGAACGAAAATAGCTGGTATAGGAAAATTAATACGTATGGTTGCAATTCTTGTATAATAATAATAATAATAATAATAATAATTTTGTCAACAGTATCATCAGAAAAATCAGATTTAGAAAATCAATATTTTAATGTTGTCGTATTTAAGCTGATCTTTAATATTAGCGACATAAAATTTACCGACTTGCCTTACATTTATTGAATAGTTATACTTTGTCAAAATGCTCATCAGATAACGCTGGCTTTCCAGAAAGGATACGGCCACCACAAGCTTAAAACTGCAACATTCTTGCACAAACGCCTGCCCTTGATTTGCGTTAGTTTTCAATAGATTCACATAAGATAACTGACCCCACCCCACCCGAAATTCCAAGCCTTGGACCAGCAACAATGGTACTACTGTGATGCATATTTAATTTATATTATTTGCTGTCTTTTCTATATGATTATGTGTCATATACATTTGTATTTTGAACCTGACCTTGTCCAAAATCAACTTTGACAGTGAACCTGATTAGGGACATTGTTTTTGTAAGCAACATAATACATAGCTAATATATCTTTGTTAGTATAATTAAATATTCGGATAATAAACAATGGATGTAAACATGTTTGTCACAGTCTGAGTCTAGGATATTAAATTCCAACATGAAAAACCAGTTTACCTGATGTTTCACATGTTCATTACCATGATTTTAGTAATAGCCCTTATCTTCCTGACAACTTAGAATGTTCTAGAAGTGAACGTTTGACCCTCACCGTGGTTCCATTTATGTGTCTAAGTTTTTTTTTTATATAATGTTGATTGCTTGCGAAATTACTCATTTCGGCCTTAACGTCTTGAAGCATAATCAGTCTTATTGGTATGTTCAGCTTTCCATTTGATAATTCATATTATTTTTAACTGGAAATACAAAGTGCTCATCAGTTCTATTCTTGGACTGGGACGTTAATTTGTAAGTATGGTGAATTCAGAAAAGAACATTTTTAACTGTATTATTGTGATGCCTCAAAAGACCTTTTAACACACTGCCATGCTCCAGGCCGCTGGCACATTAACATATTTGACACTACAGGCATATCAACACATCAAATATTGGAACTTGTTTGGAATACCACTGGAATTCAGTTGGAACTTTATACATTTCGACGTGTGATATAATTTTTATGACTATTTGAGATTTGATTCACAATACAGTAAGTTCTTTTTTAATTATCACTTTGTATTGTAAGAAAATACATTTTTTGTTGAATGTTACAAAACTTGTTGGTTTTTGCTTTCTTCTGTTACATTGTTTAAGACCATAGAGTTGTAACACTAATTGTTAACATTTAACTCATTTCGTCTAAAGTCAACGAACAGATGGATAAATTGGACACTGAGAAAGAGGCTGACCCTGGTTTCACGCGGTCATTACAGACAGTTATGTTACTTAATACATCTCCTGCACGTCATTGGGACTCAGATGCGAAAATTCTCTGAGATCTCAAGGCTCTGTTACCTTAATTTAGGAAGGTCAATCAGAATATACTTTCCAATTACTTGATTTGTGTTGAGCGCCGTAATCTAAATCTCCATTACGTTAAATCATTTCACTATCAATATGGCATGCGAACGCGAAAATATTTTGCGTTTTCGATGCTTGAATGAACGAATTCGAAGCTCAAATACTCGATCTCGAAAGAACCAGTCGGAGAGATTTTTTTTATTCATATGATCATTTAGACATGAATCGGCATTTTCGAATCTAGATTAGGTGGTCAAAGAGAGCCAATCAGAAAAAAAGTGTTATGACATTATATGTCTTATGCTTGCGTATTCGAAGATCGATTTGATACGCGTTTTCAAGACCCGAGTAAGTGATAATGGCCTAGATAATGCCCATGTTTGTTCCTTCTGATGCGTGATAATACGATTCAATGGCTTTTCTGATTGGTTCTAATAAGATCCTGAATTCATGCGTCGAATATTCGCATTGGAGCTTCGAGAATACAAAATGTTTCACGTTATGACTCTGTTGGTCTTCCAAATAGCTCAAGTATGCGAAGTGGGAGTTTCGTTTTCGCGAAGTGGGAGTTTCGTTTTCGCGAAGTGGAGAACTTGACTGCGTGTAACGGAGCTTTATTGCGTGACCTACAGTGGCATGTCGTCGCCTAATATGTTCTGACTGACTCCTCTGGAATTCACATAATCAATCCTCGTCAAGGCTGTGATAATTCGACATATGTGGAAATCAGTTTGATAGTGTTAACACAGCGAAACAAGCAAAACGTTTCTGTCGGGGAGTTGTTAATTTTGTTTGAATGTTATTTTATCACAAAAAACCATTTACATAATGTAAAAAAATTTATCTATCTTGTTACACCCTTGTTTCGGTATCATTGTCAATTTTAAATTATAAGCTATGAACAAAAGTTGTAGCGTTTTTCCTTGTTTTGTTTCAACGTTTCTTTTGGACTCTGTACCACTGATGCTGGATTATATATCAATGATGCAGTGCTGGATAGATAATAATATTTTATGTAAAGGTAAATTAGGACATACAGTGACTAATTCAAAATATAATGGCGAAATACTGATACGACACTTTTCAAAGCATCACGCCTTGTATTTATATCTTTAGTGTTTAGTGACATTGGGTGAAAAACAGGAAACACGGATAACTATAAATTGACAGCAAGGAATGTATGTATGTATGTATGCATGCATGCATGTATGTGCGTGCGTGCGTATGTATGTATGTATGTATGTGTGTATGTATGTGACTGGGAAACAATTTCAGACAAGGTTCATCGGATTGCAAAGTGCCTTAGAAAGTAAAGGCCTTAAAATCAATGCTACCAAAATAGAAACCATGGTATACTCAAAGACTGAGGAACCCTTGATAATCACTGGCAGTAAAGGAAACATACTGAAGCAAGTGGAGGCCTTCAAGTATCAAGTAGTAAAAGTTAATGGAGGGTGCGAGGATGGTATCAAGCAGAGGATCAAGACAGCCTGGTACACGTGGAAAGACTTATCAGGTTGTTGTTGTTGTTGACAGAGGTGAGATGACAGTGATCCGTAACGGACTTATCAGGTGTAGTCTGTGATCAGAAGATGTCAGTCGGAGTTAAAGTACACAAAGCAATGACAAGACCAGAGTTGACACATGGAGCAGAAACACGGTCACTAACGAGGAAAGAAAAATATCTCCTAGAGCAGGGTTCTCAAACACACGGCTTGCCAAGCCGTATCCTGTGGCCCACAAAATGATTGGCGTTGCAAGTCGTCATGAGCGATAACAAAGGTGGTGCGGCCCTTGGGCCATCGAAAATGCCATCATACAGCCCTCAAGGTGGTTTCAGTTTGAGATCCGTGTCCAAGAGAGAACAGAAATGAAAATGCTACGTTGGATACTTGGGATCTCACGTAAAGAGAGGAAAATAAATGAAGACATTTGAATAGTTAGAGTAGCTTGTATCACAAGGATGAAGAAGCCAGACAACGGTGGTATGGACACGTGGAACGGAGGGAGGAAAACAGCTGCATCAGAATAATCATGAACGCTGAAGTGTGTGGAAAACGGAGTGGAGGACGGAAGAAGAAAATATGAAGAACTTCGGACTCGCAGAGCTGAATGGTGAAGTAGAAACCATGTGGTTGATCCCTTTTTAGAGAGGGGTTAATAGCTAGTTGTTTTTGTTGTAGGGATAAACGCCATTTGTCAGCACACGATAGGCTATACATGGCGGCCAGTATAAATGGTGGAGGAAGAACCCGGGAAAACCCCTGAAAGAACCACCGACCCACGAGAAGCTACTGCCAAGCGTTCTCACATACCCACATTGGCTGAATCCGAGACTCGAACCCACGCAGACAGAGGTGAGATGGCAGTGATCCGGAACGGTGAGCGCTTTAGACCACTCAGCCACTCGGGCCCCGTTAATAGCTAGAAGGGTATATATATATATATATATATATATATATATATATATATATATATATATATATATATATATATATATATATATATATGTATGTGTGTGTGTGTGTGTGTGTGTGTTGTTTGAGATTATCTGCTATATAACATTCCCAACGCCTTTTTAAATCAAATTTTAAAAAAATCGAAACAAATTAAAGCCAACAAATGCAAATAAAGAAACAAAGAAAACTACAAAATGCTAAGCAGGAGAAATTTTAGGTCATAATTTTTTTTCTTCACAAAAGTGACCCCATGAAATCGGAACGTATGCAGTGTGCGTTCAGGTTGCTGCTTTATTCCATTCACGGGGTCGGCCAACGGTCAGTAAATATCACAAGGTCAATCATGAAGTGGAGGAAAGCCCAACACATACACCTGGTTGAATTGACAGCATTTAGAATTACATTTTTGAAATAGTGCTAGTGGTTGTGTAAATCCAAGAGATTATGTTTGTCTTCCAGTCATCCTACTCTATCCGATAATCCGTATCATAATGACCCGCCATTTTACATTTAAAACAATGTTTACAATCTTACTTTTGACAGTTGTGCCGACAAAGATCAATAGAAACAAAACATTTACACCTACATATTCTCATATATCTACCTGCTGATAACATTCTATTAAGTCTCGTAGCTTTAGCTAGAAGTACAAATGCAAGTGAAGTAGTAAAATTAATGTAAACACTTACAGTATAAAATTAAAATCATTATTAAGAAAACGGAAGGTAGCCAGTAATAACTGTAATGAATACACACATTGTAACTAAGGGGACATAACCGATTGCATCTCATTTTCTGTGAAATTTAAGAATATAGGTCAACCCCTACAAACTGACATTTTGAATTTGTTCCAAAGACGTTGTGTCTCTAGAGGTTTAACCACACACACACATACACATGTATGCACGCACAAACGCACGCATGCATAAAACATACATACATACATACATACACGGACGCACGCAGGCACACACGCACACAAACACATACGTACGTACGTAAGTGCATGTGTGCGTGCAAGCTGGCAGATCACATGTTTATTATTTTATAAATGTATAGAAAGGCGAGCTCTAAAAGGAGATGTTCGTAAACATGGAGTAATTTAATACAGCAACTGGACGGAGGATTGTTTTAAAATACATTCGTTGTGTGCTTTAAATTCCTATTTGTTACCACCCATTAAGTAATGTGAAGATAATCATTTCTTGCTTTATTAATTTATTATTAAGTCATCCGGTCATGCAACAGAAGAGCTTAAGGGCTTGCCTGTGGTCAATCCGTTAGGACAGGTCATTTATTTGAGTTCTCATAAACTCCTTCGGGAATTACCTTGAACTTTTACACCCAGATCCAGCCCATGGACTAGGTGTTATGCAATGAAAGTTGCTGCTCAGACATCCAATATGGCAACCACAACGGCCATCTTGGAAATTATGTTATCACAGGTCCTCTTTAATGGCAGCCATCTTACAAAATCTCTGTCTGTCTGTCTCTCTCTCTCTCTCTCTCTCTCTCTCTCTCTCTCTCTCTCTATATATATATATATATATATATATATATATATATATATATGCAGTGGCGTCGCTAGGGGGGTGTGGACCGCACCGGGTGACACCATCTCAGAGGGGTGACACCAAAATGAAAAATTGCAAATTTTACAGAACACACACTGCTCGGTCTAGTCGGATTTCATAAGCGGATAACCGATCATAGTTAAATACATGACTAGTAGGCACAGCAGTGGCGTCGCTAGGGGGATGCGGGTGGTGCGGACTGCACCGGGTGACACCATCAGAGGGGGTGACACCAAAATGACATTACTAAGGATGGTCTGTTACGGAAGGAGGACCATGGGGGTGACACCATGAGCTACCGCACTGGGTGACACCAACCCGAGTGACGCCACTGTATATATATGTGTGTGTGTGTGTGTGTGAAAGGCTTAAATTGGCTGGAAACGAGAATTAGTATATAGTTAACACCAAAAGCTAGATTCTCATCTATTGAACCAACACTAATTAAAGCATGTCTTGGAAACGATAATGATTTTATGATAATTCATCTATTTACACACCTGACTCGTTTGACAACATGGTTCTTCTATCCGTGCAATTATTTACCAGATAGCAGGTATGTACCTGTCTCTTGTAATTACCATGTAAACAAAATACAATAAACACCACTCTTAGCGAAGTTAAAGAAATGAGAGTGACGCATCATATGTGATGACTGAAGTTTTCTTTTACCAGACATACCTGCATCAGAAATGTTGTTAGTAGTTATGTCGTTAAGAATCACTAGTATCAGCAAGTCAATTTAAACTTGGCGACATGCATCAAACCAAGTATTGATACGTGAAAGAATTAGTACCGTATGCACTCGCTTTAGGACGAGTCCAACTGCAAACTGCACATACTGCATCTGCCGTTGCATTATGTTAGAGTTAATCAGTAGAACAAATAACATAAACTGTTGTGTTGTTTGAAGTTTTACTCGATTTATAAGCAATGATATCGGTAAGTCTGACTAAACCAGTTTAATTTACCAACATAACGATTAGGGAGGAACCTACTCACACACACCTTGTGATAGTCATGTATACTTCAATAGATAATGATAAGCGGCAACTTATAACAAAATAAAACAGCTACCGTATTTATCCATATAATAAATAACTACGTTATTTATTCCCTGTTGGTAGTCAAAGCTGGCTTCAAATAAGCATAATTCTCGTTGTTACGCCTGAGCAATAAATGCGAGACTGGCATTGAATGCAAGATAGAAGTGATAGACGTGTACAATGTTCAGTCCGAACTAATGAATGAATATATGTATGAAACTACTTGTATTTGTGTTGTTGTTGTTGTAGGGTTTAACGCCATTTTTCAGCACAAGATAGGCTATATATGGCGGCCAGTATAACTGGTGGAGGAAGAACCCTGGAAAACCCCAGGAAGTACCACCGACCCACGAGAAGCTACTGGCAAGTTTTCTCACTTGCTTTTATGTATGTATGTATGTATGTATGTATGTATGTATGTATGTATGTGTACTGTGTAATAGAATGATACGATAATTATATACACTCAGTAAAGATGCTGATGTATTTACTGTGTAATGGAAACAGGTAGTATATACTGACCAAATAAAAGTGCCGATATACGTACTGTGTAACAGAAACATGCAGTACAGATAAACACCAAATAAAAGTGCTGATATACGTACTGTGTAACAGAAACATGCCGTACAGATAAACACCAAATAAAAGTGCTGATATACGTACTGTGTAACAGAAACATGCCGTACAGATAAACACCAAATAAAAGTAAAGATATACGTACTGTGTAACAGAAACATGCCGTATAGATAAACACCAAATAAAGGTGCTGACATACGTACTGTGTAACAGAAATATGCAGTACAGATAAACACCAAATAAAAGTACTGATATACGTACTGTGTAGCAGAAACATGCAGTACAGATAAACACCATATAAAGGTGCTGATATACGTACTGTGTAACAGAAACATGCAGTACAGATAAACACCAAATAAAGGTGCTGATATACGTACTGTGTAACAGAAACATGCAGTGCAGATAAACACCAAATAAAAGTGCTGATATACGTACTGTGTAACAGAAACATGCAGTACAGATAAACACCAAATAAAAGTGCTGATATACGTACTGTGTAACAGAAACATGCAGTACAGATAAACACCAAATAAAAGTGCTGATATACGTACTGTGTAACAGAAACATACAGTACAGATAAACACAAGATAAAGGTGCTAATACATGTAACGGTTCAATATAGCAGAATGTAAAATGTCAACAACATAAACCTATACAAAACTGAAGAGCTTGCAAAAGCCAAACCTGAGCCAGTTCCATGTGTTGGGGAAGTACACTTGTCATGGAACTCTCTTGTTTCCTGAACCATTGTTGTTTCCGTAGGCAGTTCCATTTGTTTCCAACAACGTTCTTTGCAGCACAATGTTATGGTGGCAGTGTTTGAAAAAGTAGCGACCTCTGTCATTGTGTGTATGATAAAGTACATAGTCGTTTAGTTTGCTCTGAGTTGCTTTGACTCTTTCATTCAGCGTAGTTGTTTATTTTGTCCAGAATTTTGTTGACTCACCCACTTTGTGCAAGATGAACTGGCAAGTCAAGCGGTTCTTGCCTCCGCCCCGGGTAAGGGGGACAAGTTAATTTTTTTAAGATTTATATTTTGACAGTTAGCGACCTTCTTAAGCCTGCTGTAGACTTTACTGACTCCGATAAGATAAAGTTTTATCTAAATTTGGAAGGTGACAGTTCCGGCAGAAGAACACTGTTGCAAAATAGGACAAGATATTTTTCATTGTGTGAGTAGGACATTCTTCTCATTTACTCTGCTGAATTAGAGGAAAAAATTATTTTAATGCACCATCGCGATACCGAAAGAAATTTTGTTCGTTATATAAGCAAACCATTGCGTCACTGATAAACCATATCATGTTCTGTTTTTCCTTTCATTTAAAACTCTATATAAACGACCGCCCAAATATTTGGGAAATCCATCGTACCTGTGCATTTTCTGCCTTTCTTTGCAGGTAAGAGACTAATACATTTTTATTGCATTTTAATTTCCTTTTCTTCGAGTGCTGCAGTGCATTGTCTGAGGACATGATTTAAAGTGTTACATTTTTCTTCAGACATGCTGTATTTTTTATGTCAAATGTGGAGTTTACTGGTTTATGGTTTGTATAACCTTTACGAGGAATTTATATGCATTTGTATTTGTAATATTAGACCATTGTTGAAAACAATTTCGCTGCCTACTTCAAAGATACTTACTTCAAAACAATTTCAGTGTTAGTTAAAAATAGTGGATTATTTCTTCATTTTAATTATATTTTGGTTATCGTTTGATCATTCGAAATTGTATTATTTACCTTATATTTTATAAGACAGAAACTCCGTTATTGTATCAAGTTGGTAAACTTTTAACGAATCTAATAACTGCATTGGTGCCGAGTGGTCTAAAGCGCTCTTCGTTACGGATCACTGCCATCTCACCTCTGTCTGCGGCGGTTCGAGTCTAAGATTCAGCCAATGTGGGCATGTGAGAAAGCTTGCCAGTAGCTTCTCGTGGGTCGGTGGTTCTTTCCGGGGTTTTCCGGGTTCTTCCTCCACCATTAATACTGGCCGCCATGTATATCGTGCTGAAAAATGGCGTTAAACCCCACAACAACAACAACAACTGCATTGGTAATTCTATATACAAGAAACTACAATTCTTTACCCCTTCATATCACGTGCGGTATATGGAGAAACGGCAGGCTGGGTGCATTAATATCGCGAGACTCTGAGGCAACACGTGCCATAAGAATCAAATAATTAAGGCGGCAGGGGATAGTTTCTTAAACTGGCTTGTGTCAAATCTCTTAACTTAAGGCTATGATGTGACTTTTTCAACTGTTATTGTTTATTCATTAAAGAAATATATATATATATATATATATATATATATATATATATATATATATATATATATATATATATATATATATATATATATATATATATGTGTGTGTGTGTGTGTGTGTGTGTGTGTGTGTGAACTATGTGTTTCGGACATGTGTTATTCTTAAAGCTGATGAGGGGCATGTACGCCTCCCATAGTTACTTTGCATAATGTAGATAGTGAAATACCGGTAGTCGGCTATGAAGAAGAGCTAGCCACCAATATCAGCAAAGATATGGGTTTAGGGCAAGTATAATATCTCAAAAACGCCTAGGATTGCAACTATTTTGAATTGCATCAACCTGTTTAGTAAACACTGTTTTACAGTGTTATCCAAATTGAGACAACACCATATGTAATATACCCCAGAGTTCACGAAGAACTATAAGTACTAAAGGTTGATATTACATTTTTATTAAATTCTCATAGTAGTGTGGTTCCAATTCTTATAAAATAGCAAAACGTAATGAAACAATGAAACAAGGACAAAGAAGAAGAGTACTTAAAATGTCATGTGTTACGGGGGCAGGGATAATAGCTTTGTTATAAGAGACAAAATACAAGTTCCGTTCCCTCCTGTTTTACACTAGAAATGTTTTGAATATGTTTTATTGTTAGATACTATGTCTTTCTATCTATGCCTTTGTCTATTGTTACCTGTTTGTATAGATTTGTGAGCTAATGATATTCTTTATCACATCTTTTGCAGGTAAAAAAAGACCGGACGTCATGTGATTGGCTTCAAGAAACCATCTTCTTGCAACGGCAGGTTCTACCCCTTACCAGCAGCTGTTATCTTGTGATTATTTATCACGTATATCTTAGTCGTTTAATTCGATATAGTCAGCCAGCAATGGACTTGAAAAAATTTTGAAGGCATATTTAAGTAGAATCTGGCATTTACGCTTCATCAAATCCTCATAGGATACCATTCATGACACGGGTAGGTGTCATCGTCGACCTTGCTTATTGAGGGCAAAATAGTTAAGGTCAACAGTCAAAATAAGAGCAAAATACCACTGTTACAAGCCTTTAAGCGTTCTTCGTTGACTGTTCATTGCCTGGTCGGTGCAATACTGACAGTAAATAAATCAGACTGACACATATATACTCGACCTTGTTTAGAGGTCATTTCATATAGGCTGTTGACAACTGCCGGTAGGCGGGAGGCGATATCTATGTCACAACATCTGATGAATGATTGGGTCCGCATTGGAGTTGTACGGCACAAGAGCACAAGTAGGTTATTTAATGCCGAGAAAATTAAATAAATTGCATTGCCCTAAAACACACCATGATAGCGAACCAGGGTTGATTTGATGGCAGGGTTCGAAACCGTATACCTCGGTCGAGAGTCCAGCACGCTAATCACTGGGCCATTGCGGCTGTTAATGACACAAATGAAAATCATTATAAATGATATATTCAATGTATATGCATTCATAATATGATTTTAATTTGTAAATGAATCTGCATCTTATTTAGGGATGTGTTAGTAGTGAAGGGGGGCACTATACGTACAATGGGAATTAGCATTAAAAACACCCTTGGGGCACTATACGTACAATGGAAATTTAACATGGAGAAAAATCGTGGGGCACTATACGTACAAGGGAAATTTGACATGGCGATAAATCGTGGGGCACTTTACGTACAAGGGGAATTTAACATGGGAATAGAGTTTGGGCTTGTTTAGGGACAAGGGGAATTGAACATGGGATTTTTTTTAAAAAAAATTTTTTTAAAAAAGGGGTAGGCAATTCAAAAGACTATCTCTTTTCGAGAAATATGGCTGGCCCTGAAAAGGGCCTTTGGGTTTTATGTTAATCTATTCATTAACATAAATGGCACCGCATTGGTCTTCTTCTTGTTCTTAGGCTACGTCTCACTGTTGGTCCGTACATCAGCACTCTTTTTAGGCATCCTTGTCTTTCAACGTAGATCCTACGTATCCACAGGCTGGTGTTTGTCCTGTGGACAACGGTCCACTTCGATCGGACATACATGAGCAAGTCTGTCCGAAACATCATGGAAGACACAAGGGTGGATGACTCAACTGTAGTCCACATCTTGAAGCGACGAGAACAGGTGAATCAATGCAGTCAACGGCGCTTATTTATAGGGACAGGTAGGATTGAAACGGATTGAGTTCATTCACCAATCCAAACACGCGTTACAAAATTCAGCCAGCCGCATCCAATCCGAAGAGAGCAGTCTGTGACGTCACGTAGTCAATATAGATCTGCTAGCGCTTGTGTGCAGTCAATCTATGCGACAGTCATTCAACATGACGGAAACTCAGAAAACGATCCATTGGGGTGCACCAGCAGGAGAGACTGCCCAAGGGAACTCGGACTTACTTTCAGAAGAAGTGAATTGGGATTTTGTGGATTTTCTCTCTTCGCAAGAATTTGTTCCGGAACCTGCGTTACCTTCTTCATTACCGCAAGTGGAAAATTTTAGACAGAGACAAAAAGAAGAATTGGAGAAATTTATACAACGACAAAAGGAAGCGGAACAGGCTTTTCTCCTACAGCAACAGCAACAAGAAGAAGAGGTAAGAAAAAAACAACAGCAGCAACAGCAAGAAGAAGAAGTAGTAGCAGCAAAGAAACAAGAGGGTGAAAATCAAACGGTCACGGTACTGTTGGACATTTTAGCGGAGTTAAGAAGTCTGAAACAAATGTATCAGACTTCATTATCACGACCGAAGAGAATACGACCTTCCCGAGCTAAACACGTCAACCCTGTGACTAAGCCTACCGTACCACCCTTAATGATTTCAACCCAATCATCAGCATTACGCAGTTCAGAAGTAGGCCTTGGCCGTGGCAAAGGCATAAGGCAGTTAAAATTGATTGCTTAAACTCACCCCTGCACCATAAAGAAAAAGGCCCTTTTCAGGGCCACCCACATTTCTCGAAAAGAAATACAATTTCAATTTGCCAATAACTCAAAAAAAAAAAAAAAAAAAGAACCCACCCATGTTACCCTTATAGTACGTGTCTGTGTATGAGTGCGTGAGTGTAGCTTCTTATTTTAAAATCACAACTCAAAGACTCTTACCTTATATCATTCATTTATTCTTTTCTCCATTTTTTACAATCCAATTCACAATTATCAACACAACACTTTAATTAAAAGTTCATTGACTTCTTCTGTCTCCTTGTTTAGTCTCTCTGTTTTTTGAATTTCTTCACTGTCACACTCTTTTCCTCTTCTTCCTCCTCACTTTCTTCCCTTCTTCTTTTCTTCTCCTGTTTCTTTTTCTTCACCTGTCTGCTTTCTTCCTCTGAAGAATCCCTCTCTTCCTCTGAAGAACCCCTCTCTTCTTCTTCTGAAGAATCCCTCTTTTCTTCTGATTCCTCTTGTTTCTTTTTTGGGCAATCTGGAGACCAATGTCCTTTTTCTTTACAATAATAACAGGTATCTTGACTTTTGTCTTTTTTAGTCCCTGTTTTTGTTCTTTTTTGACGGTCTGGACACTCTGAAGACCAATGCCCTTTCTTCTGACAGATATAGCAAGTATCTTGACTTTTATCTCGAAAGGAAGGAGAGTAGTCCGTAGGCTGGTCTGAAGAGAATTTTCTAATGACCCCTCGCAAAGCTCTGACGAAACGTTCCATCTGGTCAGTCTCTTCCATCGTTGTGCTCGGCTTGAGAGTGAAATGAATAGTGAAAGGACAAGACACACACCCTTTTATATACGCTGGTCTGCTATGACTATAAAGTAGTTTATGGTGTTTGAACTTGAGTCATTTGACTTTTTGCTTTCAAGATGAAACGATCCCATTCATTCGAGAAGAAAGAAGAAAGTAAGAGGCAGAAACGTGATCTATCGCCTCGTACCAGGGCTGAAATCTTGGCACAAATTCATGCCAGTGATTTTGAAGAGGACATGAGTGAACCAGAATCAGAACCCTCTAAAACAAGTTCACCACCCTTAGTCAACCCTGAAAAATACTATTCCATTCGAGAGACGGAAAAGCGCTCCTCTAGAAAATTTAGAACCACGGCTTACAAATACACGGTGAAGTTTAAAGATTTCAAGGCTGAAGTGCCGTTAGAGAAAGCAGAAGTGTTCATCACTGAGGTGTGGGATTCTTTGCTCACTGCACTCAAGCAACAATGTCAACCCAAAGAAGACGATCGCTTGAGACTTTCCATACAACACGACGGTTTGAAATCCCCTGTTTGGATCGAGTTTAGCACCCCTGCAGAATTGACCGCTTCCAAAGTCATGGACAAGATTCAACACGTGCAACAATCTAATGACCAGTTTGACATCACCGATGGAAAAGCCACATTGGACATGACCCACGTCTCTCCTCCTCAAGGGACTGGACGCAAAAAGATGTTATTGGTGAACGACCTTCGCAGCATTAAGCGTAGCCTTGTCCAAATTCACAATCCTCATGACCAGATGTGTTTAGCCCGTGCCATCGTGGTGGGACGAACCTATGCCAACAAGAACGACACGGTAGAATGGAAAAGAACCTGGAACACTATTCAACGTTCCTATCGAGCCAAACAACGAAGCGAAGCAGAACTCCTGTTACGACAAGCCGGCCTGTCCAAAGACACACCCTGTGGTATTCCTGAGATGCAAAAATTGCAAGATGCCCTAGCTCCACGATACACCTTGAAAGTGCACCCTCAAGAAGTGCGCGGACCTCTGTTGTTTCGAGGCCAAGACTTTAAGGACGGAAAATACATTCACCTTTATCATCACGATGAACATTTCGATACCATTACCAGTATCACCGGATTCCTTAAATACAGTTATTACTGTGAGAAATGTGACCATGGTTATAACAATCGAGAGCAACACAAGCATTGTGGATCGAAATGCACAGGATGTTTGGCCTCTTCACCCTGTCTGAGCGAAGAACCAGTGCCTTGTTCCACTTGTCTGCGCACGTTTGTCAGCCCTACCTGTTACCAACAACATCTGAAGACGCAAGGTTCACAGAAGAAATGCGCTTGTCAACTGCTGAGATTGTGCTCTACGTGTGAACAAGTCATACGTACCAATAATACCAAGGCACACGTATGTTCAGGAAAGAAAAAATGTCACATTTGTCACCACATCGTGGACTTGGAACACCAATGTTACGTGCAAAAATACCAACCCCCACCAGAGAAAGAGGACGGTCACAAGAAGAAAGGCAATTTCATCTTTTTCGATTTCGAATGCATGCAAGAGACCGGCATTCACATTCCTAATTTCTGCGTGGCTCATCGAGCGTGCGAGAAGTGCATTCAAGAACCTATCTTCAGTCATTGCCCTCACTGCAGCAAGATTCCTGGAGGACGTGAAAAAATCTTTCGGGGACCGAACACGTTAGCCGATTTTGCCCAATGGGTCTTAGACCCCATCGACAAGACGTGGAGCCAAGAGGACATCGAACGTTACGGAGATTGTCATCGTCATGCCACGGTGATGGCTCACAATTTCTCCGGATACGATGGACAGTTTCTTTTGAGGTACTATACGGAACAAGGCACCGAACGTCCTAAAGTGACTTTGAACGGAGCCAAAATCATTTTCATGCAAGTGGGACAAGTGCAGTTTAAAGATTCGATGAGCTATTTGGCCATGCCTTTGAGTCGAATGCCTAAAACGTTTGGAATGACAGAAATGGCTAAAGGGTACTTTCCACACTTTTTCAATACGGAAGCCAATCAACACGCCGTTCTACCCCATTTACCTGAGGCTCACTATTACGACCCCGACAACATGCGAACCGAACAACGAAAAGCTTTCTACGCTTGGTACCAGGCTCACGCCTCGGACCCTTTCGACTTTCAGGAAGAAATGCTAAAGTATTGTCGTTCCGACGTGGACATTTTACGGCGTTGCTGTGGAAAATTTCGAGAACTGTTCATGGAACACGGAGGGGTCGATCCTTTGAAAGAAGCTTGCACCATTGCCAAAGCGTGTTCCTTAGTGTATCGACAACGATTCATGCCTGAAAAGACCGTGGCTGTCATCAGTCCTCAAACGACCCACTTTGTCAAACGTCAATACTCGGTCAAAGCCCTACGTTGGTTACATTACTTGTGCGACAAGGAAGACAAGTGGATTCAGCATTCCCGCAACGGAGGGGGCGAAAAGACCATCGGAACGTATTCGGTCGATGGCTGGGACTTAGAAAACCCCAAGATCGTGTACGAGTTTAACGGTTGCTTATTTCACGGATGTCCCGTCTGTTACCCTGACCGTGGCACTAAAAATCAGTTTTTGCAACGAACCATGGAAGACTTGTACCAGGACACTTGTCAGCGGCGCCTAAAGTTGGAACAGCAAGGATACCAAGTGGTGGAAATGTGGGAACACGAGTACGATCACCGTATGAAAACCGATCCCGAGTTTAAACGCCTCGTGGAAAGTTACCAGTTCGTGGACCCGCTGAACCCGAGGGATAGTTTGTACGGAGGAAGGACCAATGCCACCTGTTTGCTGTACCAAGCCGACGAAGAGAAAGGAGAAGAAATCAAATACTTGGACGTGTGTTCGCTGTATCCCTACGTGTGCAAATATTGTCGTTTTCCCGTAGGGCACCCACAATTGCTGACGGAACACATCGACCTGAAAAATATTCGACAATACGAAGGCTTGATCAAGTGTAAAGTTTTGCCTCCCACGAACCTCTACCATCCCGTCTTACCTCACCATTGTCAAGGCAAACTGATGTTTCCCTTGTGCCGTACTTGTGCCGAAACGTGCAACCAAGACCAAGCTTGTCAGCACACCCAGGAAGAACGGGCCTTGACGGGAACCTGGGTCAGCGTGGAATTGTTCAAAGCTTTGGACATGGGATACCAACTGTTAGAAGTGTACGAAATTTGCCACTTTCCCAAGACACAACAATACTGCAAGGGTGACCCCAGTCAGAAAGGCATTTTCGCTGACTACGTGGATGCCTTTTTGAAACTGAAACAAGAAGCCAGCGGCTATCCGTCCTGGTGTCACACTCCCGAAGACCAAATACAATTCAAAGAGAAATACTACGAACAAGAAGGCATCACTTTAGACCACATCGAGAAAAACGAAGGCAGGCGATCGTTTGCCAAAGTGATGTTAAATTGCTTGTGGGGTAAAATGGCACAACGACCGTGTTTACCCAAGACGGAATATTTGACAGAACCTTCCCGCTACTTCCAGATGATTCACGACAAAACCAAATACATGAAACACGTGGACGTCGTTCGAGAGAATTTGATCTTGGTGAATTACGAAGAAGATCTGGACTTTGTGCAAGACGACCCTTTTGGAAATGTCATCATTGCGGCTTACGTGACAGCCCATGCTCGCTTAAAATTGTACGAAGCTTTAGAACTGTTAGAAGAACGCGTCCTGTACTTTGACACGGACAGTTGCATTTACATCCATCACCCGATTCAACATCACCCTAACATCGAAGGAGACCGTTTAGGAGCCTGGACAGACGAGCATCCCGACGACAAGATTCTAAGTTTTGTCAGTGGCGGTCCCAAAAATTACGGCTACGAATACCGGGACAAACAAGGAGAAGTGCACACGACGTGCAAAGTGAAAGGACTGACTCTGAATTATCGTATCAGTCGAGTGGTCAACTTTGGGGTATTGAAAGAAGCCTTGCAATCGGGAGAGGATGGAAACTTTAAAGTGACCACTCACCAACCGAACAAGATTGTACGTTTACCCACTCACCACATCGTCAGTCGACCTTTGGAAAAAGTTTATCAAATCGTGTACCAGAAGCGAGTTCGACTTCCCAATCATTTCACCTTACCGTATGGACACGTTGGTATAAAACATTGGTTGTAAGAGGATAGTTACCCCACCAGAAAGATGACTTCGCCACAGCAAGAATCGAGTGAGAAACCCGATGAGAACTCCAAGTTCAAACCCTACCATTTTCCAGTCTTCTTACCTGACTATTGTGATTGTGCCCGTCGATTGGACACGTTTCAGAAATGGCCTACGGATAGGGAAGGATTACCTTCTTCGCATGTTTTAGCTAGAACAGGATTTGTCTACTTGGGACCTGAGTCAGGATTGGGATACGAGGTACAGTGTTTCGCTTGCGGACTGAAGTTACGAATGGATCTATGTATCTATAAAGATTCAGCTATTCTGGAACATACTCGATGGTCTCCGCACTGCCCTTACCTTTCTATGGCCTTTCCACCCATCACACTACGGTACAATGTTGACGGTACCTTAGAGACGGTACCTTCCAGAACAGGACATAAAAAACGTAAAAAAGGAAAGATGTACAAGCTGGAGACTGCATTGCGACTAGTATAAAAAGGGGCTATGGTCAAGATCGATAGTTCATTGTGACTACCAAGACCGAGCGAACAAGATGAATACTTTCAGAGAAACACAGAACAAGTTGTTTAGAAGGGCACAATTCAAGTGTGAGGCTTCTGAAGTGGAATGCGATTGTGAGCCTTGCGATGGATACGATGCTGTACCTTGTGACCTGAGCGATGCCGTAAAGCATCATGGGGACTTTAGTGCCCCTACCCCTATCATGGAAAGTGATGCTGTGCGTGTCAAACCTGTGGGATGCGAAAGCGATGCTGCTCGTCCTCTTGGACATTTTACTGGGTTTCGTTTTAAAGGGGAATGTCGACCTTCACGTTTACCTCCCTACGGATGTCATCCAGCCCTGAGCAAACTCCTGCCCATTTCACTCAACCCTCATCGAAACGAACCTGTGAAAAACGAATATTCGTTTCCTGTGCGTTCGTCGGAATACTGCGACTTTGAAAATCGTCTTCAATCGTTCAAAGGAAAATGGCCAAAGTATCTGGGAGGACCGACCCCCGAAGAATTAGCCAGAGCCGGATTTTTCTACTTGGGCGAAGGAGATAAAGTCAAGTGCTTCAGTTGCGGTGTGTCACTTCACCACTGGGAACCGCAAGATTCGGCCTACGTAGAACATGCTCGATGGTCACCGAATTGTCATTACTTACCTTTAGTGGGACCGAGACATTGAAGTAACTTTTTACCATAATCATCTGTTCATGGATACTTTACAAGAGAACATTCGTGCTTTGCCTGTGGAGTTGAGAGAACGCATTTATCGAGAACTGGTCAAAATACAAGTGAAACGTAAAGAACAATTGCATCCGATACGTCACCGGTGTTTGAACCACTGGTACCTTCAGGCTATACAAGGACTGATTCAATTGAAAGTGTTCCATTGGACAGACATTGATCAACGACCTCCTGGTTATAAAAAGGAATGGTTTGGTATTGACGATTCTATCTACTACATTGTAAATGTACTGCATCGAATTCCAGAGGAAGAGTTAACGAATTACCAACATCTTTCACACAATGTCAACTTGGTGAAAGAGGAAACTTCTGAACGAATTGTAATGTGTAGATTAGTGACTCAACGATTTAAATTCGACACTGAAGTGAAACCATGTTTGTGCAAAGAGTACATTTCTTGTGTCAGACCAAAGAGGATTTAGTATGACCTATTCATGGATACTTTACAAGAGAACATTCGTGCTTTGCCTGTGGAGTTGAGAGAACGCATTTACCGAGAGCTGGTGAAAATACAAGTGAAACGTAAAGAACAATTGCATCCGATACGTCACCAGATCTTTAACCACTGGTACTTGAATGGTATAAGAGAACTGATTCGTCAGAAATTCTTTCAATGGTCAGACATTGTTCAAAACTTTGAGGTCGCTAATGATCGACATGTTCATGATTATGGTTACTTCGAGATTCACCTACAGCAATACATTGAGGAAGACAAGTTAAAGGATTACCAACATATTTTACGTGGAATCTACTTAGAGGAAGAGGAAACACCTAAACGAACTCTGACGTTTCGGTTACAGTATGCAAGATTTAGATTCCCTACTGGAGAACGAAGATCTCTGGCTAGAAAGTACGTCTATTGCATCCGAAAAAAAGAGAATATAAAAACAGGCTGCCATGCCACGGTTTATGTCACATGTCATCCAACAGATTCCGTGGAAGGAACTCAATGACCATATTCAAACCGTGGATCATTACCATCAATTATTACAAGAACTGTATCCATTCAATTTGGGACGACAAGTGGTGTGTGTCTTAGTGACTTGTTTTCTGGGATTTCGTTTACCAGCCGATTCTTTGTGGACTCTTTACGATCAGTACTTACCACCTCCATGGCCTTAAATGGTCACGAAAAACTCCTTTTGTTCAAAGCCTTGCGTTTTCATCTGGATACTTCTCGACCTCAACAGGAAAAAAAGATTCGTCAACTTTTAGCGACCCAAGACGTGTATGACGATGTGTGTGTAGCTTGTGACTTACACCCTCATTGGACAGATGTTCGTGACTGGAAAAAGGGGGGTTTTGAGGCTTGGACCCAAGAAGTGGCCCAGTATGCACAAGAGTTGTTCAAGGAAAAAAGTTACTTTTCAACCCGTGTTAGTGACGGTGCCAGAAGAACCCGTCACCGAGAACAACCACTCGCTTCAGGACAGGACTGTCATGGACATGCCTGAAAGGTCATTCCGGGAGGACACTTGTGTGACAATACCTCATGTAGAGACTGTAAGAACATTACACACTGTCCCTAGGACATCTTGGTTAACCAAAACATGTTGTACAGACACTTGTTTATATTCCACTTTGATCGCTTTGCTGTGTTTTATATTCCTGTACATCACTATTTGGGTTGTATGTATTTTTGTCTTTCGTGTTCATATTTGAAACATTCAATAAACGTGTTCTGAAAAAAGTATATAAACTCTTGTCTTGTTTGTTTTTTCGTGTCACAAGTGACATTTCTCATACCATGGCTACCTCTGCTGTCTCTGCTCCCTCTTCCTCTACTGTCAAAGTCATCGACGAACACTTAGATCGTGCTAGTTGGGAGGCTTTGTATCTTCGCCATCCCTTTAACATGCTCATTGCTGGACCTAGCGGTTCAGGCAAAACCGAATTCGTCAAACGTTTGATCGAACATAAACATCATTTGATCGATCGGCCCCCTCAACGGATCGTGTGGTGTTACAAAGAGTGGCAATCGGCGTACAGCCTCTTGCGAGAAAGTCAAGGCGATTCCATCGTGTTTGTGGAAGGCATTCCTAAAGAAGACGATGGCATCGTCTCTGACTCCCGTCTAACCCATTTGGTCATTTTCGACGACATGTTAGGAGAAGACGAAGAAGAAATTAAATTGTGGTTCACGCGCAAAGGGCATCACCGTAATGCCAGTGTCGTTTACATCACCCAAAATTTGTTTCAACAAAGTAAAGCCCATCGCACCATCAGTCTCAATGCGCATTACGTGGTCTTGTTTAAAAGCCCTCGAGATAAATCGCAAGTGCAAGTCTTAGCCAAACAGTTAGGAACGCCTTGGCTGACTCAGGCGTACGACGATGCCACTCAAACTCCACACGCCTATTTACTCGTCGATTTGAAACCTACGACCCCCGAGGATTTGCGATTTCGTACCCACTTGTTTCACCACTGGTGCCAAGACGGAGGGCCTGTCCTGTACACGTCTCCGTCCTCGACTTCATTTCACTCCTCCCATGAAAAAAATCTATAAAAACCTCAGACCCTTTTTCGTCTGTCTCACACAGTGTGAACATGACGTCCCTTCAGTCACATCTTCCCGTCAAATTGATTCGTGCCTTGTATGGCATCAGCCGAGAAAAAGATCCACAAACACGAGCCCGTGTCTTAGAAGCTAGTCTCAAAGAAGTCTTACGATGGTTCACGGTGACGGCACGTCAATTACTCCAAGGAATCATTCAGATTCCTCATCAAACCCAACGCTTTTTCGATCGAAACAAAGTCGCTTTGGTCCAACTGGCCGATCCCCGCATTGACACTCAAACCAAAAAACAAATCATTTTGAAACCTGGAGGGAGCGGTACTCTAGGAGGGGTCATCATTCGCTCACTCTTAAGATGGGATCCTAATGCCCCCAAAGTTATCCCCAAGACAAAAGTTCAACGAAGCCCCAAGAAGAAAAAGAAAAAGACCAAGTCCCCAAGAAGAATAACTTCTCCAGTGGCAGGACCCTCCTCTTACCAGACACCACCACCATCACCCCGGAAAAAGAAAAGAAGCCCCCAGAAAAAGAAACAGAGAAAAAGTCCTCAGAAAAAGAAAAGTCCACAGAAGAAGAAAACTAGTCGCAAGAGAGGCACTTCGGCCAGGACGCAACCTTACACTCGCAAGCCACGACCTGCCACAGCGGTGACTGCGTCTCCGGCAGCCTCACGTTTGTCCACTTCTCCGTTGATGTCACCAGGAACTGAAGAGTACTTGGAGACGTTGATCACACCAAGAACTTCTCCGTTGATGACCCCCAAAAGAACTTCCCCAGTGGCAGGACCTTCCAATTTAGCGGCAGTGGCTGCTGCTCACAAAGTACCTTCTCCCAAAATCAAAGTCCAAGAAAGATCGGGCATGTTACAAAGTTTACTGGATTTGTCCAAACAAGAACTGGCTCGATTTAGTCCGTTGCGTACCCCTGCACGACGTGTCATGCCTGTCCTCAAACTGATAAAACGTAAAGACAATCAGTGGCGACGCGTTCCAGTATAAAAAAGACCTGTGACCGAGTAGGGTATCAGTGTTTTTAGGTGCTCCTAAAGACTCAAAGATGTCACCCTCCAGAAAACCCCAAGGAAAGAAAAGGAAAGGACTGCCACCACGTTTAGCCAAACATGGGGACCTGTTATCTGTCCTGTCCAAAGCTTCTCCACCCCTACGAAAAAAACTCATTCAAACGGCTTCCAAAGAGGTCATCGATACCGTGTGCGAATGTTGTTTGAACGTTTTGAAAGGCACGATCCCTTTGTCCAAACACCAGAAACAATGCTTAGGCAAACATCGTCACGTTCTTCGGAAAATGGTTCAAAAGAAAATTCCCATTCGTCAAAAAAAGAAGATGTTGGTCCAACGTGGAGGCATTTTACCTCTCTTGTTAGGCCCCATACTGAAAGGAGTCTTGGGAACCATGTTGGGAGGACTGATGGGAGCAAGATAAAAAGGCCTTCGGAAGTCCCAAGATCTCAGAATCGACCGCTGACAACCCCATGGAAGGACGAAAACTAGCTTTAGTGCCTTACAAACGATGGATGGAATACCATCGGTGGCAAGAACAACGCACCCCGCATTTACCTCCCAATCCCAATTTGAGCGAAATGTCCCAGTTACAACACGAATTGCAGTCCTTGATGGATCGCCAAGATTTGTCCGAAACAGAAAAATCGCAAAAGTACGGTCAACTCTTGCAACGACTGCAACTCTTTCACCAGAAAGCTTTAGACGAAACAGCTCTACCCACTCTGAAAGATTTTAAGACCTTGATGAAAAGTCCAGCACCATCACCAGTACCAGTACCAGTACCAGTACCGGTGGTCAAGACAGAAAAAGGAAAAGAAGAAGAAGAAGAAGGGTTTCAAACTCCACCAGAAAAAGTACGCAAGTTAACAACACCACCTACCTCCAGAATTGGATGGATTAAAAAGATGATGGCCACCCCTTCTTCCTCACAAGAGAAAAAGAAAGTGAAGACAGAAGTGAAGACAGAAGTGAAACAAGAACCGATATCCCCCGCTCAGACATCCTCCTCCTCTTCGACGCCTATTGCTGGCCGCACACGCAAAGCCTTGCAATCCAAGAAAATACCCCAAGAGAAAAAGAGTAGCCTCTTCCAAGAGTGGGTGCCTTATTAAGACACCAATCAACACAAAAAATGGAAAAAGTCTTAGCTAGCATTTACTACGATCCCTCGCATCCTGCAGGTTACGCAGGAGTTCAAAAATTGTATCGTGCTGCCAAAACTCGACTGAAAAGTCTCCGTTTACCTCAAGTGCAACGATGGTTACAAGAACAAGCTACCTACACTTTGCACAAACCCATTCGACGCAAGTTTGCCAGAAGTCGCACCCGAGTGGAAGGCATCGATCATCAATGGCAAGCCGATTTAGCCGATGTCTCTCATTTGGCCAGCTACAATCGTGGTTACAAATATTTGTTTTGTGTCATCGACGTCTTTTCCAAATTTGCCTGGGTCGTGCCCTTGACTTCCAAATCGAGCAGCGAGTTAGTGCGAGCCCTGCAACGGGTGTTGAAACAAAGCGGTCGTCGCCCTCTTCGATGGCAAACGGACAAAGGCACCGAATTTCTGAACCAAGCTTTCCAAAAAGAATTAAAGAAACGTGACATTCATTTTTTTACCACCGAGAATCCCGAAACCAAAGCCAGCATCGTGGAACGTTTTCAACGCACTTTGAAAGAACGCATGTGGAAATATTTTACGCATCACCACACTCTGAAGTACATCGACATCTTACCGCACCTGGTGCAAGCGTACAACCAATCTTACCATCGAAGCATCGGACGTGCCCCGCAAGACGTGACTCCCGACAACGAAGTGCTGGTGTTCGAGCGCCTGTTCGGTACGTCCCGGACGAGGGCTGTCCCCAAGAAAAGTGGAGAGTTGACCGTAGGAGATTGGGTGCGCATTGGCAAAACCAAACGCACTTTCGACAAAGGTTACTTACCTAACTGGACGACCGAACTGTTTCGCGTCACTGGACGAGTACATGGCCGTCATCCTGCCGTCTATAAATTGGAAGACATGAACGGAGAAGTACTCAAAGGAACGTTTTATTTGCCCGAGTTACAACGTGTCACCAAAAAAGAAGACGACGTGTACGACATCGAAAGCATTCTCGAACGCAGAACCCGTAAAGTGGGCAAACGACGTGTCAAAGAAGTCAAAGTACGTTGGAAAGGATATCCACCCAGTTTCGATTCTTGGATCGACGCTTCGCAAGTCATCGACTATAAAAAGAAGAAGTGACCATCATGCCCTTTCACACAGCAGACGCAGCTACGTCGACCAGTCCTTCTTCCCCTAGTTCTTCTGTGCAAGATTTACAAAAACAACCCTTGTGGGTGTGGTGTGGAGAACGTGTGCCTAAAACGCAAATCGTCTTTTTCTGCCAAATCTTCGTGGTGTATTGTGTCATCGGGGCAGCCATCGCCAATTTGAGTTTGCAACAAGGAGACAAACAATTGTGGACCATTTTATTGAGCAGTTGCATCGGTTACCTGCTTCCCAATCCCTCCCTGAAATTCTCCTCGAACGGGAACGTTGTGTCCAGTGCCAGTGTCAGTGCCAGTCACCACTCCAACAACAACCACAACCAGAACCCCATTTTGGGCGGAGACACGCCTCTGACGTCCACTAACCCCTCGGACAGCCACAGAACTCTAGAATTATGAGTCACCAAAACCAATTTTACTTAACCTTACCCAGTGACAGTTCCATGGAGGTGTTTCCCAACAACACGTTGTGCTGTTACACGGCCAAATTACCTCAGGCCATCCAGTTAGATCACGAAGCCCATTGGGAAGTGGCTTTAGTGGAAATGATTCACCCGACCCAAGTCCACAATGTCCTTAACAATCAAAATACTTTTAAGGTGGAAGTTCATGACCAACAATTGCAAGTAGAGTTGGATAAGACTAGTAGCACATCTACCAGTAGAACCTATGATGAGAAAACTAAAACGTGGACCTACAACTTTGTGATTAACCCAGGCTATTATTTCAGTGGTCATCATTTGGTCAGCGCAATAGCCTCCAAGTTTAATGGTGTGTTTGGGGAAGTTTTTAAGAAGGAAACTTTCAGGAACAAAAGTGTCACCCTGGAGTACCACAAAGTAGCTCGTCGCTTCTTGATGAAATTTGAGCGAAGTAAAATCGTCTCCATTATATTTTGTCCTGAATTGTTTGACATGTTGGGCGGGGACATGGAGCTGAGGAAGAACTTAGAACGAAAAACATCACCCGAATTACCAGTCATTTACGACAACGTGACTTTTGGCCAGTATTTTCGTACCCCGGTAGAACTGAACCAAGGACTGAATTTGATGTTCGTGTATTCCGATGTGGTGAAATACAACGTGGTGGGACACACCTCCGTACCGTTACTGCGTGTCATTCCTTTCAAAGTGGATTCTGCCACGAACGCTGACGAGGAAGGTGGAAACACTTACCACGTCCACCGCGAATTTGTCCATCCTCACTATTTGCCGGTCAGCAAGTCGTATTTGGACACGGTCAACATTACTATAAAAGGAGATTTGGGACAAAATATTCCATTCACCAAAGGAAAAGTCACGGTGAAACTCCATTTTCGAAAACGGTTCTCTCACGACTCGTAAGTAAGTCATGTATCCAGTGTACCAAGGGGTGGCTCGACAGCGAGGACACGGTTTAGGAGACATGTTAAAATCGGCCTTTCGTTCGGTGGCCCCGGTGTTGAAACCGATGGTGACACGCGGATTGCACGCCTTGAAAGATGCCGCACTGACGCAAGGCAAAGAATTTCTCCAAAATGTCATCATCGACAAACAGAACCCTAAAGAAGCCTTCATGAGGGCTGGCAAAAATGTCTTGCTGCAAACGGGTAAAGACATTTTAGGTCGACGAGAGACACCTATAAATGCCCTGCACGCTACCGAGTCAAGCATTCAGCAAGGACAAGGCAGAAAGAGACGACGAAGAAGAAAACACCCTTTCACCAGACTTCAAGCGAGAAAGGCCAAGAAAAGAAGAACCGTTCGAGACTTAGACGTTTTCGATTATTGAAACACAGCAACAACAAAAAATGATGCACCGAGAGTCTTGCGCTTGTTCCAAGACGGAACTGGATCTGTTTGCCATGCCCCCCACCATGATGACCATGCAAGAATCCCAATGGGTGGAATTTAATCCCATCTCCTCATTGACCGATTCCGCTCCCATCGAGTTTGAAATCAAAGGACAACCCGAAGATTACATCGATCTGAATAGCAGTTACCTGTATTTGAAAGTGAAAGTGATCAAAACGGACAACACCATTCCAGGAGGCGATGCTAGAGTAGCTCCTGTCAACAATTTCATGCATTCCTTGTTCAGCGAAGTGGACTTGTACTTGAATAACAAACTGGTCAGTAGCAGCATGGATACTTACCCATATCGTGCCTACTTGGAAAATCTCTTGACGTACGGAAAAGAAGCCAAGAATACTCATCTGGATGCTTGCGTGGTATGGAAACCTGACACGGCAGGTGCAGACAAGTTTAGCGACACAGTCCTGACAGCAGATGACGATCCTCACAATGTGGGGTTTAATGACCGTCGTAAGAAAATTCTGCAAGGGCGAAGTTTAGAACTGATGGATCGTTTGCATTTGGACATGTGGTTACAAGAAAAGTATTTGCTAAACGGAGTGGATGTCCGCCTGAGACTGAATCGTAGCAGTGCCACTTTCCATTTGATGGCCCATGCCAATGAATACAAAACTATCATTCAAGAAGCCAAGCTCTACGTGCGTCGCGTAGAAGTGTTACCTAAAGTGGGAAACGATATCAGTCAAACGTTAAGCAGAACAACTGCCAAGTATCCCATACGACGCGTAGAAGTGAAAACGTTCACCATTCCTGCTGGACAGCAATCCATGATCCAAGATCATCTGTTCCAAGGACAGTTACCCAAGCGTTTGATTGTTGGTATCGTCAAGAATACAGCCTTCAACGGAGTCCACAACGAAAATCCTTTTGAGTTTAAGCATTACAATGTGTCCAAGATCGAAGTCAGTCGCGACGGCAAGACCTTGTGTACCCGGCCTTTAGAACCTAAGTTTGGTAACAAGAATTACTTGAGATCGTACTTGTCCCTGTACGAAGCCACCGGACAGTTAGGAACCAACACCAGTCACGGTATTTCGTACGACGATTATGACGGAGGCTATGCTTTGTGGGCTTTCGATTTCACTCCAGACCAAGGCAGCGACGAGGGACATTTCCACCCTATAAAATCAGGCCAAATTCGTGTGGAACTTCAGTTTACTACAAATCTAACAGAGACGGTGAACGTCCTCCTGTATGCAGAATTTGATAATACGATAGAAATCAACAGTTTAAGAGAAGTCATCCTAGATTACTAGAAGCCATGGAAGACTGTTATCCCTCTTTACCTAGTGGAGAAACTTTAAAGATGGAATGTGAGGAGACCGTGGAAGGAGAAGAATCTCAAGACAAAGACGAAGAAGATATCATAATGAAGTCAAGATGGCCAGAACAAGAAGCCCATTTAGTCTCCTGTTTTGCCAAACACTTGGTCGACAAAATGACAGAATTGATCAAGAAAGATTGCTATGGATGTCAAAACGATCATCCCAGTCAAATTCAACACGATAAATGCCTGATGTTGAGTCAAGAAGAAAAATTGGACGAGTATCTGGACGAAGCTTGGAGTCTCATCTCGGACGAAGACGTGTTGCACCAGTGGTATAAAGACTTGCGTGAACATTCTTGTCCACCATTAACCACTCAAGAGATCCATCGTATCGAAGCTCTCCTGAATCAGAGTGAGGAAACAGAACGAATAACCGTTTATTCGTCAGACATTTTCAAGCAAAAAGTCAGGATCGAATTGACGACTTATTATTACCTGTGAAGAAGAAAACAAACACAAAACAATGGATACCTGGGAACTTTATTACCTTTTGAACCACAGTTCGTATACGTCTTCTTGGAATCCTGTCGTCTGTGCTAAAGATGAACTCCCTCATCGCAAACCTAAAGACCATCAAGCTTACGTGATCAACACGGACGACAGTCATCTCCCAGGAACCCACTGGGTAGCCGTCTACTTTCCTCAAGAAGGCTGTGTGGAATATTTCGATTCGTACGGATTGCCGCCTTTGGAAGACGATATCATCGACTTTATGAGAAGAAATGCTCAAACCACCCGATTCAATAACGTGAAATTACAAGGCACAGATTCCTTGGTGTGTGGACAATATTGCGTGTATTTTCTGCATCATCGCAGCCTGGGCTATTCCTTAGAACATTTAGTGACTCATTTCGATCCTCGTTCTTCTGCTAGAAACGATGTGAAAGTAGATCGATGGTTTTGTGACCATTATGCTTATCTTTTGTCTCAAGCTAGGAAACGTAGTGTCCATCAATGGCCTAATGATTTCCAACAGTGGAAATCACAATTTCATTCACAACGTTGTCAGCCTTGTTTAAAGTAGATTGTAATTGAAGAAAAAAATGTTTGTGATTTGAAAAAATTGTTTGATGTTATAGTGTTGGATTATTGTTTAAAATGTTGTTGTTTAGTGTTAAGTGATTTTTTGAATAAAAAATGTTGTGTTTAGAAAAAAATGCCTTTGTGGTTTGTTTAGCTATAAGAATGTTGGATTGATGCTCTTTCATTTCTTACTATCCCTCTCATGAACGTTGCGGCTCGAAAACCGTGGGGGATGTTTTCCTTCACGTCCGCGCTTTCACTTTAAGAACCGGGTTGTTCCCAGTCTAGCCATCCATTGTCGACTCATCCTCCTAAGAAGATGTGCTCCAAACTAGCTAAGCTCAACGAAGCCTACGTGAATTTGCATAGGGTCAGACACAGTCTGATACCGAAGCCAGAAGAGATAGAGAATGTGAGAATGTTAAAAATCACTGAAGACCTGATAGAAGAGCTCTTCAGAGAAGAAATGAACAGGGAGAAAGAAGAATGGACAGAGAAGTACAGACTTCAGAGACAGCAGCAACAGCAGCAACAGCAGCAGCAACAACAGCAACAGCAGCAGCAACCTGAAGCTGACAGAGGCTTTGTGGATTGTCGTATCGACACCAAAGAATTCTTCTTCTCTTTCCGAAGAAGCAGACCAATCGCCAGAAAGTCTATCCTCAGAGGACATCGCATTCTTAGAAACTAAAAAAGAATGCCATAGCAAAAAAACAAAAAAAACAGCCCTTTTCAGGGCTACCCAATACTCCAGAAAAGAAATAACTATTAATTTGCCAATGTGTGTAGGTAGAGTAGTGTGAAAATAAACACTAACTCTTTATTAATAGTGGAAGTGTATGTGTTTGAGTGTTTGTGTTTGTAAGTGATAAAGTAGGTTGGTGTGGATAGTAGATTAAAATGATGTTTGTTTTTTTTTTTTTTTTGGGCTGATTGAGGTGTAGATTTTGGGTTAGATTGGATTGCTTTGAGTATGTGGATAGTCCATTGAAGTGATGGGTAGCATAAAAAGTGAGCGAGTGTTTCTTTTAGGTCCGCGCGTTGTTGTTGTTTTTTGGTCATGATCTAGGTAAGATGAATTTTATGTTTTTAGGGGGATGTTTTCCTTCACGTTCGCGCTTTCAGTATAAATTGAAACTCGTTGGGCAGTCGAGCTACCCTTGTTGATTGATCAACACCAAAAATGAACACGAGACTGGAGAAACTGTTGGAACTTCATGTGCATCTGGAATATGCCAGGCGCATATTAAATGAACTGGCCGCTGAAGCCATTGTCGAGGAGGGAAGGATAAGAGAGGAGGAAAGAAGAAAAAAAGAAGAGGAGGAGAGAAGATATAAAGAAGAGGAGGAGGAAAAGGAGAGAAGAAAAAATTTCAGAATCCCAGAGAGTGAAAATTGGGATTCTGAAGCGACATATCCTGCCTCTGCTCTCTCCCCCCAAAAGGTAAAAAGTAACTGGGGGATAAGATGTGTATGTGGCGCCAGGCCTGGAAGGTGCCACCATTAACCAGGTGCCCATGAAGTTCCAAACAAAACAGCCCTTTTCAGGGCTACCCAATACTCTAGAAAAGAAATAACTATTAATTTGCCAATGTATGTAGGTAGAGTAGTGTGAAAATAAACACTAACTCTTTATTAATAGTGGAAGTGTATGTGTTTGTGTGTTTGTAAGAGCTCAGGTATGTTGGTGTGAATAGTAGATTATGGGTTTCTTAGCAAATGTGGAGAGTAAAGTTAGGGTTATATTATATGAAATGAGAAAAGTGGGATGTTTTCCTTCACGTCCGCGCGATGTTCGGTCATCATCTAGGTAAGATCCATTTTATGTTTTAGGGGATGTTTTCCTTCACGTTCGCGCTTTTCGTATAAGAATCCACAGTATTCGTCGTTCAAACCATTCTGCAAAGAATACAAAGAAGATGGCGTCAAACCAAATGGACAAATTACAAACCTTGCAAGACGTTTTAGACAACTTAGGAATAATGGAACAGATGCTATTAAGACTGGTTGAAGACCATTATTCCTATAGTCCCCATCGTGTAAAGATGGAAATTAACAATTTAAGGAAAGCAAAGGACAAGATTAGTGGTGTAATGAAAGAGATCAAGGAGGAGAAGGAGGATGAAGAGGAAAAGATAAGAATAAGAACATGGAACGAAAAAATTGAAAAAGAAGAGGAAAATGAGAAGAGGAAGAAAGAAGAAGAGGAGGAAGAGAAGAAAGAAGAGAAGGAGAAAAAAAAGAAGAGAAAGAGTGTTGGAGATAAAATAAGAAGTTGGTGGAGGAAAAGAAGAAATTAGAAGAAGAAAACCCAAAGGCCCTTTTCAGGGCCAGCCATATTTCTCGAAAAGAGATAGTCTTTTGAATTGCCTACCCCTTTTTTAAAAAATTTTTTTTTTAAAAAAATCCCATGTTCAATTCCCCTTGTCCCTAAACAAGCCCAAACTCTATTCCCATGTTAAATTCCCCTTGTACGTAAAGTGCCCCACGATTTATCGCCATGTTAAATTTCCCTTGTACGTATAGTGCCCCACGATTTTTCTCCATGTTAAATTTCCATTGTACGTATAGTGCCCCAAGGGTGTTTTTAATGCTAATTCCCATTGTACGTATAGTGCCCCCCTTCACTACTTGTGTTCATTCACGGATAGCCACTAATTCCGAATATGTTTATACACTGACGCCACTAATTCCGAATATGTTGTTACACTGACGCCACTAATTCCGAATATGTTTATACACTGACGCCACTAATTCCGAATATGTTGTTACACTGACGCCACTAATTCCGAATATGTTTATACACTGACGACACAAATTCCGAATATGTTTATACACTGACGCCACTAATTCCAAATATGTTTATACACTGACGCCACTAATTCCGAATATGTTTATACACTGACGCCACTATTTCCGAATATGTTCATACACTCAGGCCCTGCCCTAGGATGTACGGGCCTAAGGCAGCAAGCGATGAGCGCGGAGCCACAAACAAAAAAACTGCATTGCGAGTTGGCGCGGGGCCCAAGGCGGTTGCCTTGTTCGCCTAGCCCTACGGCCGGGTCTGCGTACACTGATGGTCACTGTTTCCATATGTGTTCATACACTGGTGATCATTATTTCCATATATATTCATACACCGATGGCCACTTTTTCAGCATATGTTCAAGTGTTTTTGCCACTATTTCCGGATATGTTCATACACTGATGGCCACTATTTCCGGAAATAGATAATAAATCAAAGTATTGAAAGTGTTGTAGTACAGACATGTTAGATGACTGAAATAAATAGCCACAGTTCAGATGCATGTTAAGATATTAATACACGGTTCATCGTGATCAGGACATAAATTGTAAAGTTAACAAGATATATCTAGTGGAGTCTTCATACACAAATATATATATATATATATATATATATATATATATATATATATATATATATATATATATATATATATATATATATATATATATATATATATATATATATATATATATATATATATATATATATATATATACTTGAATGTCGCAAATAGTTACAGTCAAAAGGTAGCAACATCCTTGTTCTATCAACTCTTTTCATGTTTATTTTTCACCATGTTAACATATAGGACGTTACCTTTTCCACTGTACCAAGAGACAATACATGGCAACCTGGCTCGAACGCTTTTGTTGCGCCGCAATGAATTCTGTCTTAGAATTAGTTCATACCTTTAAATAAATTTAGCTGATGGTAGCAGGCATGCATTTTTCTTACTATCATGAAAATGGTTATTGAATCAACACCACAAATGATTTTCCATGGAGTCAAATACAAGACGTTCACCAAAGAAATATCAGCTAGCTATGGAATTGTTTATCCAGCAGACATTTTAATTTCTAAAGGTATATAACAAAGATAATGTTTCATCACAATTCTAAGGCATGAAATCTCAAGCCTGTAGACGTTTTAAATGTCCAATCACATAAGAAGAATGGACATTTTATAATCTAGAAAAAGAGATAAAGTTCAGAAATTACAGTTAGTTCTGTGTCCCCTCAACCAAGAATAAATCCTTACGTGTTTATCTCTAAGATCACCATTATTAAAACCAGCATGCTGAACCTAGCCGAAATGAGCTTGTATGTCATAAAGCTAGTCACCTCTATCCAGAGGACCCCGAGTGGCCGTGTGGTCTAAAGCGCTCTCCGTTACGGATCACTGCCATCTCACCTCTGTCTGCGTGGGTTCGAGTCTCAAATTCGGCCAATGTGGGTATGTGAGAGAGCCTGCCAGTAGCTTCTCGTGGGTCGGTGGTTCTTTCCTGAGGTTTTCCCGGGTTCTTCCTCCACCATTAATACTGGCCGCCATGTATCGTGTGCTGAAAAATGACGTTAAACCCTACAACAACAACAACAACAACCTCTATCCAGCTATTGTGATGAAAACTAAAGCCAGACTGGTTCTGACTAATGCGAAGAGAAATAACAATCAAGAGTAATGTCCATCATCTACTATCACTGAAGACACGCCATTTTGGAGGTAATAATGGCAGCAAACCAAACTGGACGAGTTGGAGGTAACACTGACGGAAAACCAGTTGGAGGTACCATTGACGACAAAGCGTTTTTAGGCAACTCTGACATCAGACCATTTGGGAGGTAACGACAAAACCTACGGTTGGATAGCACTGATGACAAACCATTTTTAGGTACCGCTGACTATAAACCATATTGGTGGATAACACTGACGACGAGCCACATTGCTAAATAACACTGTCGACAACCCTTTTTGTAGGTAACACTGACTACAAACCATATTGAAGGTAATGCCAGATAAAGATTACCGAACATAATCAGTGTGTTAGCTTTTATCAGAAGACAACTGTAAAAGTTTTATGTGTCGTTTTGTATTCCTGTGGACGGTGTCGCAATAATTCTCATGCATTCTTAGGTATTCCGTTTAAGTTAGAAATGCATTTGCTAGCTGCCAGTAACAAACGTTTCTACTGAGTTTCCTGCATTATATTTACCTGACAAGCAAAGGAAAACTTTGGATACAGGTTAATTTTGGCATATTGTCGATATGATCACCATATAGGCAAAAGGAAAGAAAGATAGATCACCGCTGTTTCATTGTATATATGGCTATGTGTGCAAGGTAGCCAATATGGGTCATTGTTGTTGTTGTTGTTCTAGGGTTTAACGCCATTTTTCGCACAAGATAGGCTACACATGGCGGCCAGTGTAACTGGTGGAGGAAGAACCCTGGAAAACACAGGGAAGAACCACCGACCCACGAGAAGCTACTGGCAGGCTTTCCCTCGTCCAATATGGGTCAAATGTTTCACTTAGCAAATCACGCTTGGTCAATTTGGGCTCAGGTAACAAATATTACTTCCGGGTTAATGCAATATATGTAGTCCCAATTTATTTTAAAGTATGTTTCATATCTTCTTTCGGTGTGGTTTCGTTTCCTTATATTTAGGCAGTCTTGGTATTGGTTTACAGGGCATCGTTTGATCTACAGAATGTGAACATTACGGTGTATTTTGGTGAATGTGCCCAGTAAATAATCTGGCAGTGATGAATGGTATTTCACAGCGTTGAAGATAATTAGATTGATATAAGATTTATCAGGTTTTAGACACACTGGAAAGTTCGGTACTGATAAATAAATGTAATGACTTTATAATGAAAAGTATTGTAACCTTAGTCCAATTTGCTTATTCTAGTAAGCCGCCGCACAAACATGTCACACACACACACACACACACACACACACACACTGCATGCGCACATAGATCTAAATACAATTTTCATCTGTGCATGTCCAGTAACTGAAGGACTTTCCGCCCCCCCCCCCAAACAAGGAGAGTGCAAAAGTTACAAAAGTTGTTGAAATATAAAACAAATGAATCAGATCATCTGTAAATATTTTTGATGATGCTTGCATTTGTTCCGTATTCGTGGAAAAATGTTGAGACGTACACGAAGGTCGACAGGATTCACCTAATATCATATCCCTGCACTTACAGTAGGGTAAAAACTTCTCAACAGGAACATTGATCTGTCTGATCCGTCTGTCAACATACCTGGCTGTACAATGATCTGTCTGATCCGTCTGTCAACATACCTGGCTGTACAATGATCTGTCTGATCCGTCTGTCAACATACCTGGCTGTACAATGATCTGTCTGATTCGTCTGTCAGTCAACATACCCAGCTGTACAGTATTTGTGATATGTACACCTTGCAGAAGTTGTGCTGATGGGACTGCAAAGATCATTTCATTTTCGGATGCTTCATGTGAACCTCTACTGGCTGAACCACCCATCACTTGCCTGGTGTTCTTAAGACCACTCTACTGGCTGAACCACCCATCACTTGCCTGGTGTTCTTAGAACCACTCTACTGGCTGAACCACCCATTACTTGCCTGGTGTTCTTAAGACCACTCTACTGGCTGAACCACCCATCACTTGCCTGGTGTTCTTAAGACCATTCCTGTGTACCTCTACTGGCTGAACCACCCATCACTTGCCTGGTGTTCTTAAAACCACTCTACTTGCAGAACCACCCATCACTTGCCTGGTGTTCTTAAGACCACTATACTTGCAGAACCACCCATCACTTGCCTGGTGTTCTTAAAACCACTCTACCTGCAGAACCAGCCATCACTTGCCTGGTGTTCTTAAGACCTCTCTACTTGCAGAACGACCCATCACTTGCCTGGTGTTCTTAAAACATATCTACTGGCAGAACCACCCATCACTTGCCTGGTGTTCTTAAGACCACTCTACTGGCTGAACCACCCATCACTTGCCTGGTGTTCTTAAAACCACTATACTGGCTGAACTACCCATCACTTGCCTGGCGTTCTTAAGACCACACTACTTGTATCATCATTTAGTTCCTTATTCAAAGACGATTGTACAAAATGATGCTTTCTTACATTATCATTTGGTTCCTTATTCAAAGACGATTGTACAAAATGATGCTTTTCTATATCATCATTTGGTTCCTTATTCAATGACGAGTGTACAAAATAATGCTTCATTATATCATCATTAGGTTCCTTATTCAATGACGATTGTACAAAATAATGCTATGTTACATCATCATTTGGCTTATTATTCAATGACGAATGTACAAAATAATGCTATGTTACATCATCATTTGGTTCCTTATTGAATGACGATTGTACAAAATAATGCTATGTTACATCATCATTTGGTTCCTTATTCAACAACGAGTGTACAAAATAATGCTATGTTACATCATCATTTGGTTTATTATTCAATGACGATTGTACAAAATAATGCTTTGTTACATCATCATTTGGTTCCTTATTCAATGACGAGTGTACAAAATGATGCTTTGTTACATCATCATTTGGTTCCTTATTCAATGACGATTGTACAAAATAATGCTTTGTTACATGATCATTTGGTTCTGACTATGTAATAAAGAGTTGTTTTCTTATACTTTGTACTAAAAACATTAATTTGCAATATTTTAATATCAATTTGCTTTTGCAGGCTGCCAATATAATTTGTCCATAGACATATTTTCGGTTAAAAGTATAAATAACCCGTCTGTTTTCTGCTCTTTTTTATTCTTTGTTGGCACTTTGGTTTCTTTCTTCTGCCCGGGGTCGTAGCGTACTGATATCTATTTAGGAATAAACCATAAAATGTGTACTACAACAATTATTCCTCTGTTATACTTCAGTGGTCGCCTGGACATTATAGCTACAACAATAACAACAACTACTACAACTACCCTGTTATACATTTGCTGATATTGCTAATGGTGCCATAACGGTAACAGCTACTACTACAACTACTACTACCACCCCGACCACCACAACCAACACCTCTACAATCACTACTTGAACTGTTGCCATTATTAGTCTTGTTGCTGGTGTTGGCGGTGGTGTTAATGATTTTATTGGTTGCAATAGTCCTTTTGCAACTTCGCAGATAAACCACGTGAAAATTCCATGGATCGAATAACCATTATTGCCTACTATTAGTACACACTCCTTGGCACTCCTATATGCTTCTACAGGAAATCAATGTCTTTCTGTTATTTGGAGAAATGGTTTTGTCAATTAGTGGCGTATTAGTTCAAGACCAGCAAATCTTAGGGCCTGAAAACTAAGCCCAATCATAACTGAAGCCATCACTTAAACTTTACAATAATGAACAATTCTTTTAAATGTGTGGGCATCAACAGCTTCCCTTTATGTTTTGTTACGATATAGTGGTTCCATTAACTAAAATCCTCTTACACCCACATACCAGTGCGGGGAAATATTGTTAAAAATAAATCCATAAGATTACTTTTTGTTTAGGAAATGATAATATCATTCTGTATTAAATAAAACCTAGAGCTTTCTTGAGAAACAAAGTAGACTAACATGTTTCATTACTGTGTGTGTGTGTGTGTGTGTGTGTGTGTGCGAATGGTTGTGCACACACAAGAGTTTGAAGCATGTATGTTGGTGGAAAGTTTACAAAATTAGTTTGTATTGTCACCTTTTTTCTTTGCTAATTTTTTTTATTAGAATCTCGTTTTCTTATTATGTTATGATTTACCATACAAAAGACATTTGTAAATCATTTTGTAAGTCGTACATCATGAGGTAAAAGGAAAATTGTTGATTTCTCGTTTCTTCCTTTAATATTACAGGTAGATCTGTCCAAAGAACCACTCGCATATTGCAAGGTATGCATTACTTAAGAACAGCTTTTGTATTAGAAACTAAACCTTACTGATAATTAACCACATTTATCATAACCAAAAAAGTCCATATTGCTACCATCTGAATACAGTTTGCTTTTTCTTGTTTTTCCAGATTTGCTCAAAATGTTTTAGTACGCCGATGAAGCGTAATCTCAAATATATTTCAAAGACATACAAGACAATATATTTTTTTTACTGTCACATGGGAAATATTCATCGCTTCGCAGCTGAGACTACGTGTATATTATTTCTGGTGCCATTATTAGCATCGGGTGACTGTTTATATAATGGCCATATTTTACTAAGCCAAGTGAAAACGGTTCTGATATATCTAAAGACAGATTTATGTAGTCTTACATGCTTAGATGTTCATTTTGTTAATACATTAGTTGACGTATTATTCCTGTTTTAGTTTCTATAGTTATTCTACATGGTGTTTCAGGATCTCGTATTATCCGGAATCTGATACACGTGTTGCTATTTCTGTTTAAGGGGAAAAACATATATAGCAGGATATATTTGAATGGAGTAGTTTGCCCTTGATCATCATAGCGTGGATGTAATCAATGCAGGGTTGTTTAAGTACAAATTAATTGTTGACTTCATCTACTTACCGTTTCAAAATGGAGGAGTATGGTCATTACGAAATACAATAGAACACTAACAATCAGTTCCTTTGCTGTCAAGCGTTGCTGTCATGTACAATCACTTAAATTAATATTAATTAAGTGTGGGGATTTCTGAGTTAATCAGAAAAATGAAATTAATATAGTTCTATGTGGTTGTGGTTTATGGAGAATGGTGAGATAGATACTCGTCGACTGACAAGTGTTTCTTAGTAGATGCGAACAATGAAATGTATTACATCATTTCTCCGTGCCTGTGACAGAAGATGATGAAATATTCACCTTGGACTGTGGAGGACTGTTCATATGTTGATAACAATATAACTGATATTGCCCTATTTTATCTTGATTTTGTTGTTGTTGTTGTGTGGTGTAACGCCATTTTTCAGCACACGATAGCTATACATGGCGGCCAGTATTAATGGTTGAGGAAGAACCCGGGATAACAATAATAATAATAATAATAATAAATACGCAATGGTTAATGCTGATAATGTACTATATACAATACTTTCCACTGAATAGTAATAAAACAACGGCTATGGGAATAAATGTGTAACGCCTATTACCACTATAAAGCAAACTTTAGATATTTCCATTAATTACTTCCTGTTTCACTATACTTTTTATTCATTTATAGTTTTCGGCATCCAAACCCTTTCAAACAAGATCTGGAGCACGTAGTACTCTATTTATCAATGCTCTTAGCGGATGATGGTGATAACTCAAGGGCTACGGGACTGTAGTGTGATGCCAATATAGAGACGGGTATTAACCGTATTTATCCGTCTTGCGACATATGCTAGTGAGATATCGACTATATGTGACGAGAATACAGAGATGTGTATTACCGTATTTATTTGTGCTTGTGACAGGAGATGGTAAAAAATGTAGTGGTGAGAACAATGAAACTGGTATCATTTTATTTATAGGCTAATGTGATAAAAGGATGGTGCGTTCTTCACAAAAGGACAGTCGGGGCATTTGATGAGATAAGAATATAGAAAGCGATGTGTTCACGCAATGTTATCACTCACACCATACGTAGAATCGTATATGTCCAAGAAGACATTTTTATCTGTAATAATTTGCACTTAGCATGGATTTCCTCATTGCGGGATTGTTGTTGTTGTGTGTGCTTTGGATCTTTAACATAGTTTTAACAAACATTCAGTCTTATTGCTTCATGCATGCATTGTGACAGTTTATAGTGATGTCTAGCACTGGGGCATCATGCCGCAGACATGTAGCATCATGTCCCACCCAGTCACATCATCTTGACTCCAGGCCGACCAGTCTTAACACTAACCTCATATTGCTGAGCGCCAAGCGCGTCAGCTGCTAGTACCATTTTTATAAGTCTTTGGTATGACTCGACCGGGATTCGAACCATCGAACTCCTGCATCTGAGGCGGGCGCTCTAACCACTTAGGCCACCGAAGCTGTCCAGTGCGAGATTGCTAGGTATAAATCAATTGTTTCCTTATAAGACTTTATCAAATGTCACCATCCTAACTAATGATACTTTGAAGGAATGGTTGTTGTTGTTCTCGGGTTTAACGCCATTTTTCAGCACAAGATAGGCTATATATAGCGGCCAGTATACCTGGTGGAGGAAGAACCCATGAAAACCCAGGAAAGAACCACCGACCCACGAGAAGCTACTGGCAGGCTTTCCCACAGAAGTGAGATGGCAGTGATCCGGAACGGTAAGCCCTTTAGACCACTCGGTCACTCGGGGCCCCTTGAAGGAATGGACTCATTTATTTCGTCGTAAATTTAACTGCTTTGCGTCAGTCAGACGTAGCTATCATTTATACTGCGATGTAATATATATAAAAAATTGACAAGCTATATCAGGAATATTGATTTGCACTTGTGACAGACCATGGCGAGATAATGACTAATGGACTGGGGAATACCGTATGTATCCGTTGATATGACGGTGGCTGATGAGATATTGACTATTGGACTGGTGTACTGAGAAAAATAAAAACATTTTCCCTTATTTACTTTGATTTCTTCACCGGATAGTGAGCTATTGATTGATGGGATGTGGGAGTTGTTGATGTCATGAAAACGATAAAACTTGTCTTGCAGTATGCTCCTACTCGTGAGAAATGATGATGAGAAAGATATTGACTATTTGACTGTCGGACTTGTGAGGATAACAAGAGCTACGAATCGTGTGCGTGCGTGTGTGTGCGCGTGCGATTTTGGATTTTTAACGTAGCTTTCACAATTTTCCAGTGATATCGCTACGATGTCCGCAGTGATGCAGTTTAAAACGATGTCTAGCACTGGGGCATCAAGCCGTATAGATCTAGCATCATGTCCCACCCAGTCTCATTATCTTGACACCCAGTCTCATTATCTTGACACCAGGCCCAGCAATTTCAATACTAATTCTTAATGCAAGGCGTAAAGCGAGGCAGCTGCTAGTACCATTTTTATACGTCTTTGTTATGACTCGGCCGTAGTTCGAACCCGCGACCTCCCGCATCTAAGACGGACGCTCTGGCCACATAGGTCACCAGACGGTCAATGGATCAGGTATTACTGTATTTATTAAAGCTTGTGACGCAGGATGATGAGATTGACTGATGATAAGTAAAAGCTTATTAAAAACAAAACTTTAAAATTGCAAGTGGACCCGGATGGCTAAGTGGCCTAAGGCATCACACCCCTGTCCGCGCAATATGATTAAAATCAGATCTCCATTGTCCTACGTGAAGATCTGATAGCGGACCGCTTTGGGGTCATGTTCTGGTGACCTATGTTATTACCATAATCGCTAATTGTATCAGCTAATCAGATGAAATATAATACTCTTGTGTTTGGGAGACTAATCAATATGGCTGAAGAGCATCAATATGTGCCGAACGATTTGATTCGCTTTCAAATATCTGAAAGTTACATTTCCATTTGCTAATTCAAAGGTCACCAGAACATGATCCCTAAGTGGTCGCTGTCAGATCTTCACGTAGGACAGTGGATATCTGATTTTAATCAGATTCATGTTCGTGTTGATTCGTGTCTAGGCTCGGCTAGGTTATGAGAGCTTCCCGTAAGTCAGTGGTTTTTCCTGGGGCTCTCTTGGATTCTTCCTTAACCAAATATATTGGCCGCTATGCATAACTTATCATGTACTTAATAATAAACCCGCTAAACCAAACCAATCAAATTACAATAAAAAGTCGTCTGCTAATGGAACGGATTACAGTGTTACTCTGAAGGTCGATGTCAAGTGTACCAAAAGTAATCTCACCAGGTACTTAAGTCTAGACAGGTTTTTACAGCAATAATAGGCAGACAGGATAAATGAAAGACGGAAGTAACTACTACGTGTGAAACATGTATTGGTAATCTAATCACAAGAAAACAACAACATAAAATCTATAGAAATACATTTTAACTGTGTCACAAGAACTCATAGAAAGGCGTGCATTTTTTGTATTAATGTACACTACAGAGCGTACAAAGTTCTGAATTGAAAAACAAGCATTCTCAACGATTATCCAAAAGGCAAAAACTGTAACATTTATTGATTCATTTGTTAAGTTAATTATTTATTTCCAGTGTGTATGATTCTGGTTACTCACACCTGTGTATATTCTCGGTACTAAGTTCGTTAATTTTCCTTTCCCGTAAACTAAAACCATTTAAACGCTGTAACCATATGATGCAATTGATATGTATGTAAGGGTGGTTTATTTGGTCACATAATACAAGTCGTACGTCCTTAAAGCAGGCTTATTCAGTTGTGTATGCATCCATATTATCTATCCTGTGTACGAGACGAGTATTTTTATCAGTGCCCTTGACAGAGGCCGGTGAGACTGACTAAACGGCTGTGGGATTGTTAATGTGTTGATATACAAGTACTGATATTAATGTATTTATCCGTGACCTTGACAAAGGTCGGTGAGACAGCGACTAAATAAATGGCTGTGGGATTGTTGTTGTGTGTATGATACAGGTACTGACATTATCGTATTTATCAGTGCCCGTCAACAAGGATGGTAAAAGGTTATTAATGCACGGTGGGGATTAATGGGGTAATGAGAACAATGAAACTGTTATTGCACTATTATAAAAATTTTCAAAATTTGTTCCTATTTAAAATCACTAAACAAATGCCAATGAACTGAGGGAATTATTGAGGTAACGAGAATAACGAAACTAGTATGATTAATGCGGCATTATTTATACCATAAATAAATACCCACCACTAAAAGAACAAACAAAATAAAACCAACTGAAAATATAACGTGTGTGTGTGTGTGTGTGTGTGTATGTGTGTGTGTGTGATTAGGATTTTAACGTAGCTTTAACAATTTTTGAGTCATATTGCTACGATGTCTGCAGTGTGGCAGTTTATAGTGATGTCTAGCACTGGGGCATCATGCTGCAGACATGCATGATGTCCCCCCCCAGTCACATTATCCAGACACCAGGCCGACCAGTCCTAACATTAACCTCTTAATGGTGAGCGTCTGATTCGGCCGGGGTTCGAGTCAACCCACGATCTCCGGCTTCCGAGGCGGACGCTCTAACCACTAACCACTATGCCACCGGAGCGGTCGAAAATATAACTTAAAATCAAGTTTCCTTTTTTCACGATCATTTGGAAAATAACATTTCGTAACTTTTTATAGTATATGTTCCTTTACTATAATGTAGACTAACACACACGTAATGACCCTTAAATTGTTTGCACAAAGGAAGAGCCATATCATCATTGCCACCAGTAACATCTGAAATGGGATGATTTCACCTTTTTCACTTCTTTTAGATATGGAATCGCAGTGGATTATTGGTCTGCGTGCTGGACGCATGACCATAAGGGTGCAGGTTTGAAATCCTAGCATCGGTTCATATCTGGGCAATCTGTCGCGGTGTGTCGTTGAGTAAGGTATTTTACTTTAATTATTATTAAGCTACTTGTGTCACTTTGCCGTCAAGCACCAAACCAAATAAAATATAATACTTGTTGTCTTACAATCGGATACTCTACTGTATGTAAGGAATACTTGTTGTCTTACAATCGGATACTCTACTGTATGCAAGGAATATTTGATTCCATAAAATGATAAACTCTTCTGTAAATAAGGAATACTTGTTGTCTTACAATCGGATACTCTACTGTATGTAAGGAATACTTGTTGTCTTACAATCGGATACTCCACTTTATGTAATGAATACTTGTTGTCTTACAATCGGATACTCTACTGTATGCAAGGAATATTTGATTCCATAAAATGATAAACTCTTCTGTAAATAAGGAATACTTGTTGTCTTACAATCGGATACTCTACTGTATGTAAGGAATACTTGTTGTCTTACAAACGGATACTCTACTTTATGTAATGAATACTTGTTGTCTTACAATCGGATACTCTACTGTATGTAAGGAATACTTGTTGTCTTACAATCAGATCCTCTACTGTATGTAAGGAATACTTGTTGTCTTACAATCAGATCCTCTACTGTATGTAAGGAATATTTGATACCATACAACGATAAACTCTTCTGTAAATAAGGAATACTTGTTGTCTTACAACCGGATACTCTGCTGTATGTAATTAATACTTGTTGTCTTACAATCAGATCCTCTACTGTATGAAAGGAATACGTGTTGTCTTACAATCAGATCCTCTACTGTATGTATGGAATACTTGTCTTACAATCGGGTATTCTGCTGTATGTAATGAATTCTTGTTGTCTTACAATCAGATACTCTACTGTATGTAAGGAATACGTGTTGTCTTACAATCGGATACTCCACTGTATGTAAGGAAGACGTGTTGTCTTACAATCAGATCCTCTACTGTATGTAAGGAATACTTGTTGTCTTACAATCGGATACTCTATTGTAAAGAAGGAATACGTGTTGTCTTACAATCAGATCCTCTACTGTATGTAAGGAATACTTGTCTTACAATCGGATACTCTACTGTATGTAAGAAATACTTGTTGTCTTACCATCGGATACTTATACTGTATGTATTGAATACTTGTCTTACAATCGAATACTTTAATGTATGTAAGGAATGCTTGTCTTACAATCAGATAATCTACATTATGTATGGAATAATTGTTGTCTTACCATCGGATGCTCTTCTGTAAATAAGGAATACTTGTTGTCTTACAATTGGAAACTCTTCTGTAAATAAGGAATACTTGCTGTCTTACAATCAGATACTCTACAGTATGTACGGAATACTTGTTGTCTTACCATCGCTTATTATGATTAAAGATTATTTCCTGAGGTGACATTTATAGCACTTTAAAGTCTTCAGTCTGTTTGACTATCTCTCCACTTGTCTGTCCATATGTATGTCCGTTAGTCAACCATCATACTTACTTCCCTTACACTATTGGTCATGATCACGCGAATTTGGTATTTTATTTTGCCAATTCGTTGATTTAGTATTAAAAGTAAAATATTGTTGGGTTCTCACCTTAGGGCTTTCCAAAACGGGCAAAAGTTCACATGTTCCAAATTATTCACTGCAAATAGGATTGGCTGTTGGGTAACCTATAACCTTTTTTGACCTTCCAACCACCATTTTGTTTCTCAAAGAAAACTATCTTGCGTAGAGTTAACAAACATTACCCAAGCATCCTTAGTGTTTTTAGAAAGAACGGCATTTCATCAAAACAGTCCTAACAGTCCTAATTAGATTAGATTATTCCAGTATATAAATTAGTATATTCTGTTTTAAAATAACATCGAAATTTTTAACATTGTGAATATTATGAACAATACTATTTATCTGAGATAAAAATCTTCAAGATCGTTAATGATTTCCTCATATCAAAATATTTATTTATTGAAACGTGTAATTCCCAATTATAAACACTCCCTTACCATAATATGAAAAGAAATATGCTTGTAATATTACCAAAGTCATAATATATGTGTAATTTTGTAAGGTCATACGCACCTAATGTTATAAAGTCAAAATATATGTGCCATTTTGCAAAGGTCATAATACGTGTTTAAGTATATAAAAGTCAAATATGTGTGTCAGTTTACGAAGGTCAGGATATACACATCTTCACCAACACCACTAACAGATCCAAGATAGTAATATCGTAATTTGAAATCCTTTAACAAAGCTCACATAGCGAAGCAAGGCATATTCCTACGCATGTAAAGCGCAGAACAAGGCACTCCTTTCAACTGATCGATCTGGATTCTCTTGATGACATTGCATCCCACCAGTATCAGCTTAATAACTGTCTTTAATGTTTATGACGTTCAGTAACCTTCTATCCTAGCAACCAGGACAAACGGAGGCGGAAAGCATTTGGATCTCTTCCACACGTTAGCAACCCATACGCGTTGCATTCAACACATATATACTGCAATACACATGTAAATAAACGTGCGCACAATGTCGACAACGTGGTCACAAAATTGTAGACTGCTTCACTATTTGATTCCTAATTGTGACGACGCATATGGTTGGGATGGGGTGGGATGCTCCCAATATTTTATTTAAACTATTTTAGAAGTCCCACCCAGGCTCTATTTTGCTGGAAGTTAAATTAGTGAAAGATAGATGTAAAGCTCCAAGACCCCAGTCAGTAATGCCGGCGTTTAGACGGTTAAATATACAAACAATTTAAAATACAATGAATAACAATTTAATTAAAATTCAATAATCAAATGACTTAAATTTCCAATTGCACTCCTTCCGCTCGACCCTTTAATGAGCGTATTGCATTACTTGATTAGCAGTGTGAGATTGATTTCCACCTGTCCTTATATTTCTACTCATCTGTTGTATCCTTTCTCTCTCTTATTTCTCCCAATTCCTTCTCCTCTTCCTCGACTTTCTCTAGACTCCTTCTCCTCCTCCTCCCCATTAGGGGCCCCGAGTGGCCGAGTGGTCTAAAGCGCTCTCCGTTACGGATCACTGCCATCTTACCTCTGTCTGCATGGGTTCGAGTCTAGGATTCGGCCAATGTGGGTATGTGAGAAAGTTTGCCAGTAGCTTCTCGTGGGACGGTGGTTCTTCCCGGGGTTTTCCCGGGTTCTTCCTCCTCCATTAATACTGGCCGCCATACATAGCCTATCGTGTGCTGAAAAATGGCGTTAAACCCCACAACAACAACAACAACAACAACTTCTCCTCCTCCTCCACTTTCTCCCCCACGATTACACTTCTGTTGACTTTGACTGTCTCAGCGACAGTTTCAGTTCCGTCTGCAACTCTTGAAGACTTGGGACCCAATGGAACCGGAAATTGTGTCCCCTGAAAAGCTTCCTGTGAAAACACAAAGACGGTACAATTTTTCCCCCTAGCCTTCTCATCTCACACTACACACAGCCTATCATCATATAACGGCTTTTAAATGTCTTCGGTCACGCATTCGTTCACATCGAGATACCCATATGTTCTTGTATGGTAAAACATACGTCATAATATAGCACGGTATCAATTATTTCTTATACATACATCAATAAATTCCGTCACATCAGTACATAGTCCTAATCCCGTATACTAAGCAATATCACAATAATCAGATGTATTTATTTACCTTACAACTCATACAAGTAAGCAAATATTCAAATACCCATACTCTGATATATGCATACGTCCATAGCAACTAATCTTACTTACTTCAACCGTGTTTCCAAATTCACAATTCAAGCATGTGTAAGTACTAACATAACGCATTAATAAATGATTGGTTTACTACGGAGTAACTTAACAGCGAATTACAAAATTAATTCTGACCACAAGCTAACAATTTACATAATTCCGCCTCGCATCTAATAATTCTCTACGTAAGGCTCAATCCCATTTCTTAAATAAGCAGGCAAATGAAAAACTAGAAAAGTAGTTCTACATACTAAACAATCCTATTAATTAAGTGTAGATACTATAGATAATTACAATTATGATGCCGTAATATTCTGCAAAAAATGAGCAAATACATTTTTGAATTCGAAGCTTTGTCTTTCCTTAGAATCTACCTCTAGGTTCTGCCGCCAGATTACGAGTGGCTTCTTTCTCGGAGTAAACCCTATTGATCTGCCTTCCGTCTAGGCGAATATTAAATTACTCTTACGATTTCGGAAGGTATCATTCGGGTCTGAATTGTAATCACGCACACTATCTCAATTTTGATTGGATATCGCTGTGGGGCGATCCAATCAAACTAAGCGGACAATGTCCCTCTCGGTGTTTGTCAACGTGGGGACGGATAAGAATACGCCCCGTTTACCCCGTGGGCTTTCATTTTGATCCTTAAATTTAACCTTTAACATATAGGTGTGATAACGGCAAGCCTTTGTTAAATAACGCGACCGGTCGACTTTGCTGACTCAAGTTTCCGGTCTCTGGCTGGTCATTGTAACCTCGCGTAAGAGTTCAACACTAACCCCGCGGCAATCATTAGACATCAAACATAAGGCCGCGGTAATATTCCAAAGACAGGTAGATTATAGCTTATACATGACTTAAGCTGGGTGCTTAGCAAACCTGATCCTAATGCATGCAATTTAAAAACTATTTACCCTTTTCAACGGTAGACAATAGACCCAGAGAGGACAAGGTTTCATGAATCAGTTGTTTTGTGTCTAAAATATAGGCATGTACAGTTTCATTTGTCAGATAAAAGGAAATTAAATTCTTACATAGTTGAAAGCAAAAAATAGCAATTTCTGAAGACAACGTACAAGGTTTTCAATAAAGATAAGAGATATACGGACAAGGATTTTTATAGGCACCAAAAAGGCGAAAAACATAATAACAAAACAAATCAATACAATCGATGTTGTAAGGCTAACTTGATTTCAAACTTGATTGCAATTGTCAAAATGAAGAACTGCACATCCATATTAGGAAGACAATTTCTTCCAAATAAGTGTAAGCATGAACCACCTCAAGGTCAAATTTCTAACGTGATAAAAGATGAAGGTAACTTACGTAAAATAACAAACATATATTCAGTGGTTAGTGTGATAGACTGGCGACGAGAAGGGTTCAGGTTAGAATCTTGCCTAGACCACACATAGTCAGCAACCACCGCGCATTACTGGGCAACGCACTTGACTCCAATAGCCAGGGAACTATACAACCCTTCACGTATTGATGAGCGGTTAAAACAGATCAATGTATCTATCTGCCCATTTACTGTAAATATTGCCATTTAAGTATAACATTCTATAACATTTAGGTTTTTATTAAACAATATCCAGATATCATAGCATAACATCAAGGCCTGAAATGATTTATTTGTCGGAAAACAATAATGCAAGAGTTGGCATTCAGTTGTAGGATCAGCTAAGAGGAACTGTTCTGCTATCAAATAAAGCATGACCCTGCCCTGTTATCAAATACAGCCTAGATTTGCTTTGTTATCAAATACAGCCTAGATTTGCTTTGTTATCAAAAAAAACCCTAAACATGACTTTTTAAAATCAAATACAGGATACAGGATAGACATACTTTGTTATCAAATACAGCCCTGTCCTGTTATTTTATAAATACAGCCCTGTCCTGTAATTTAATAAATACAGTATGGCCTGTTATTTCAACCTAGTAAAGTGTTTCAGCCTGGACATGTATTACAGCCCGATCTTTAATCACAATCTGGGCGTGGATTACAGCCCGACCCTACAGTCCTGCTTTACAGCCTTGCCTTGTATTAAGGAAGCTTTATGAGAAAGTAACTCGTATGCAGGCTAACAAATCCACCAACTAAATATGCACATGATATGAATTGTACTTTGTACTAAATATGCACATTATATGAATTATACTTTGTACTAAATATGCACATGCTATGAATTGTACTTTGTACTAAATATGCACATGATATGAATTGTACTTTGTACTAAATATGCACATGATATGAATTATACTTTGTACTAAATATGCACATGATATGAATTGTACTTTGTACTAAATATGCACATGCTATGAATTGTACTTTGTACTAAATATGCACATGATGCACATGATATGAATTGTACTTTGTACTAAATATGCACATTACATGAACTGTACTTTGTACTAAATATGCTCATGCTATGAATTGTACTTTGTACTAAATATGCACATGATATGAATTGTACTTATATATCTGAAATGTAGCTTCTGGCATAGGATAAAAAAATTAGTCAAATGGTGTCCACCATAAAGTTATATGTGTGGATAACACAGTCCATTAATAATATCAATCCAGTGGTGTACATCATATAGTTCTATAGGTAACGCAGTCCATTCATAATATCAATTCAATGGTGTACATCTTACGGCTCCATTGGTAATACAATCCATGAATAATATCGATCTAGTGGTGTACATCATACAGTTCTAAAGGCAATACAGTCCAGAAATAATATCAATCCAGTGGTGTACATCATAAAGGTCTATAGGTAATACAGACCAGGAATAGTATCGACCCAGTGGTGTACACCTAGATACGATGTCATAGTCTCAACTTCTCAACTTGATTCGTTGTGGTTGAGGCTACGAACTGATCCCATATCATGTAATGGAGCAAAAAAAAAAAATCATCACTAAAGTCAGAAAAACAGTGTAGAAATCTACTACATAAGTATAATCATGTTGTGAAAGAAGTTTGGCTTATTTTGAATGTATTAAGCCCTAACACGATAAAATAAATTGGCATGGTTACACTAACCTCACCGTGTCCGCCATGACAGATAACGCATGACTCTCGCTGTGACCCCTATTCTAAGCAAGGCTTGCCAGACCATATCTGGATATTCTACGCTATGTTATTATCAATCAAGTGGCGAATAATGGCTTCTTGGTGGCATTTCAAAGTTGCCGATAAACCGTATTTACTTTTAATGCGCAGAATTTCTGACTCAAACTGCGCCATATTTTTACTACGATTTGTTTACATTTCAAAATAAGGCCTCGTTGTCCTTATATGGCACACAAACAAATTTAATCTATTAACTTTTGCATTCAAATTGATAAACAAAATGAAGGTGTAACATCCGAAATAATCAGAGAAACAATGCAGTCATTCTTTTGAAGGCACACTTTGAAACTGAAAAGCATTATAATGTACAAGACGGCATGACAAGCACTAAAACATCTATGATGGGATAACAAGTATCACAATGTACACGTGATAGCATGACACGCACTATAACATACATGATAGCATGACGGAAACTATAATAAACATGGTGACATGACAAGTATTACAATGTCATGACAATCACTATAGCGTACAAGATGGCATGACAAGCACTATAGTATACAAGATGGCATGACAGACACTTTGATGTACATGACGGGATTACAAGCACTATAATGTGATTGATTGCATGACTGGCACTATAATGTACAAGGTGGCATTACAAGCACTGAAAGGTACTAGGTGGCACGACAAGCACTGAAATGTACACGATGGCACGAAATCACTGAAATGTACATGATGGCATGACAGGCACTGTAATTTAGAAGACGGAATGAAAAGCATTATAATGTACAAGATGGCATGACAAGCACTGAAATGTACATGATGACATGACAAGCACTCAAATGTATATGATGGCACGACGAGCACTGAAATGTACATGATGGCATGACAGGTACTATAATTTAGAAGATGGCATGACAAGCCCTGAAATGAACATGATGACATGACAGACACTGAAATGAACATGATGACATGACAAGCACTGAAATGTACATGATGGCATGACAAGCACTGAAGTGTACATGATGGCATGACAGGCACTGAAAGGTACTAGGTGGCACGACAAGCACTGAAATGTACATGATGGCACAAAATCACTGAAATGTACATGATGGCACGAAATCACTGAAATGTACATGATGGCATGACAGGCACTGTAATTTAGAAGACGGAATGAAAAGCATTATAATGTACAAGATGGCATGACAAGCACTGAAATGTACATGATGACATGACAAGCACTCAAATGTATATGATGGCATGACGAGCACTGAAATGTACATGATGGCATGACAGGTACTGTAATTTAGAAGATGGCATGACAAGCCCTGAAAAGAACATGATGACATGACAAGCCCTGAAATGTACATGATGGCATGACAAACACTGAAATGTACATGATGGCATGACAGGTACTGAAATGTACATGATGGCATGACAAGCACTGAAATGTACACGATGGCATGACAAGCACTGAAATGTACGTGATGGCATGACAGGCACTGAAATGTACATGATGGCATGACAAGCACATAGATGAATAATATGATATGACAAATACTGAACATTAACCATCTGTGACAAGTTGAAGTCGAACAATAATTTTGAAGAGGAAAACGTCCGCAGGGTGGCGACATGACTAGAACATAGGCTTGTTTCTCACGGGGATTGATGAACTTTGTAAGACGAGTAGGTGGATATCATTAAATTCATTCATAACCTACATGCTAAAAGACAAAAGAAAATTTAGGTCAAGGACGCCTCAGCAATCCTGTTATCCTTGCATTACGCAAAATTTGGACTTTAGAAGCGAACATAAAACACTCAAATGGCGCGAGAAAGATCAAAGATTAATTTTTACTTTATTCGGTTTTAATTACACGAGTCTTACAGTGATCCCGTTTTATGATAACCCATTCAGCCGTCATATCGTATCTTGTCATGAGAATACAAAAACATGGCTGCGCCCTTGAAGGCTTTGGGGCGTGGAATGAAGATGACATCTCATCAGACGGAATGTGGTAAGACAGGGTTCATACAGAATTCTGAATGATAAATACAAAGACTTTGCCCAAACTTTCAAAGACCACAAACATAGATTTCCATGACCTATTTTCACTAACATTTTGTATACAAGTTATGTTATATGAGAAAACAATGAATGCAAAATACCACAATATTATTTAATGATGAAATTCAAACTATAATTAATCAAAAGAACGAATCCAGGAAAACTCGACTATATCCGAATCTAACAACCTTGGACAATTTTATTTGTGATTATGGACAGAAACTAAAATGTTTGGGTTTATTTCAATTTTCAAAGACTTTTAAAGACCTCAGGGTAATCTGATGGATTTTCCCAAACTTTCAAGGCCTTGAAAATGCTGCCTCATTTTTCCCAAACTCTCAAATACCATCAAAGACAGTAAGAACCCTGCAGGAGCCTTTTTGCGAAGTAATCCAGTCATTGGCGGTGTTTATTTTATAAAAAATATTTTAATTTTTTATTTTTTTATTTATAGAAACATACCAATCCATTATTCCCCATATATCTTCCGTATTATTTATAAGGATTTCAGAAATGAATGACTCAGGAAGTATGTACAAGGGAATATTTTAAAGCGTATAAGCTTGGTCGAGCCACCTTTGATTTCGGCATTATTTTCCGTTTAATAATATGGCGGTTAATCTGCAGAATTTCACATACGTCTGCTTTTGTCCATTGTCAGAAATGTTAATAGTGAGTAATTGAACCGGATTATGGATTGGTGATAGTCCTCTTTTCTTTCCATTACAATATTATGTGTTAGTGACATACAACAAAACTTGTCCACAAAACTGTCTGTAACGACAGAATCAAACGTGTCTCTTTGTGTACTTCTAGCATCAGTAAATATATCTATTTTCAAAAACATTCATATTTCATGATAAATCAGGAAATAAATCATGCATGTTCATTGTACATCCGCAAAATAAAAACTTTACAATTTATGGAAAAATCTGAATATGTTTCTGCCGTCATCAGGATGTTGAAAGTCTGAGTATTTCTAACCGCCTGTCTAATGATCGTTGGAAATGTTGTTTAGTTTCCTGTTTCAAACTTAGCCTTAGTCATCCGGAAATTTATAACATTTCCGGATGACATACTCGATTTGAAAGAGATTATTGAAACTGGTGAAGTTCATAGCAAACGCTAATATGTTTATAACATGGCAGATTCCTGTTGTGCTATTTAAATTGGCTTATTTTTTAATTTTTTTTATAACGCTGCAGAATCCTGTTATGTACAGGATGGCATGGCAAGCACTTTAATTCTATTTCGCTCTCATCCGGGGAATTCCCATAAAAACTGCCACTTTAAAGCCGTTGTTGAAGAAACGACACTTGACCCTAACGATTTAAAGAACTACCGCCCTGCTTCAAACCTCTCATTCATTAAAAAACATCTTAGAAAAAGTGGTTCTATCCCAACTTTTTTCTAATCTGAATTAAAATAATATTTTTAGCATTGTATAGTGTGCATTTCACCCTCGTCATACTAATGAAACCGCCATTCAGATAGTCGTTAACGACCTTCTCCTTGCGTTTGGATAGAGGAAATATCAGATCCTAACCCTCCTTGACTTGTCTGCGTTATTTAACACAATAGACCATGCTATATTTTTGGACTGTCAACATCAAGTATTTGGTATTCACGATACAGCTTTGTATGGTTCAAATCCTAAGTAGTCAACAGCACACAAATTGTGTCCGTAAATGGTAAACATTCCAGCCAAGTAGATCTATGTTTTGGTGTTACACAAGGACACTGTGATCTGATTCAAACGTGTTCTTAAAACTGACCTATTTGGACTACAAGAACAGCCTTAAAGGCTTAGTTATCCTTAATTCGTTAATTATTGTCGGCATGTGTTTGCTTTGTGATTTCAAGGTGTTTCTTTTATGTAATCTTGTCGTTGCATGTCTTTATGTATTATTTAATACAGTAAAGCGCGTAGAACTTCTAAAGATTAGGCGCTGTACGAAGTCCACATTATTATTATTATTATCATTATTATTTTTGTTGTTGCTTCAATTGGCTTATAATACTGAGTGTTATAAGTGGCTTTGATGTGTTGAATATTTAGTGTGTTAAAGACCTAATAAAGTTTCCTACTTGAAATATTCTCAGCATGTCTTTTTTTGTTTTGATGTTTTTCTGATTTCATGGTGACTTTATAGATGTTGTCCAGTGTTGTAAAGCGCTTAGAGCTTCTAAAGATT